>CM034462.1:4923256-5460991 GCA_019925255.1 Litchi chinensis | reverse complement strand
GGATACGGTAATCAAACCTATTATAAATTCTTCAGCATGACAAAAGTATTATGTCATTATTTAAATATTTAATTAATTCCAAAAAGTTGAGGAAAAAAGTGTTGGGCCGGGTCCAATTACAGAAACAAACAATGAAACATAAGTGGAAGTTTCTTTTTGAAAAGTGGGATTATTAAATACAATTTCAATTGTTGTTATATTTATTTTTCTGTTGACTTGTTTGTTTGCACGTTGTCTTCAACCTCAATCAATCCCACTTTTTTCCACTTTCGCGCATGCCCACTAGTGATGGAGGGACCAACGTGCAACTACTTTGACTTCACTCAAAGATTTGACAAGTAATTTTACAAGAACAGTCCAACGGTTTTGGATGGTTAAGAAATATCAAATTGGATTTAATTACATGAATACAAAACGCATTTACTTTACTTCAAAAAAAAAAAGAAAAGAAAAAAGAGACGCATTTACTTATTAATAATAAAATAGTAATATTTTGTCCAAATAAATGTCTATGTTTGGTTTGAATAATATGGTATCCTATAAAGTACCATAACTAACCGATTTAAAATTGATAAGTTAAAATTTAGTGATTAATCTCATGTTTCATAATATATCACATCATTTAAGTATTAATTTAGATAAAGAAACATTATTCATAATAAAAATGAATGTCAACGATGAATGTGAACAATAATGTGAATGGAAAAAAAAAGGTAATCACCAATAAAAGTTGGAAAAAGGGGAAAAAAAAAAGAAGAAAAGAGAGAGCAATCATAGATAATTATGGGATTTTATTATAGGGTAACTAACTTTTTGGAATTGATTACGGAAATTTTTTAATTTTTAGGAAATTAATCGAGGGTATTTAGATAAATATATATATATATATATATATACTCTTTGTATTAAGAAAGATAATTTATTTCCTAAGATGAGAGGATGGACATAAATTTCTTTTGAATCCGTAACTTACGAGGTGTATCTAATCTAGGTTTTTTTTATTAGATTTTTTTTTTTTTAAATGAATGATTTTTATAAATTTTATAGATTTTTATTAACTTTTATAGACTTTATAGGATGTGAATTATTTTCAGATTTTTATAAAATTTATTTTAAAAGACTCTCATTGGCTTTCACAAAGTTTACTGTAAATGATTTTCACATAATTTTATTTTTTATAGACCTTAAGAAATCATGGACTTTTATAGACTTTCATCTTTAAAAAAAAAAAAACGATATTGATAAACTTTTGTTTATTTCTAAAATATAACATACATTTAATCAATTATATTTTTTGACACATAATAAATTATATTTTTCATATTGTTATAGTCGTTTTCACGACTTAAGCAAATGGGTCACTAAAGGCTCAAAAGATAAGTACAGTACCGAGAGGTCCAAGGAGTCTAGTCTTCAGGTCACGATAACGAGCTCGTCGAACCCTCAAGTTTGCGCTTATGTCGAGTCTGTTTTAACACACTTTCAGCTTATGTCTATGCCAGAGTCCACCTCAACCTCTTTTTAGCTCGCGTAAGCAATTAGGTCGATGAGCTCACGCCAAGCAATGTCTTGAGAAGTTAATGTCAAATCAACCTAATTCCCTGATTGTACACCGGCATCACCTCAACAACTCCCGATATGCATTTAATGCGGCAGCTGTACATTAAATGTAAAAAAGACTTTACCTGAAGCATTTAATGTAAACGTGGGCATGAAAGAATAATCATTGTTGTAACAATAAATGCAGTATGACTTATGTCAAATTAGTTGAGAATAATCATGATTTTAAATGTATAAAATACTCTATTGTATCTCTTCTTCTCTACAAATAGGAGGGGATTTCATTGTAAAAATAAGTTTAACACTAGTATTACCGTCACTCTGCCAAAATCAATTCAAAGTAACTTGTGAACGTAGACATACTTGCCAAACCACGTAAAAATCCTTGTCTTTGATTCTTCTTCCTCCCTTATTTTATTATTAACTGTTTCTTCATCATTATTCATCTACCTTAACTAGCATTCAATCACTTTTATTACAATATACCAACCTTAAACTATATTTACTACCATTTATTATACAAATCATAATCTGCGCATTTGGATCTTCACGTCGACCGATTCTAAATGTCAACACGTATCAAAGAAAAATTTTCTTAAAAAAATTAAGAAAAAAAAATTATCGCTATTGGTGTCTATGAAACTCAACCAAAGCATTCATCCTTCTAAAGTTGGGGAAAATTTTATAGAGAAAAATGGTTCAATTGATAATATTACTAAATTATATATGCAACTTAATAAATAATTAAAAAATAAGAACTTGAAATAAATATATATATATATAAATTTTACCATTAATGTCTCCTAACTTTAAAAAGTTAAAACGAATTAATCAAATTTATCCACTACATTCTCTCTTCTAAAATAAATTTTTTTTATTTAATTTAAATGTAATGGATGAATTTAATTGGTTCGTCCCAACTTTTTAAAGTTAGGAGGTATTGATAATAAAATCACTATATATATGAATGTGATCATACTTGTTGACTGTAATAATACATTTTAGTTGTAATCATATATAATAAATTATTATTATATATTTTAGGATGCAATAATACGTTTTTTTTAATCAAATGTATGCTAGAATATACTATATGTATGTACGTATGTATGTATGTATATTGCCCATTATAGTAGTTATAACTTACAAAGATAAAAAAATGTTTATAATGAGTACAATGCATTTTCCATAACTATTTCGAGTTTAGGGAGATTCAAATATAAAAGAGAGATAGATTGACCGGTTTGATTTATTCCTCTCACTAAAAGTCCATAAGGACGTGTTTGGCACACAAAAAATTCGTAGGATTGGATTAAAAAATTCCAATCCGATGTTAACCTCTGTTTGGAGAGGCTTGGTAGAGATTCGAGACCTAATCCCATTATGTTTGAAATCTTCATGGGATTTTTTATGGGATTTCTTATGAAAGAAAATAACTCATTAATTGCATTAAACAGCTTTTTTTGTTTCTCTTTCGTCCACTTTTACTTTTTGTTTAAAAAAAGAATTCTTTCGGTTATTTTTCTATCGTCTACTTCTTTTTTTTCTTTAATTAATAAAAAATGTTCACTAATGTATAATACAATTTTAATCCAATCTCAAGTTATATCAAACACGTGATAGTGATTTTTAAATTCAAATCAATCTCATCAAATCACAATTTTTTTCAATCTCATTCTCATTTTTTTTCATATCTCGCATGTCAAACGGTGTCTAAAATTGTTCTGGAAGAATGGAAGATAAATTGTGAATTTTTTTTTTTACTCAAATGTCAAAAAAGTCATTGATATTTTAAATTCTATAAAAGTCATTGACAATTTGACACCTTCTGATTTTCATACTTCTTAAAAAGTTAATTACTTTTTACATTTTGAAGTCACTAAAATTTTATACTGAATACCCAATGATTTTCACAGCCTTTTTTAAAGTCATTTAAAGTTTATATTGAATATTCACTACTTTTATAGAGTTTTCAAAAGTTTAAAATTAAAAGACACCTCAACATTTTAACTATATAAAAGTTTTTGAAATGTTAGATTGAATACACACTTCGTAATTTCTTATTTATAAGTAAAATTTATATAATTTAATTTTACAAATGGAACAACTTGATATGATTTAGTAGCAGAAAACCTTTTATTCAGTCTAATAGTCCTTAAGGTTCAAATTTTTTAGAAAACTTCCAAAAAATAAAGCTAAGCATAAGTTTCAAAAACAAAATGAATTATCTACTCTTCTTCATTTTCCCCATTAGAATTTCCAAATAATAAAGAGACAGATGATCTGAACGCTACCAATTTTCCAAAACATTCAATGCTCATGTTCAAGCTACCAATTTTCTAATAACATTAATGGCTGAGAAGTTCACTGGACCCTCTTTGTTGAATATGAAAATGACACTTAAAACTAGATTTATAAATATATATTAAAATTAGAATTTATCTATCTTATTGGTTGAATAATCTTACCTAATAATTATAGTCATTAGACTGGTTTCAATAATCACTCTTATAATCAATCTAATTAATATAATTAATGGATAAAATTACCCAACCAGCAAGATAGTCAAACTATTAAATTATAAGATGAAATTGACAAGTAGCATACCCTTTATACCTATACATTAAGTTATGAGTTTAACTCATCTTTTACCTCCTGCAAACATTGAATCAATTGTAGTTATTTAAATAAAAAGCCATAGGATAAGAACAGTCATTTAAAGTCAAATAAAGATAATGTTACACAATTTTGGTTGTGATCTGAAACTAATTTTCACCGAATCTTCTTAACAAAAGGCACTTTAAGAAATAAAACAAGTATTTGATTGTGATCTCAAACATAATTTTGACAAATGATACAACGCAATTCACATTTTTAGAAAAGATTCAGCTCTCAAATGAATCATTATTTTCTTTATATTTAACATTTATTTAAATATTGTTTTTTAAATACAATCACATAACTTTTCTCTCATGTGTCCTTTTATTGTCATTCAAAAGATATAAAGACTCATAGAAAATTCATATGTGAAATCAATTAAAGACTTTTGAACCTCCAAATAAAAGACAAAAAAAAAGTGATGGTCCAAATTGTTTTTCAAATAAAAAAATAAAAAAAAAAAAAGAAAAAAGTTCTCTTCCAAATGGAAACCGACAAGAGCCAAAGATGTCAAAAGTGCATTTAGTTGCGTTAAATCATAAAGACAAGTTTATCCCCAACCCCCCACCCAAAAATATATATATACATATATATATATATATATATATATATATATCAAAAAGGCAAGTAATGCAAAGAAGGGATTTCTAGATGAAAGTTTGTGAGAATATAACAAAATAATTGCATGCATTTCTCCAATCTCTATCAATTTCAATCCAAATAAAGCCAAAAAAAAAGTGATGGTTCAAATTCTCTTTCAAATGATTCTTAAAAAAATAATAATAATAAAATAAATTTTCTTCCAAATACAAAATGACAAGAGTCAAAAGAAAAAAATCTTCCACGAGTCAATCTCACTACTGATGTGGTAAAAGGTAAGAGGAAAAAATAAATAAAAAAAGACTAATGAAAAACGAAAGAGAAAAAGAAATTATATTAAGTCTATCTCACTCCTAATATAATGAAATGTAAAAGAATATATATATATATATATATCAATGAAAAAGATAAGAGAATAATAGATGATATTATTTCATTGATCTATCTCATCTTATCAGCAGTCAGACGGACTTATGAAAGTTTTTTTTTAGCCAAAAATATCAAAAGTGCATTTAATTGCATTAAAATTAGAAAAAACTTCATATTGATCCCTATGTTTTGGGGAAACTTTTTGTTTTTAAATGTGAATAAGTTTATAATGTTCATGGTTTCTTACGTTTTAAAAATTCATCAAATTAATTTTTCTAATATGATTTTTGATAGTCAACATTAGTAGAAAAGGTAAAATACTATTTTGTCATTGACTTTATATACACTTTAATTGTTGTTTTTATTTAATTTTTAAAATTTTTCTCATCTGACACATGTTTTTGTGTCACCAATTAATGATAAAATATGAAACTTACCCTACCTGTGTAATGTTTGATCGTCTGTTGACTGATAATAAAGATTAATTTGATGAATTTTTAAAATGTAAAAGATCATGAACATTATAAATAGATTCATATTAAAAAATGAGAAGTTATGGACCAAATAAAGTTATGCTTTATTTATACAGACAAGTAAATGCAAAATAGTGACATCTAGATGAAAGTTAGTCAAAATAAAGAAAAATAATAGCATGCATCTCTCCAATCTCTATCAATTTCAGTCAAAAGTGCAGCCAAACAACTTCCTAATCTCTATCGATTTCAATCATAGGAGTACCAAAACAATTTGCTAACCAGCTGTATAGCTTTGAATGGCAAAATACTCTTGGGGCGGCCTGCATGAAATTTGACACCTCATTAGTGGATTTTTTTTTTTTTTTTCCTTTTTGACTATCTAAATTGATTGGTCCTATGGTACTCACAGTAGCAATAGTCCCCCGATTACAACCCCATGAACAAAGAAAGGTCAAGGTCGAGACAATTTCGATATTGAGTACTTACAAGAAAATAAAAGAGTATTAGAATGGTTTCATGTAAAATAACTTGATAAAACTTCTATCACTAAATGAGTTAATTGATAGTAATTCATATAAGATACATCAGCTCATTCTTTAAATGGTTAATGCATTTCTCTTTCACATCCGTGTTAAAAGTTTGAACCTCACCAGATGTCATGTAAAATAATTTGATAAAACTTCTATCACTAAATGAGTTAATTGATAGTAATTCATATAAGATACATTAGCTCATTCTTCAAATGGTTAATGCATTTCTCTTTCACATCCGTGTTAAAAGTTTGAACCCTACCAGATGTCATTCCAAACTGTACACACATAGTATTTAATTTTCATAGATAACATACTTTTATAATTGATGTCAAATTATCCTATAATTATATAATAATAAAATAAAACAGTAATTCATTATCATGAAAATGAAACACTTTTTCCTCTCTCTTTTTTCCCTTAAATCACTTAATTATTAATTTGAGTTTCAATAATATCTAAACTTGAAATCTTCCTATTTAATTCTTAATTAGTATATATATATATATATAGTATAACTTATCTATTGGCCAAAAATATTTTTTTAGTTCCAAAACTCTTTTTGAATTTTTTTGAGTTGTTTGGTTATCATCTAAGTAAAGCTTTTAGCTAATTAAAAATATTAAAATAAGTCTATTTAGAGAAACTCAAATTTTGAGTTTTTTTCCAAATAAATCTTTTTGAGCTTTTAATAAAAAATAAAATGTCTTATATAACCCTATAAATATCACTATATTCTTAAAATCATTTAATCCATTTCGGTAAATTTATAATCTAAAAATGATTTTTTAATTGACAATCAAACAATCAATAACTTCTTTTTAAAAGCTCTACTCGTAAAAGATCTACTTTCAAAATATTTATTTCTAAAAGATCTATTTAGTAAAGTTGTATCAAATGAAATCTTAATGAAAAATAACAAAAACAATACTTTTCTCTAATTTTTTCCTTCTCTCTCGCTCTCTCGCTTTTTTTTTTTTTCAGTGACAAATTAAAGTATTTTTCCTACCCTAGAAATTACATATTTCTCTGTTCATGCAAATCAAAGTTGTTATATTGATCACAAACTTATTTTCCTTTAAGAACCCACAACAATTTCCTATAATTGTGCAGTGATTGGGGGAAAGTTTTAGAAGGTTCTAACATTTTTGTTATTTTTAAAATTGTAATACGACATGAACTTGTTTTCTGAAAGTTTGAATGTTGAATTTGAATTAAAATAGTGGTGAATAAGCCTTTGAAGATAAGGTTATCCGTTTTGTGTTTGAAAATGACATTATTGGTTAAGTATTTACGGTTGTTCAGAATTTACATTTACTTTTGTTTCTTAACTTTCTATGTTTACCATCCACGTTTAGCTATCTCCTTTATTCACAGAGTAAAGATTCTCTACCATTTTTTTTTGTTAATCTTTTAATAATCTAATGACACCTCAACATTTAAAAAAATGAATGATCAAGATTGATAGATTTTTTCTTGATCATACATCACTCAAACTTAAATTACTTTCATAAAAAGATAAACACCATTTTTCTTTGTTCAAAATTTATTTTCATGATTGATATTGGACACTTTTAAAATACTTTTGAGGGGCAAACGATGTTAAACTTTAACCCATGAATCATCTCTATGAAGAGAACAATATTCATTTTTATCATATTTCCAAATTCAAATATTTCGACCTCTACTTTACTATTATTATTGTTATTAATTTCGTTTCTAGCAATTTTTTCTTTGTTAATTGTTTTGCTTATTATTCTACTCGAATTTGTTGTTGAAGTTGTCTTCTTTATCGTCAATCTTGCCGTCAGTCATGTTCTCTCTCTCTCCATTCTTCTTAAAAAGTAAGTCTCTTCTGTTTTTTTTTTTTGTATATTTATACACAAGCGCATTTTTGTCCAACAAACAAAATAGGTACGATTATCATTTAAAGTCATGATTTGGTGAAAGGACCAAAAGTCACATTTTAAAGAGCCTTACTCGAGAAAATAACTCATTCATATACAAGACTGCATTCACAGGAGCCATATTGTCCATTTACAGACCACACTTATGCACATATACTTGTAATCTTGAGACAAAAATCCAGCAGCATGACTTGATATTGTCATCAAATCACATCTTTTTAATCAAACAAAACATCAAAAAATACCATAAAAGACAAGTCATCCTAGAAACTATATCCATAAAAATGCATATATATATATATATATGTATTTATTTATTTCAAACCATTAAACCTTACTCAATCTCAGATTAAGACCATATCGCATTCCTTTCAGCTCAAGCCCGAATGCATGAAAAAAAGCTAACCCTCAAAGCGATGGGGGTATCCGCTAACTTACTTGGCATGATCTATTATATAAAAGGGGCTATAAAAATCGAATCCCACTCACAATAGAGTCAGATAGGATTTATATACGTGCGGGACTTATTGTTGTTATAATGCATATGCAGTCAAAGTAAAAAACAGTACCGTATTTGTTAAATACGTATATGGCATTTAAGACTAGAACAGTGGAAACAGACTAAGAACTTGCAACCGTCAATTTCCAATAGCTCCTGAGAATAAAATCTTGTTTATATATACTGGAAAGCTCAATAAAGTTGTTAGGTATCACTTTTCTCTACCCACTACAAGATGGCAAGTTGTCCACAGAATCAAGTCCAAATCATGAAACAAAACTTATCCTAATAAGAATTTAGGAACCTCTGAACAGTACAAAACACAAAACAAAACCATATGAGGAGAAATTTCAGACGAAAATCATAGTCAAAACACTCAGTAGATTAAACGACATGGGACCTCAATCGTGACAACATGTTGAATGTGACACTAGATGTGTCGGGGCTTATAGCATTTTAAACAGCACAATCATAAAATTGACAAGCCTTACTCCTCCTCAGACCCCTATCTACAGCTACTAGTATGACAACATAACAGGATAATGACAAATGACATTACCCTTTTTTCTACATATAAAGTAGCTTCACCATCAAGTGGTCTAAAGAAACTTAACATTTGTTTGAAGCATCAAAATGTGATCACACTGAACATATCTCAACATTTAGACATAACTTAGTGGTCGGTCTAACCCACTACTCTAATGCTTCAAATTGAATAAGTTATAAAACCTTTTTCAGAAATAAGAACATGAGTTGACTAAAAACAAGGGTCTGGTGTATTTTCAAACTGTGTAAACAAAATTTCAGAAAGATAAATCTATACATGACGTGGGGGCTAAACTGCAATATGTGAAACATCAAAACCAAATTACTCAATCAGGAAATCCTTTTAGAAAATATGATCACACATTTGGAAATCAAACCATGCAAGATTCAAGTACATCAGAAAATCAAGCCAAGAGGAACCTATTTCCTCTTCATGTTTTAAGAAATTACAAAACTGTGTAATCATAAACAATTTGTTTATATGTATGCAACCTACTATACTTCCATTAATAATTACATATCAACACAATAATTCCTAACCACAAAGCAGAGATAAAGCGCATCAGTCTTCACAACGTTTAGCTGGAAATCAATTTAACATTATCTAGGTAAGTGCATAAGGAAATAGTATAAAGTAATTTATAGCAAATATATTTGTAATTTCTAACAAAACACTCGCCAAACTCAAGTAATTGCTTCACAGTCATCGGAAACCCACATAATTTAAGTTTGTCCTAGCGAAAATGCCCAATCAGGGATTTTGAAATCAACGAAACTGCGAAGCTCTTCTATTGTTTATCGGTTGTTATCGTAATCTCCCCAGTTCGTGCAAATCCTACAGAGAAGTGTCGTTCCACGATTTAGCTTGATTCATCGTTTTGTAATTGAGTTTCTTAGACGGCATCTAACGGTCATTAATAATAAAAGGTCGAGCGGGCAAAAGAGTAAGCATTAATCACCTGCAAATTCGCATAATTTAACGTTTTCCACGATGCCCGCCACCTGACCTTGCACCAGGATAGCGAGCAAATTGCAACCTTAATTTGACCGGATCGCGGTCATGCTCATCGAATTTATAACCTGCAAAATCGAGCTTAACTATTTTACGCAGCACAATTGACCACAGTTGGCTTAAAGGCTGTCAGTAGAGAGGTATTACAAGACGTCAAGTATTACCTAAACCGAAGTACATAGACTCAAAATTCACCTGATATAATACTCATGTTCAGTCACACCTACATTGATTGTCAACATCTAGGTTGACCGAAAAACAGCAAAAGGAAGAACTGGAAAAAAGGCCTGCTACCTCGCCATAATAAAGGTCCAGACCAGACTAATTATATAGATTGGCACTCCATGAGAGGAACAGGAAAAATTTTTTACTTTCCCAAGATTACGTTCATCCTTTATCTCTACACCATATTCATTTTGGTTTAGCTGGGCTATGGCTTCAACATAGCAGCAGAAACAGCAAAAGACGAAGCTCAATATGAGATGGACACACTTATGACAACTAGACATGGTAACAAATAACAGGATAGAGACCTTAACCAGTCTAGTTAGCTATTTGGCTGATCAGGAATGAAATCATCAAGATCTGATGAAGTTAAGACGACTTCAAGAAGTCTGCAATGTTTTGATGGGTCAAACTGATGGCAGAACTGAGTCCAAGATCAGTAGTTGGAAGATTTTACAAAGGATTGATTTCAGAGTTGAACTAAAGTTTTAGACATTGAACTGCAGTAACACGTATTAGATAATACAATTAGAACATCACTAACGCAACGAAAAAGTTCACCTGAAACATCTAAAAGCACAATTGCAGAGTATAATATACGATACCAGCAATCTTGCTCACCATTAACTTTTCCACTAAGGTGGTTTTAACAGAGTCCTCATAGCTAATTATTACAATACTGCATTAAATTTGTGCCAATTAATGCCTCTTTCCTTTCAAAATTTGAAACCATTCCAAGCATTTGTAATTAATTTACTTCATCCTAACAGACAGTCCCATATAAACATCAAGATGTATAACACAAAGCAAACAAGCAGGATGATAAACAAGATTGCCAACTACAGTGTAACCTTAAATTACATCTCCAAACGCCCTTACATCTCCAAATGCCCTATGTTTTCCTTACTAAAAGAACATGGTCATTTAACATTATTCTTGGTTGTGGGCATGCGGATTAAACAAAGACAAGTATAACTTTTCCCATTTCTATTTGTTTTTATTTCCAAGCTTTCCATCTTTTTAGGGTTATGACATATGCTAGTCATTTCATTATACTGCTTCTTACCAAGTAACACAAATAAGGCCAACAGATGATGACAATTATAAGGTCCAAATTTAACCATTTTATGAACTACCCTTTATGTCTAGCATGTATCACATAGCAAATTCTTGTTACATGATCCTTTTACTCGATAGTTTACGTGTATCCTATTAAAATACATCTAAATTACACTCTGAAGAATGACTTAACGTTGTGTATATCTCTGGGAATGATTACACGCATGTAAGGGTGGCATACACGGAACACAAACGTGTACAGAACTAAACAGATTTGATGCTGCCTAAGGATGAATCCATCCTACCAAAGAGGTAAAGATATTTGAAGGGACAAGTTTGCACAAACATCCCTCCACAAGACCCAAATAAACAGTGTAAGACAAAAATGGACAATAAAACATGATAAGAAAAGTGAGAAAAGAAAAAAATAAAACTGGGCCACCATTCATTGGTCTACTGAAAAAGTTGTATTTACATGAACATTACTCACTAGAGGCACAACAAATAATGGCCAAAGAAGAAAAACTGTTGTCAGATAAAGGAACATAAGACGCATGGTCATACAAGTTTGTGGGAAAATGCAAGTTAAATCAAACTCACCTTGTAATGCATCCATAGCAGTAGCTGCATGAGCAGGACTCACAAAATCAACAAAACAAAGTATCAGTGGATCTCCCCCAGGCTGCAACAGTATAATTCATCAGTGTATAAAAAGCATTCACTCTACAATAAAGGAAAAAAAGGGGAAAAAAAATCATTAACAAAATATACTTACATGCCTTGATTCCTTGCTTACAAGTCTAACTTCTTTGTACCCAACAAAAGGGCGAAATATATCTGTTGTCCCAAGTGAAGGAACAAAAATAAAAGAAGAAGACAGCAAACAATACAACTATACAAGGACTAAAATGTAGCCAATGAAAGGATACGAGCCACTTCCCGTCGTGTACAATCAGACGGCAAGCCTTCCACAAATAGTGTACTGGTAGCATCAGGAGGAAGAGGAACCTCAGACCTTCCTCCTCCTAATCCCAAGGTCCTGTCTTTTACTGTTGGCCCTGGGTCCACACCCCCAATGCCCGAAATACGATGATCATCGACAGGACGGCCAGACATTCCTCCACTCATGGGTCTAGCAGACTGTCCCCCACCATAAGATGGAATTTGCTGGTACAAATTTTTCATTCATTAGACCAAAATGTATAAAAGTAAAATAATATTTTCATTTTCCTCCTTGACGATTAGTGAATCATAATTTTCCCCCTTAATGATTTTAAAAAGGTAAAAAAAGAACCCTTGAATTGGTGTTAACACAGGTCAAAAGAAGGGTAAAAGGATGTTTCTTGAATCAATAGAGGAAAAAATGATGATTAGTCAATCATCAGGGCGGGAAATGAAAATAACTTTAAAAATAATAGTTCAAACTAAGGTGAAAAAAAAAATTAAAGTAAACTAAGTACCACACTACGCAAGTAACGATCATAGGATGCATTAATAGAGTCAGTATCCCTCATTCCACGGGGAGCTCCTCTATCATCATCACGGGGATAATAACTTGGCAGATCATGGCTACTGGACATATCTACAAGATTGAGCACATGCTTAAGCAAATAAAAGTATAAAACATTAACAAAGATTACCTTTCCAAAAAAAAAAAACAAAGATTTAACATGCTAACAGATGTGATTCTAACTTAAGAAAAAAATCCCCTTACAATAATTAGTGTAGTCATATACCTAAATATCAAGAACAATGATCAATAATCACTCCAAATGTTCATAAAACAGTAAATCATTCTGAGTTTCAATTATAATACTAATTCTGAGCTTCAATATGTATAGTGCTTATGTTTGAAGGGATAACCTTCAGGCTTCAACAGCTTTACATGACATAGCCACTGCCAAATCTCTTAATCCTATGTCCATGGAAAAGATCCTAACCAGATGATAACTCAGAACAAACACAGAGATAGATTAAAAAAATCCTTAATCGACATAGAAACAAAATGTGAAGATGACTAGATAGAATTTGTACCGTCATAGCCTAGAGTTCAACACCAAGCCGGATAAAGTTCATGGAGACTAATAATATATTTAAGGACCTTCCATTTAAATTTTACAGATGGAAAACTAGTCAAGGCCTCTTTAGGATTTAAGATTTATAACCCAAATACCAAAATTTAATGATTGCAGGATAACATGACGATTTAAAAATCATGAGCTAACACTAAGCAGCAGTAAAAATACAAAGATGACTAGTTTTATATTGCATAACAATTATAAATTTAATACCTGAACCAAATTGTAATATTTAACACATCAAATTCATAAAATCTGTTTTCTCTTTTTCTTTTCTTTTTTTTTTTTAATTCGTTTTCTTGTTTTTTGTTTTTTTTTTTTTTTTTTGGGACAATGTAAAAAGTTGGAATTGGTAACTTTTCCAAAATAGAAATAACAATGAATGGGTATTAGCATGATAATTCCACCCTTTAACCACCAGTACATCACTTTCCAGAATAGATATCACATTAAATTAAAAATAAAACAAGCCCCTCTAAAGACTGATTGAGTGGGATTTACCCCAAGAGCTCTTGCACAACAATGAGAGGTTTTTTCAGCTGAACAGGGTACCAAAGCAAAATCAATAAGAAATCATTTATGGTAACAGGAACAAACACACAAAATTCAGTTTATCATGGAGCATAAATTGCTAGCCATAGAATCCTAAGTCTATTCAAAAAAACATAATCTTCAGATCTAAATCAATTTAAACTGTTAAACATCCATGTAAGCAATTATGAAAAGTTTGACGTAGTTATCCCTAAATATTTGAGGCAAGTATTCTTCAGGTTCAGCCTATAAACAAGGAATGTGGGAACTAGCTAGCTTAGTTGATACAAGTCTCTTATGTTATACAAGAAGTACTAGGTTCAAATCTAGCTCACACTATGGTGAGGAGGGGTTTTTATTTATATTAATTGTATTTAAAAAAAAATAATAAAAAAAAAAAGAGGGGCAAGACGTGATGAGGGTCATGATAGGTACTTAGTTCTTATAATCAAGAACAAATTGTAACAAAGACAATGAACTCTTAGTGTCTATAATCTACCAATATGTGCAAAGCAACTTTCTACGTTTCTTAGCTTATTTACAAGGACAGATGATGACTTCAACTTTGCTCTTGAACTAAGAAGCAATAAGGTGGAAGAGGATCACTTGGCATATAATTTGTACAATATTACTATCCATGTTTCTCAGGCTTCTTTTCATTTTACAAACAATAAGGTCTTGGAAGGTGAAATGTAGAGAGAGTATTCTTGTAAACCACCGCTTACGGCTTAGTTGACTCAAAGAAATTAGTTGTAAGCAAATTGTTATGACTACTACAACGTCTGACATATGTCAGCCCATTTTATCACGAACACCTCAAAATTTACCCTATTACTGGCTCATACCTTTGCAAGATGCACAACGATTATGATATCTGGAAGACAACCCAATAAAAACTTAGGCTATGGTAGCTCTAGATCTAATGCAAAAGCATATCTCCAAGTAACCTCTACAAAATTTAAACCACAAAAGATCTTAAATTATATCACTCATTTCCTAACATTTATAGGAAACGTAACTTGCTACTCTAAAAGCTTCTAATTCTCACCCAGTCACCCAGATAATAATTCAATCAATTTATAGGATGAAAACATTTTCAAGCACACAAAGCTGACTCAAACCCCCAGCAAAACAACCATTAACGTTTTAACCAAAGAACCAATAATTAAATGGATCTCAATAACTAACATTCAACCAAAACCACGACAAGAAGCTAAATCGTGCCCCAACATGCACTATAATCCAGCGAAGCTACCAATTTCTCTCCTCTCATTCCATACATACCCAACAATCAAAACATATCTCACACAGTCCAAGTAAACACAAACCAAACCATAACACTCACATAGCCTATCATTCTACAACAACAAAACTTAGTACTAAACCAAATCCTGATGGCACCTAATACAAGACCAAAAACCACCACATTCCAATCCCATAACTTAACCAAAATCAAGCGGCCCACATCAATAACTTGTAAACATTGCTCAACCATTTACACACATCAAATACTACCACTCCATCAACCAACTCAGCATACACATCAAAAGCCAAAACAAAAACCAAAAACACAAAAAAATCACTTTCCCCAAGACTATAAACTCTGTTTGGCAGCCAAGAAAACCCTTCTTTTCCCAGAAAAATTAAAATCTTATATGCCCAGAAAAACCTTCATATTAAAAAAAAAAATCAAAACTTTCTTTCTCGTTCTTTTTTTTTTTTTAAGTTTTTGCAAGCTCTACATGCACCCCAGATGGATTATAAAAACAAAATAAAAACCAAATTAAAAAAAAAAAAAAAAAAAAAGTTGAGGAATGGGAGGAGGGTAATAACCGTAATCGGTGCGAGGTCGCTTGGAGACGAGAGGGGCCATGGAGGAGGTGGGTGGTGGCGGCTGCCGCGTGTCGCTGTACCTCCAATAACTGTCACCCATCAGAGACACGAAACCAAAGAAGAAAACGACACCGGTTTTTAAGTGCAGAGATTCGAGGACTCGACTTATGTCTTGTGTTCTTCAACACATCAGGCTGGGGTTTTGTCTCTGCTTCTGGGCTTTTTTAAAAATAAATAAATAAATAATAAAAATTGTTAAAGGTAAAACAGTACACATAACTAAAACAGGGGCAAGGGAGCCTTGTTCAATATTTTTTTTGATTTAACCATCAATTGATTGGTGAAAAAGATTAATCTGATAGAGTCTTGTTATATTTTTGTTTGGTTTAACTGTTGGTTGATTAATAAAAAAAGATTAATTTGATATGTTTTTGAAATTTTAGGGAAGATTAATGCATTTTTAAAATATAGTTAAAAATTTTGTGCCCCAATTTGTTATTTATTTTAATTAAAAAATAATGTATTAGTTTATCAATTAATATATTATAAGTTGCGATCCAGTTAGAATATAAAAAGTGGAGTGGATAGCTTTAGTGTTATTAGAATGATTATTTAATTAATTTGAAAATTGTATCCATGCATTAATTAATACACCATGAGATGGTGTATTCAATCTAAAATATATTAAAGTTTAAAATATATTAAAAGTTTGTGCATATTCAATTCAAATTTGAATTAATTTCATTGAAATTTGGTATATTCAATCCAGGTTTGTATAGAATATATTAAAATTTAGGGGTATTTAATTCAAATTTATATGGAATTTGATTAAATCTAGTATATTATAAAAGTCACTAATTTCATAGATTTCATTTAAATAAATGACTTGAATTAATTTGGATATATTTTAAAGTGATTTTTATAAAAAAAAAAAAAATTATAATAAATTTTATCATTCTTCTAAATATTTCATTGGATTTCTTAAAGAATTTTAAGAAAATTTTATATGGGGTTTATAGAATCTATGTCAAAATCTATCATTAAAAAAAAAAAAAATCATACTTCAATAAATTTTAAATTGAATACACCCCATATTCAAAAAACCAAAATAATAATAATAATAGAGTAATGATCAAAATTGGGATAAAAACGATTTAATTGTTTTTTGTTCGTTTGGATTCGATGTAATATTTCACTTAAATGAATATTTATGTGAAACGTTGTGTAAGATCCAAACGTAAGTAGACAGAGTACGGAGACCTATCGACATCTATCACTATTTTTTCAAGTCAAATATAATGATCTAATATCCTAGACATATATACTATCAAAATCAGAAGAGAATTCTCTTCACACAATTGCATAAAGTGACATTTGCTTATAAGAAGTACCTATTAATCATAGTTTAACCCCTACTATTAAGGTGGATGGACATGTAGACAACTAGATAAGCTAGGTTTTTTTTTTCTTTTTTTTTTTCATATACGTTCTTAATTTGAAATCAATCAAATTAAAGGGTCTCTGACCGGTTATTTTTATTAATGCTATAATTACAAGCAACTATGCACGATCAACTTTGTACATAGTAGTAAGTTAAGGTTGAACTTTATCTAAACCATCCAAATTAGGTTTAATTTGAGAAAATAAAAATTAAGAAAATTAAACTAACAATAAACTTAAGGTGAATCATTAGATGAATAATATCTGGACATACAATTCAGTTAGTCTTATAATTTAATTTATTCTCCTCTTCCTAAAGATTGTTTTTATCTTGTATTTAATCGGATAATTCTAAATTAGTAACAAGTCTCTTCCAATAGTGAAGTACTTATCCAAATTAATTAATCTGATTATATTCTAATGTAGATTAACTAAGTTGAATTCATTAAGTTCAGATTATCTACAAACAATTACACAACCATATGAGTATATCCTTATCCTATATAAATTATGCTATTTTATTGGATTCTCGTCTCATAATGCTTCTTCCAATAACATTAAAGTCCTAAGATCTAATCAATTAATAGGTCTAAATTAATTACTAGCATTAAGCATCAATAAAAGATAATACAAGAATAGAAAACAATTATTGAATTATAATAGAATCGTCGAACAAATTAAAGTCAAGGTTAAGTTACATTGTAGTCTAGATAAAAGAAAATTAGTTCATCGTGGTAAAGACATGAGAAAATTCCATAATTAAAATAATAGGGAAAATAATTAAACTAATCATTCTTCCCCTGGTTGAAGTTCCCTAAAATCTTGCTCTTGCCTATTTGCCTTCTCTTTGAACTCTGACTGCTCTTGCTCTGCTTCTACCACTTGATGGGGTCGTTTGTTTTTTATACTTAAGATTTAATAGTATTAAATTATATCTATTAAGTTGTTTTTGTTTGTTTTTTGAAGTGGTCAAACCACTTAGAACTATAAAAAAAACAACTGAAAAAATTAAGTATGAATTTTTAACTTTTCACTTGATTGCAAATCATTTAATAATATTCAAAAATTTTTATTTTAAATCTATCCTCCCAAAATAATATAATTTCAAATTTATTTTAATTTTATATTACTCAATTTTTTTTTTCTTAATACTTACAAAAAAGTATATATATTTTTTCTTAATACTTACAAAAAAGTATATTTAAAAAGTAAAATCTAAATGCAACCCTTCCCAAATTGTCTTGGAATTGAACTAATATATTTAATTTAATTTATAATTTAAACATTCATTTTTTTAGTTTTTTTTTAAATATATTAATATATTTAATATAAATATGACTAATGCTATTATATTTTTTAATAATATTTTAATTATGAATAAAATATTATTAATATGTACATAAAAATATATTAGAAACATTTGAAAATTATTTATTTTCAAATGTTTGTATTAGATTAATTAAAATTATATAATAATAAATAGTAAAAAAGGTATAAATGTCAATTTACTAGTTTTTAAATAATTTTAAATTTAAAAAACAAACAAGTTTACAACATATTCAGAGGTAAGAGAAAAAAAAAACATATTATTTAGATTTCATATTTCAAACACTATTCAGTTTTCAATCTTCAGCATCACTGTTCAGCCTTTGAACAAAAAAACAAACGATCCTTAAACTATGAGAATTAATACCTATTTATAAGTAATGAGTTGGATTAATCTAGTAATTTTCCCAAAAGTTGAACTCAGATTGTGCTTCTACAATCAATATCAAGAATCAGGGTAATTAATGCATCGCAGCTTGCTTCCTTACGACAACATCCTGTCACAACTTGTGTTCGTAGCTTCAAGACCAACGACTACTTCCTGCGACATAGTCACAGCTTGTAAATGCAACTTGGATCCGATGACACTTTCCTGCAACCAATCTGCAGGTTGTTGACACAGCTTCTTGACGCAAATTGAAATCTTTTTCACACAGCGAGAAAACTTGGACTCGTATTAGAATATTTCATTAACAGGTTGACCTGGAATCTTCTTAATTAATTGCACGAATTCTTGCTTAAGTTTTTTTTGAATTCAATTCCAAAATTGATTAGATCCTTTTCTTGGTCATGAAGACTTCTTATTTTGATTTGAATCTTTCCAAAAATCTCTTATTCTGACGAAAATTACCAACTTGCCCCTAATTAATAATTTTGCACACAATTCTCAAATATTATTAAAAACATCAGAATTTACTCAAATTTTCATCGTAAAAGCCTAATTGAAAAGTACAAAATAATGGTACATTTTTTTGTTATCAATCTCTTGGGAAGGTTTGGAAAGCAACATCACTCATAATACAAATGTTTAATATGTGGATCTTTGTAATTATAAAAATGGTTATTTGATAGTAGAACTAACCAAACAGTTACTTGATTAACTTTGCAATAGATCATTTCTTTAGTACATTAATTATTTGTACAAGTGCACAATAGGCCCAACAGATTGCATACACGTCAACATAGCAGAAACGTGACACATGACAAATGACATGGACTTTAATCGAAGGAAGAGTTGCATATGTTGGGTTGTTCAACCAGAATAGTTAAGACTCGCCTTTGATGACATCAAAGACCTAAAACTTAGCAAGTTAGCTGAAGGAATTCAAAGGCAAAAAATGCCAACCTTCGAAGGATCCGTTGACCTTTAGAACGAAGTATTTCAACGAATCAATGACAAATGTCCAACATGCAATAAACATATGTCAACATGAAGTTGACGAGTTAACACAGTAGGAATGTGACACATTGCAAATGATGTGGACTTCAATTG
This sequence comes from Litchi chinensis, assembly GCA_019925255.1. Classification (NCBI taxonomy): domain Eukaryota; kingdom Viridiplantae; phylum Streptophyta; class Magnoliopsida; order Sapindales; family Sapindaceae; genus Litchi; species Litchi chinensis. The sequence goes on along the minus strand of CM034462.1, from coordinate 5,440,850 downwards.
AAGAAAGAGTTGCATATATTAGGTTGTGTAACTAGTATAGTTAATCAACAAAGGTGAGGGACTCACCTTCGATGACATCAAAGACCTCAAACTTGGTAAGTTAGTCGAAGGAATTCGAAGTTAAGAAATGTTAACCTTTAGAGGATTCATTGACATTCGAATGGAACTATTCTAACGAATCAGTTATAAATGTCCAACATACAACAAACATCTATCAGCACCAAGTTGATTCAAGTGACAAGTGGCGAATACCCTTACATGCATGATGACATTTGAAAATTAAGTTTTGTCCGTTTACAAAAGACAATTTTGCAGTTCATTAATAAGTTAGAGTGAATTACTAGACTTTTAGTTAGATAAACTAATTTTAAAGAGATAAACTATGACTTAAGCATTACAAGTGTTTTCGAAGACAACATTCGAATCACCTTAACAAAAATTTTACTTGTTTTCTAGAAGAAATTGCAACAGACAAGTCAAATAGGCTATTGTATCAAGAAAAGACTCGTTCGAAGTTGATAGGAACCTACATATGACAGTTCAAGCTACAACATTGGCACTAGAAGTAGGGCTTAAAACTCGGAACTATGCAAAGTGGATCCTAATCAAGCTACTAACCTAGCATTCAACTCATCAAATGCTCTAATGGTTAAAACATAGGAAAATCCAACAACTACCATAGTTCAACCACCAATACCAACTTATAATTACTTAGCAATGCAAAATTCAATGATGCCTCTATTTCAATAGATTTCTTCCTTCTAACAAATGCCTTTGCACCAACTAGTGCCTCTATACCAACAAATTATGTCAAGCTTTAGGTCATCCTCATTAGGGGAATCATATAGTTAAATGCCTCATCTTTATCTACAATGTCCACAGTTCATGCCACCATACTTCTCATAACTAACACCTTATCCTCTTATGTATATCCCAAGTTAGCTAACGTGGGCAATGTTGGATCATAATCCCTTACAAAATTTGGAGGCACAGATTAACAACCTTACCCAAAATGTTATAAGGACTATAAGGTTTGCGAGCGAAGTTAGGAATGAGCAAATAGGAGATGTCAAAGTATCTGGTGAAAGTTAAGCAACTGATTAAATGTTTTTTTTTTTTTCATGTCAATATCACAGGATCTCTCAGTCAAAGCATACCCAAGAGAATGCTTTAGCTAAACTAGCCTCCTTACAAAGAACGAAGCTCCCAGTGCAGGTTCAGATTGAGGAATTAGTACAACCGATTATTGGAGATGAAGAGTAGGAAATAAATGATGGATTCAAAGAGCAAGATAACTTGATGACTCCGCTGAATAGATACCGAAAAACCGATGAACTGCTTGAAGATTTTACAGAAGCAAGAAAAATCTAAAGGCAAAGTGAAAAATACATCATCCGCGATGGAGATCTATATAGAAGGGAATGCTCATTTTATATCTGAAATGTGTGGGACTTGTTGCAATGAAGGCTATTTTGCAAGAAATCCACCAAGGAATCTATGACAACCATTCAAGTGGATGAATGCTTGGTCACAGAGTTATGAGACAAGGGTTTTATTGACCTACGATGTTCAAAGATACTAGGGAGTATGCCAAAGTGTGTGATCGGTGTCAAAGAATAGCTCCGCTATCTAAAGCCTCTGTTGTTACCTTGACCCCAATGGTCAACCTGTGGCCTTCACTCTGTGGACATCATTCGGCCATTGCCAAAGGGAGAGTCTTAAAAGAAGTACGTTGTTGTAGCAATAGATTACTTCACCAAATGGGTGGAGGCAAAGACTTTAGCAAGGATTATAGAAGTGAATGTCACCAAATTTGTTAAGTCTTCTATTATTATCAAGTTCATGGTACCTGATGCCATCATAATAGACCACGACACACAGGTCGATATTGGTTGTCTGTCTGATCCTAACAAATCACGTTCACAAGCTAGATATTTTTTCACATATAATGACATAATAATTTCATAGCACTGTATCAAGCAAACTCTTATCATAACGTCATCCTATCATTCTAAGATTTTTGCTTTTCATAAAATAAGTAGAGAGTATGTATGGTTAAGGTATGTTATTCATCATATTCAGAGTACTTGTAAACTGTTTTCAATTACAAATTCACCAATGGTAATATATAAAGATAATGTTGTTTATATTGTACAAGTTAAAAAAGGATGCATCAAAGGAGAAAGAACCAAACATATATCATTAAAATTCTTTACACTTATGAACTCTAAAAAAGTTGACAAATTGATGTTAAACAAATATAGTCTACAAATAATCTTGTAGATTTATTTATTAAGATTTTGCCAACATCAACTTTTAAGAAATTGGTGAATGGTATTGGTATATGTCGAACTTCACAAACTACAAGAGTGATAGTTGCATATTTTTTAGGAGAGAACATTCTTTATTTTTGTGGATATATGTGCTACACTCTTTTTTTCTTTGATCAGGTTTTGTCCCACTGGATTTTACTGACAAGTTTTTAATGAGACAGTATTTGAATACGTCCAAGAATCTCAAAAGGTATTATGAGGTGGTGTACGTCAAAGGAGAGTGTTGTGAATATATAAACTTCTCACTACTTCTATTTTGAAAATATTCTTTTCTTCATTTGTTATTATTCCATTACGGAAATAAGATAATTTGTTGTAATTTCATGATGAAAATAAAGTTGTGAAAAATAACAAAAATGCCTACCATAAAAGTTGTAAATTCGTGTATACCTACCAATTTAAAAAAATTCGTTTTTAACTTCTCAAACAAATTAATTACAACCTATACCCATTTTACCCAAATTACCCTTCCCTATTTTGTTCTCCTCCTTGATTGCTTATAGTATGAGAGTTTTTGCTTTATTTGTTAATTGTTTGAGTTTTATTATGATTTTTTTGGTTTATTTGTGATCTTTTTGGACATTGGGTATTGATGTTTATGATCATATTTAGTTGAATTTAACTTGAAAATAGAGATTTTTGATGAGATACACGTTGAAAATGATGACCGACTTTTATAGCCTCACATAATCCGACACCGGATTATATGGGGCCACAAAACCTGATATCAAGTTTTATGGTCTCACAAAATCTGATATCGAGTTTAAATTTTGTGCTTTTTAAATTTTGACTTAAGGGTAGTTTGATAAATTTAGGTATAGAATAAGAATAGTTTGTTTGAGGTGTTAAAAAAAAATTTTCATTAAAAAAATGAGTAAAAACAAATTTTTTTCTTTTGTTTTTGGATAAAAGTGAATTTAACCCAAATAATTTTTCCAATTTATCTATATATACGCTTATTTTGTAATCATTAAGAACATCCCATTAAATGAATTATATTCTCTGTTTCTCTCTTACTTTTTCTCTTTCTCTCTTATTTTGGTTAGTATTTTATACTCATTACTTTTAGACTTTATTTTTATTACAATTTATTTAATTTCATTGTTTATATATATATATATATATATATTCCTCACTAAAATCATTTTTTAAATAAATTAGAATTTTCCAGAAATGTACTTGATGGTGTATATGTATTAACGGGGTGCACACATTTTTAGAGGTGAATAAATACCGTTACTCCAATTTGGGTCATGTGAAGTTTTGTGAGGACTAAACTAAGCAATCCGATAAACGAGATTGTCCTAGTGATATCCTAGAAGCCCATGCCACGACATGATGGGCTTTTAAGTGAGAACACCTCATTAGAATGATACCAATAAGATAATGACACATCATTAGAAAGTCAAAAATTTAGTTCCAAGTTACTGAATATGTGTACATTTCTCAAAAAAAAGAAAAAAAAAAAGAATGTATGTATGTAGATGCTAGAAATGATATTCATGGTGCGTTTACTTCATTTGGGGGAATCGAAATGACTTGGAATCGAAATGATGTATCATAATCAAAATAAGTTATTTACTTCAACTATAGAAATTGAAATCAAAATCAACAGTATTTTTATTAAACTGTTTACTTTACTCTAGAATTGGAATTAATTAATTATAAGTTACAAAAATACTTTTAATTAAAATTATGGATTAATTATAATAGTGTGTATTTTTTTTATTATAATATATATATTTAAAAAAAAAAGTTGCATATTATAATAAAAAAAACTGTATATCATTTTAATAGTCAATTAACCTAGTGTACAATTTTTTATTATAATATCCACTTTTTTTTTAATATCAAATAAAAAACTACATATTATAATTGAAAAAAAAAACTGTATATTATTTTAATAGTCCACTATGATAATTAAGAAATTGATGATGAAAAATCAATGGTATGCAGTTTTTTATTATAATATGCAGTTTTTTTTTTAATATCAAATAAAAAAGTTTTTTTAAAAAAAAAAAAAATTTTAAGAAGGGTATAAAAGACTTTTTATGTTGATAAAAGGAATGAGAATGAAATTCTCAAGTGGGGTGAGGGAAATGAGATTCTCATTCCACAATCCCAAATTAATACGAGGTCCACACTTTCATTCTTATTACGGAATGAATTTTAAACAAGTAAACACTATCAATCAATTCATTGCTCATTTTCATTCATCAATTCATGAAATAAACACACCTTCAGTTTTGTGAATGGAATAAAATATCATGATGTCAAAGTGTTCTGCATTCGTCTTCTCCTTCTTTGAAGTTTCTTCTTTTCTTTCAACTTCTCTTGTTTAATATTTACAATATTAAATTTTATAAATATGTATATATATACATGTGTATATTTGATTTATTAATTTTTGTTGTATAAAAAATAAATATTAATTCCAAACTTATTGGATGTATTTTCTTATTTATATTTATATTTTTATTCAAATATCATCTATGTCATAATTTTATTTCATATATTAAATGTAAAATTATACTTAAAGTTTTTTATTTTTTTATCATAAGTTGTATACTATATTATTTAAATTTAATATCTTCGGTGTTTCTCCTAATATATTTTTTTAACTTAAAAGACGATAATAATTATGAACTATGATTATTAAAATGTGAATTTTTTATGTTTAAAGAAATATTGTTAATGTCATAATATTAACTATAATTCACATTAAATAAATTTGATTATATAATTAGGTATGTTTATATTTTTTAATTTATAAAATATTTTCATATCGTCAGAGTTTATTTTAAAAATTTATTCTAGGTATGAAATCCCGGCTGCATCCCAGGTGATAATTAAGTTCAACATCAACTGCTTTAACTAATTAATTTATTTATTCTTTTTTTTTTTTAAGTGTTTGACCAAGAACAATGAGACCTAAATAAGGAAATGAGACAGACAAAAACTGTATAATAATTAAAATTTGTTTATTAAGTTTATATTCCTCATCACATAACATTGCTTTTTCCAATTTTTATCTTTCTTCACAGATTAAAATTATGACATTGTTTGCAGGTCTCTATCACAACTTGGTATTTATAACGTCATAATCATAACCATTTCATTGTTTTTCTTCTTGTGATCAGCTTTCAGTTGGAAAAATGGCAGAATCTGATGGTCCATCTCACTACAGCTGCAAAAATTGCTCGACTCCTCTTGCCTTTGAAAATGATCTTCTTGCGAAATCTTTTATGGTAACTACGAACCTTAAAATAATATATTTTTTCTTTTTAATTTCTTGCTTTTACTTTCTTGAAGTGATGATTTGAGATTTGATGTTTGTTTTTCTTCATGGGTATGTGATGATGTCCTTTTGTTCAAGAAGTATATTAAACAAAAGGGATTGCACGTTTAATCATTTTTTATTTCTGAATCATGCAAAAATAGTTTTGGATAGTTGTGATTGAAGCTGGGCTAGTCTTTGGATATGAAACAATAATTAAATACTCTTTTTTAAAAGTTTATATGTATAAAGAGAAAAAGTCGATTACATTTATCTCATTAGTCAAGCATCGGATTATTATTATTATTATTATTATTATTATTAATGTTATTATTATTAAATACCATTTGTAGTGAAGGATAATAAACTTCAATCATTATCAGACTGAATAAATGTTATTTAATATCAATCCATATTAGACGGTTATTCAAGCACCCAATTACTAAAATCAAAACACAATTATTAGAATAGAGTGTATAAAATCATAGCCATTATAAGATTAAACTTAGATGAAATAATGTATTATACATCAAAGTCTACATTTATAAGGTGATAAACCCTGATCCTAGTTTCTTTGAAGAATTTATTTCCGGCGATCGGATAGAGAATAAAGAGTCCAGAAATAGTACAAGGGGCCCGATTAGAATTCAATTATATTTATAAGGTCTTGAGTGTCGTATCAGGAAGAAATAAGAATTTTCAGTAAATAATGTTCGAATCCAGAACGAATAGTGATTTTCCGGAAAAGATCCAAAATTAGTGTTTATGATCGAATTTAGACTCGGTTATATTGTCCATGGTCATAAATTGAGATTCGGTGGGAAACGGAAGTTTTGGTGAATAGTATTTTTCGGACGAAAATTTTCGAATGAATAGTAAAATTTTTAGATATTGACCTTAATGATCAAAAAGGTCTGAAAATAGCAAGAGAGTATAGAGAAACAGAAACGGATCAAAAAGAAGACCATTTGAGTCAGTTTTAAGTGATCCGAAAAAAATTACGATATTGCCCTTTTGAGAGATTAATGAGTTTTAATGAGTTTAAACTCAATTAAATTTTTTTTGAAGCATGAGATTGATAGATAAGATACCCAATTAGAGTATTTCATGGTCAATTTAAATATTAGATGATCAGGGAATATTTTCAAAATATTTTTCGGTCAAAGTGAAATTAGATTATAAAAAGGGCAAAATAGACATTTTAAGTTAAGTATGCATGGATCACGCATGAGCATAGTATGCAGAAGTTTCAAAGAGTGTAACTCAAGTGAATGAGAATGAGTTAAAGAGAATGAGCATAAAAATAGAGTATTTAAGCTATAAATATGTATAAAAAGTTATCGGTTTATTCGATCGAATTTCGGTTAGAAACATTTTTTTTATCAAGTATATATGAGAGATATTAGGCTGAAATTGAAGCTTATAAAGTTAAAGTGGCTATAAGATATGTGTAGAATATTTGTGGAATATTTTTCGAAAGGATTAGGAATGAACTATATATTAATTAAGGGAGATGAGCTCACGGAATAAAGTAAATGATATTTTAATTCAACCAATAAGAAAAAAGATAAGTGACTTGAAAAGTAGTGACTATGAATGTGCCACATGTCATCTAGTGAATGGTTGGATAGATAAATGGATGAGAAAAAGACAAGTGGACTAATAGAATGAAAAAGTATAAGTTTTGGGTATTAGTGAAATTATTGAAAGTTTGATAATTAAATGAAATTTTCTTGAGGGATCAAATTATAATTGAGCATAAATGATATAAAAATCAATTTTGTCTCATTAGAAAACCAATTTAGTCGAGAAAACCAGAAAAGGGAGAGAGAAAAAAGAAAGAAAAAAAAGAAAAAGAGAGAAAGAGAGAGAGAGGGAGAGAAGAAGAAGATCCGGTCCGATTTTCATCGAGGTTCCTTCACGAAAGTTGTTCCTCGTCACCTCCTCTAGCTAACCCCCAAATTTGAAGTGAAAAGATCGCCTATTTGGTGAGTTATTTCAGTTTAAAGTTTGATAGGTTACGTTAAAATCCATTCTCTCTCTAGTTTCTCTTTCAAATTTTAGTTTAAGGATGATAAGAGGGACTTGTAAGGATGATTTTGGTATAATTTATGAGTAATTTGGTGGAGTAAAAATGAGTGAGAGAGAGAGAGAAAGTTTAGGCGAAAATGGGTTTTTATGGGATCTGAATTCGTTTTCGAATATAAGGTTTTAGATAGATGTTTTAGAGGTTAGAAAATAATATTATGAAGTTAGAATTCGAAAACGAAAAGTTTAGGATCGATTTCGGAGCTAAATGGACGAGTTGAAGGGTGTTTTCCAAAATCCTTCCAAATGCGTTCGTTTAACGTTCGAAATGATTTATTTAATCATGGTTGGATGTTAGAACACTAGAGAATTGATTATTAAAGTTGTCGGACGTTCGAAAAGAAAAATAATTTTTATTAGTAAGCGAAATCGAGCGAATTTCGTTCCGAGCTTCCGACGATGAAATTAAGTATACTGAGGTATTTATAGGAAAGAATAAGTAGGATTTATGTAAAGAAAACGGATTTCAAAAACCTCGATTTAATAGAAATTGAAATCCGAAAGTTTGGACGTTAAAGGATATTAATAAACATAAATGAGATTTTTATTGATTTTGAATGTTATTTGAATGAGTTAAGTGACCCTAAATGAATATTTGATGTTTTAGGGTAAAAGCGGAGAGCTCCAGATGTATACCGAGAAAAATCGGATTCTATCCGAGGACGTGTTGTGAGTGGAAATACAAATTTTTAAAGTTTATAGTTCTTTAAAGTTTATTTAAAGTTAAAAGAATTTATTATAAACAGTTATTCGTTTATTAATTGAATTTATATTATAATTCTAACATAAAGATTTTAGTTTATTATTTATGTATATGAGAATGTGCTAGAATTAAAGATTTTAGGCTTATTGCCTTGAGATTTAGAATATTTCAGTGTATTCAGAAAAAGAGATTTTAATAGCCTATGGTTTACCTTAGCCCCAGTTTAGTACCCGGCCGAATGCCCTATGCGTGATACGGTAGATGAGAGGAAGTCAGTCAGTGAGATTTGAGTCTAGTCGACTCTTGTATGAGCGAGGTATGAGTGATCCGTATACACGTATGGGGTAGTGTAGTCGGTCCGCAGCGTGGGCCCGCTTTCGGCGACTACACATGGTAGATTCCCCACTCCTAGTGGTTAGCCAGATTTTAGATGCTACCACGTCAGGAGGAGATATTCCCTGGGTTACCATGTAGGCGAGCATTAGAAAAGATTTTAAGAAAAGATTTCAGAAAGTTTTCTAGAAAAGAATTTTAGTTAGAAAATATTTTAAGAAAAAATTTCAGAAAGTGTTCTAGAAAAGAATTTTAGAAAGTAGTTTAGAAAACGTTTTAGTTTTTAACAATTGTTTTTAGGAGAATATTCTATCCAGAAATGAGTTTTAGTTTATATAAATTATACCACTCACTGATTTATACTCATAGTTTCTTTAAATGTTTTTCTTAAAAATTCTCCCACAGACGTAGGAGCTAATCGTCCAACAGATGAGGTTCAGTCAGACGTGCAGGTGGACGCGTAGGACGACACTTATTTTGATCATGTATATGTTTATATATATAGTTGTAAATAGTTAAAAGAAATAGTGGATGCATTAGTTAAAAGTATTTTATCAAAGTTTCTGAAATTCAGTTTTTATATTTTATTTACTTGTTTGTGGTTGCGTTGTGAGAAATGAGCCAAAGGCTCTGGAAGTTGAGAAATTGATTTCATAGAAGTGTTTTTATAAATTGTATCTTAAATTTGCAGGGCAGTATGTTCGAAAAACAGTCGTTATGCTGTCCAAATTTTTATCAATCTGTTTTATAAATGTTCAAAAGAAAAAGAAAAATTTTTCCACGTTCCCGCTTTAACAGAAAGTTTTGAAAAGTAAATGGCGTAGCTTTACGAGAACTTTCCAATTGGATCAGATATCCACTGGAGGGCTACCGTAAGGCGGCCGGCAGACCTAATAAGGAGAGGGGCCTGTCATAAAGACAATCCAAAAATTCAAGTTAGCTAGATTACACATCACAAAAAGATTATACGTGTAATTTTTTTTTTTTTATTTTAAATTCGCATTTATCACTTATGCTTATTAATAAATTAATTTTGACATATACACATTGTATATCAAAATATATGATACTAATTTTTTTTTGCCTTTATTTTCTTCAATCGATTTGGTTTGATCTGTAGGTAGCGTCAGGGCGAGCCTATCTGTTTGCTCAGGCAATGAACATATTAACGAGGAGCATGGAAGAGAGGATGATGATTACTGGATATCACACAGTAGCCAACATCTATTGCAGCAAATGTGGTGAGGAATTGGGTTGGAAATATTTAAGAGTTGATCATGACTCACAGAAGTACAAGGAAGGCAAATTTGTGCTTGTGCTCGTGAAGATGCATAAGGAAACTTAATATCCAAAGGCATGTGTACGGAAAGTCTTTAGTGAAATGGATATCATTACTTCATGTGTAATCTATTTGATTATATATATATATATATATATGTATAGTAAAACCGCTTTGGACGATTTTATATTATAGCTTGGAATTTGTTTTGCATTTTCTTTCAGACTGATTTTGTTGCTGATGGAAATACATTGAGATTTCTTAGGCACTTTCAAGTAGAAATGTCACTAGATGACACAAATGGAAAATGAGTTAACATTTTTGTACATTCAAGCAGGATTCTCTATCAATATTGATATTGTACGAAACTTTTTATGAGAGGAGTTTAAGTTAATATGAGAGAAAAAATATATAACAATTTAGGTCATTCATTATTTTTTATACTGATATGTCACCAGATTATTAAAAGTTTAGTAAAAAAAAAATGACAGAAAACCCTTACTCTATCTATTCTCAATGTTTTTAATATTTCGAGTCATAAAGGGTAGCGTTTTGGGCAAAATTTGAAAGAAAAAAAATTACATTTTCTTCTCTTCACTCTTTGATCTTTTCCTCCGATCACTCTATCTACCAGAATATCACTATTGGAATCTTTTTCTCTTCCATCCGGTGTCATTCATTTTCCTTCTTTTTTCTTTCTATTCCTCTTCCTTTTCTTTTGCTTCGTCTTCCTCCTTCTTTCCCCTTCTTCCTCTTCTATCTTCTTTATTCTTCTACCATCTCCAGCGAGAAGCAATCCTCATAAAAAACATAGTAGTTTTGTAGTTCTTATCATGACTTGTTGTATGTATTTTTCGGACTCAGTAATGGGCTGGTAAAAGCTCAATTTAGGCCCATTTAAGACCCAATGAGAAGGCCCGATAAGGTCAACATAGTCAAAGCTCATTAAACGAGGCTCAGTATTGACTCTAAGCCCAGCAAGCTCCTCAGCTCGCTCAAGGAGATTCTCCAGCTGGCATCAACAGACCCATAAGTATAGCCAGGTCGCAGCTCGCTGCTTGTGCAGCTCGTCTCTTAGCGAACTCGAGCTCGAGACCGCCGTAGTAAAGCAGCTCGTCCAAGAACGTAATAAATGCAGTATCTTCCAAAAACAGGCAATTACCAAGTTCAATCATGATTCTCTCTCCGAATATGGTAGTTACCCAGTCAAACCGTGATTTCCTCATCAGATATGGAGATATATTCAAATTCAAATCAACCTTATCTCAAGATAATTACAGTAATTTCCTGATATTATCCAAACATATTAGGAAGTATAATTAATGTATAATTCTTTTCCTTATCTTTCCCAATTGTTTAGGGAATGAAATTAATTCAGGATTCTTTTCCTGATTTGCTGCAACTAGAATTGTAACACTTCTTTCCCTATAAATAGGGATTAAAATCATTGTAACAGAGGATGAGAGAAATAATCAATAATATACTGTCACTCTGCAGAATTTAAGAGACAGACAGTCGTGGACGTAGGCCTATTATTGCTGAACCACGTAAAAGATTTGTACTCCTACATTTATTCTCGGTTCTAGTCTTTGTTCTTTCTTGATATTTGTGTTTTCTCACATTGATTGCAGGTATTGGACATTAATTACTCGTCGACTGAAATCCAACGTCGACATGACTAATGGCAAAAAATCTACAAGTCACACAGCATGACTCAGTAGGAAATCTATAGTGAGTCATGCAACATGCTTCACGGTAATGTTAGTCGCCATAACTTTCTTGCAATGAATAGTGGCAAGAAATCTACCATGAGTCATTTGTGGAACTACCATTAATTAGTTATGGCAAGAATTGCAAATCTACAAAAGCATTTTCGACGAAGAACATTCCTTGTCAAAGATGATAAAAGAAGAAGAAGAAGAGAGATGTTGGATGGAGAAAGGAAAAAATTCGTCGAATAAGTCATTGGACATAGATGGATTTTAACGATGAAAGAGATTGGGGAAGATGGACTTACTTTTTTGTGTTTTAAAAGACATTTTTATCTAAATATATGCCCATTCGAACTTAAATGTCAAAGACAATTAAATAGGATAAAAATGTTAAAACCCTAAATTATTAATTAGGTCATTTTTGTCTTTAAGCTTACTTTTAATTTACTAACTACAAGATGTGCATGATTATTCTAAAAATATGTTTGATAGAGTAAAGCTAATCTAACATATAAATTATTAATAATCAGTTAATTGGCTGCATTCTACATGGGCTTTTTTTTTTTTTTTTTTTTAACTGTATTCTACAAGTTAAACATATGTACAAATTGGAAAAAAAACAAAAAACAAAAAACAAAAGAGAGAGATATTGAAATGGTTTGGTACGTACCCTACCCTACTTCATTTGTCCTATTTTATTTTGAAGTTCATTCCATTTAAACTACATTAACCTTCACGGCAATAATTCTTTTTGAGGCTGAAGTTGAAAAATAATTTTTTCTTTAGATTCTATATTTTTACTAAATATATTTTTGTTCGACAACAGTTATTCTTGCAAAATTATGAAAAAAAAAAAAAAATTAATGTTCAACTTGGTTTTTAAAAAAAAGTTATTTATGAAAAAATAATATAATTATTTTTTTTCCTGTTGTGAATTTAAATTTTTGTATCTAAAGGAAGACTATTTTGATTATTACACAATAAATTATACAAGAGGGTTGTAACTAAATTTTTCTTTGATTAGTCGGTCTTCCTGTCTCCTCTTGTCACCCATTCATATCTTTTTCTATAAGCATTTAGGCCCACAAGGAAAATTTTGGGTGGGGTTAGGTGCCCACGTTTTTTGTGCTGTATTCATATTTATAGTCCACTTACATTATTGTCACATATTCATATTTATATATGATATTAGAAGAAGAAAAGTGATCTAAATAACATTTTATGAACAGACAAATATTGTCACAAATATATCCACTCAAAATTTTCTCCTACATTTATGGTGATAGGGAATGGGTGTTTGAAAAATAACATTGAATGACTGATTTTTTTTTTTTTTTTTTTTTTAAAAAAATACTCTCACGAACTATTATTAGTTCACGTGAAAATAATGGTTCTTGAAAAATAATTTACAATTTTTAACGAACTATTGTTTCCATAAGAGTAATAATATTTCCTGAGAATGTTAAAAAACTTAATTCAATTTTTCAGTGTTATTTTTCAAATTAACGTTTTGTTTGATGCTATTTGCCGAAATTTTCTAGAAAACAAAGAGATGATGGCAATGAAGATACTAAATGTGGGAATAGTAAAATTGGATACTGTCTAATATTATAAATATTTAACTTCAAAGAAGAAAATAAAATTGGATTTCTCCAATCATCTTGTCCTTTTTTTTTTCCTGATTCCATGGTTTTACAAATGTATACATAACTTTATCTCATAGTTAATGAAAATTCTTAATTTTTATATAAATTGTATTTAGTCTTATAAATAAGTAACAATATACACAAGTAAATGTGCACGTGCGCTTGTATGTGTACATGCATGTGTGTACGTGCACATGCAATAAACAATAAAATGAAGTAAATGTTTAGACAAGCATTACTCTTCAATATTGTGATATGTGACCATTATTTACTTATCAATTTTAATTTTTTGACATCGATGGGATCAAAAATCTACATAAATTTGTCAAAGTATTATATGAGTAGATGATATATCTATTCCTATAATCTAAAGATATATAATCAATTTTAATCTTTTAATATCGATGAGATCAAAAACCTACCGAAACTTATCAAAATTAAGTATTGCATGAGCAAATGATATATCTACTCCTATAATCTAAAGATATATACAAGGACTAACCTAACGTGGGACCAAGCGAGGCACTTGCCCACCTAAAATTTTGTGAAACATTATTAAGTTTATATTATTAATGATTAAACATTTAAATATATAGATAAATATTATATATAGTTGCCATAATCTCGCTAATCACTCATTGGCTCTAGTGATATGAAACGTCCTTTTGTTTCCATCAAAATCCAGTTTGATCCTCAACTCCCCACAATTGTTGTTTTCCTTTTTTTTTTTTTTTTTAAATAAAAAAAAATATGAAAACATGCATGTTGTGGCGTTCAAACTTGGAATAAAGGATTGAGACGACATGCCTTTTCACCAATGACTCTAATGTAGATATTTGGCATATAATGACTTCAAAAACTTTTATATTGATAGCCACTTCTATCCTTTTTTTTAGTTGTTTATTATTATTTTTTTAACTTTATTATTTATCCTTCTTATTTTCAATATAATTAACATCTATTCTTTTTATTGCTTTTATTAGACCTAAATTTTCCTATTTTTAATATTTTTCCTACTCCTAATTAATTAATATATTATTTATTTATTTTTTAGTTCTCTCTTATATAGGTACTATTTACTTCTACTTTTTATGTGCTATACAAAATTCATTGACAATTTGTAATTTTAGTAAACAAAATTTTTTTCCCTCTTCATCCCCATTTAGGATTTCTTTATCTTTACTTTAACATCTTGTCACTTATCATGTTTGTCTATTAAATTTATTTTTTTTTATTATTTATTTGGGAGATTTATAAATTTACGGTCTTCTTAGAAAAACAGATGAACCACCCTCCAAAAGTTTGAAAATTCTCTCAATTCCTTTTGAGGAAGAAACCCAAAAGGCTAATTAAAATTTAGATCAATGGAGGTACTCGGTTGCCAACTATTTATAAAAACTATTAAAATTTTTGAAAGCATCTTGATGTTGATTGTGCTCTTATCGGTGACAATATTTTGATCATAGAAGAAACCCGACAAAATTTTAATATTTAATAAATATACAAAATTGATGAACACACATAAATATACACACTTTATTGAGGACTTTCCTTTATTACTCAACAACCAAGCAAACAGTGGGTAGTGACCATCTGAGACAGGCACATGTGTTGACCAAGACTATAGCAAAAAACAAGGAGGTAGGTTTTAACAGTTTCTTCAAATTCTTTTTGTGAGTCCATTTTGCTTTTGTTCATCACCGAATCTTGTTGACTTCTTCTGAGCCTTATCTTTTTTTTTTTCTCATTATTATAATAAATAGTACTAAACTTACTATTTTTTTTTTAAATTTATATTTAAAAGATATAAAGTAAAAAATGTTATCATCATATTAATTATCACATCATTTCATAATTGATGAGATATTAATAATGTGCCGTATGAATTTGAAAAAGAGAAAATAAAATTCTAACGTTACTCTATTATAATATATACATTGCAAATAGTCATTTTCACAATTTGGCCTATATAATTCACAAGTTCATTATTTCAAGTTTCTCATCCACCAGTCTTCCACTTCCATTATTGTTGTGTTCTTGGCTTTCTGTTGAAAATGGCAGAATTTGGTGGTTGGCATCCCTTCTACAGTTGCAGAAATTGCTTGAATCCTCTTGCCTTTCAAGATGATCTTCTCTCTAAATCTTATAAGGTGACTCTACATAACTACCTATTTATACTTTTTTTTTTCCGTCTTTAAATTGATATGAGATTTTGATATGTAGTCTCTTCCATGATCAGTAATGTTGGTATGCACTCTCGTCTATGTCCGTTTTGAGATAGAAAATCACTTATATTTTATTATCAAACAAGTTAGCGCGTCATTTGATTCTTAATTCTAAGATAGATTCCGAGAAAACAGATAAAGTTTTTTGAGTTGTGAAAAAAAAAGCTAACTTTTAAGATTACCTTACTTGTAAGAGATAAAAAATTAAGTTGACTTTCTATTGAAACCTTAACTATTGATTTATGTGTGATTCAGACAACTTAAATATAATAGCTTTTAATAAATACTAAATATAAAAATAAGAATTTAGTTTTCGATTACTATTTGTAATTAAGAATTTTTGTTAGTAGGTGCATCTCACAAATCTCGTTTAATTTTAAAAATTTAAGATTGTTCCTTAAAAGACACGCACACGCACACACACACATATATATATATATATATCAATGGTAAGGATGTCCTCAAATTTAAAGAACCACTAATTAGAACCATAAATATACTAAAAAAAAAAAAACCTTTTATGTAGGTTGTCCTAGTAAGAAACATAATAACTATACCACACTTGGACTTATCAATGTTGAATATAAATTACTTACCACCAAAAAAAAAAAAATGTAAGTACCTGATCCGGTTATAACCTCTTATGTATACGAGTTTCGACAATTTTATGTATTTATTTTGGTTTGATAGGCGAAAACAGGAGATGCCTATATGTTTTCATATGCAATGAACGTAGTGTTAGGGAGAAGGGAAGAGAGGAGGCTGATTTCTGGAGTTTACACAATTGCCAACATCTATTGTAGCAAATGTGGTCAAGAGTTGGGTTGGCATTATTTAAGAGCTCACGATCCTATAAACAAGTGCAAGGAAGGCAACTTTATAATAGAGAGGTTGAAAATGATGAAGGAGGATTACTAGTACACTTCAGATGGCAAATCAAAGTCTTTAGTGAGAGGTAGGGTGTACCTTATCTTAATAAGTTATTAAATAAAACTCATCATGTATGGTAAATTATGGTGTTTATTAAAAACATGAAGGATTGAGTTCTATGATATATATATATATATATGTTCATTAGTGTAGTGCTTTATTGACCGAATGCATATGAATGACACTATTCGATCTATTGAAAAGCTTTTTTCAAATGGCAATTCGAATAATCACACAATTAACCCGAATAACATGCTAAAAGCAATTATAAAAGGGACATGCCTATCAAACCGGTAATGCTCTCTTCGTCGTTTTTTTTTTTTTTTTTTTTTCTTTTTTTTTTTAGTATAGGTTATAAGTATAGATACTACAACTCTTTAAGGTTTCCAGAAAGAGAGAGGAGAAACCCACATATATATATATATATATATATATATATATAGTTAAAATTGTCACAAACTTCATTGTAGAGGATGCTCAAATCAATCTGTCGTTCTAAGGAAGAGAGAAGGGGAGAAGAGAGAGGAGAGTGGTGCCAACTGCACCACCACAAACCAGCAATGATTGAATTCTCTTTGGGCTGCTGACTTCCAATGATTGAATTCTTTGATTCAATCCTAATGTGCTCCCAACCATATGTGACTTCGTGATAGATAATTAATAGATCAAAATATTCCATGCCTTATTAGAGGTTACTGCCTACTTAATCTTTTTGAAGATTTATGCACCTATTGTCTAATAGATCAAATATCGAGCCTTCTATATCTTTTCTTAATTTGTGCATTCACCGAAATGATTTTCCTGCTCCTGTGTAAGACGTGTCTAATCTGTTGGCACCATAAATCCTTGAATACAAAAGTGATCGGGGTTGGCCGGCACCTGAGGATCACTTTGGTATATATAAGAAAATGTAATGCTAACACAACAACACAAACACATCACACAAATAAATTTTGAAGAAGAAACAGTGTAAGGAAATGTGATGCTACTAGACCTCTTGGAATTAAACTGAAAAAATATAGCGCCATTGATAGGTAAGGAAAACTAATATGATAACTCTAATCTCTAAGATAAGTCTAATCTCTAACTGATAACACTGACCTATTTAATAATTGGATAATCTAATCTCTAACTGATAACACGGACCTATTTAATAATTTGATAAACATTAATGATCAGGGATATTTATAATTTGTTAGTTTGTTTTTCCACTTATATCTTACTTCAAATTAAAATATATCTTTTTTAAAAAATCAAATTTTCTTACTTAATCTTAATAAAAAAATCTTTTATTAATAAATGTACATTAATTTCTTAAATTAACCCCTTAGTATAATGTTATGCCATCCCTAACAAAAAATTTCCCACTTTCAGCCAAACTTCAATAAAAAAATTTCCAATCTTCGTCTAAACCTAACCCTAACTAAAAAGCTTACCCTACGACTGGTGGTAGCGATGACTAGCCACTAATTAGGACCGAAGGAGACATCCAATCATTTAATGGAGGAGGAGGCCACAACCTCCCCCTCCATTCGAATAGGAGTTGTCGGCCTCTTCTTACCTCATTTTGGAGAAGGCTGTTCCAGGTTTCGTTCCTTTTTTTTTTTTTTTTTTTTTCCAGTTCTAATTTTTTATTTTATTAAAATATCATAAAATAAAATAATTAAAATATAAAGTATTATAAATGAAAATTAATATATCTTAAAATAATATTAATTTATTTAAAAAAATAATAGAAATCAATATTTATAAGATAAAGGGTATAAAAGTAACCATCCAATCACTTAATATTTAAGTTTGAGAATTCTAAATGGGAAAACAAACAAAAATTAATATCTTAAATATAAAATCTTATCAACTAATCACTTAAAATAAAGTTTTTAAGATTTAAGATAAATAAACAAACATTACCTTCATAATTTATCCGACATCTATGAATTTTTACAAGAAATCCACATCTACCTTTTTCAAGCACTTTTAAATTACTTTTACAAGATGTCCATGAATATTATAATAATTTATTTAATTGATAAAGGCTAATTATCCAACAAATATTTATTTATTAATTAGTACATGTAAGCATCAAACAAATTAAAAATTTTAGATAGGTTTGATAGATGAGCAAGGATTCTCTAATCTAACTTTTTTTTTTTTTTTTTTTATTCGTTCACTTTGATGTATTTGATAGATGAGCAAGGATTCTCTAATCTAACCATTTTTCCTTTCTTTATCTTCGTTCACTTTGATGTGTCCATTTCATGATTTCCAATATTCCGCCAAGGGTTCATGTAACCAAATTTTCCTTGATTTCTTTGTCTCCTTTTCTCCTCCTGTCACTGTCACAGTTCATGTCTTTCTATATAAGCATGATTAGAAAAACTTGGCTGGGGTATATGACGCTAACAACATTATCCACTCATATCATTGCTACTTATTTGTAATTTCATGAGACTTTTTTTGTTTTTTTTCTTATGATTGGAACTAGCTTACAGAATAACCGAGATAACAATGCTGATGACATGATTCAAAAAGTTACTTCCAAATAAAAAAGATTCATCCGTATAACAGTGGGTGTGATAATTCATACAAAAAATGAGAGAAAAATGTTATTTTTAACATTATGGGACGTCAATCCTTATTTTTGGAGCATGAGGACAGCTGGTGCACTAACAAGCGGCGCCAGCTGTCAAAGACAATTACATGAGACATTCGACAAAAGCAAAGTAACATTTATCATTTTGTCACTCCACATACTATAAGTGGACCCCATATCTAATCAAAACTTTCTCCTATGCCCACAATTAATAAATCCTATGGAAATTTATGCTAGCTCTCGTCGAATGAATGAGGGACCTCATATACATATATATATATATATATTGTGAAAAGGTTGAAATTTCTGTGAGTTTCTTTGAAGGAGGAACCTGAAAGGCTAATTAAGGTCCAAGATCCTAAAAAAAAAGTACTATATATGCTGAGTGGATGTAAACTGACGTTTGTTGAGATAAATGGGGTGGTTAAGTGGTAGCATCCCTAGTCTTTCCTTCAAATCGTACGTTCAAGCGTAATAATATCTCAATCTTTATGTAAAAGATGTGGATCTTTCTCTCTCATCAGTTAAGAATAATCATTTAATCTATGTTACTTAAGTCTCATTCTGACTGTTCTCGATAATCTTTTTATCTATGTTAAAATGCATCTCAAGGATAACCCAACTCCTTTTTACTACAATATATATCCAAAAACAAGGTTGATTGTAGTAATACCAAGCAGAATTTTATTAATTGAAAACATAAATGACGTAAACACATAAATATACTTATTTCATTGAAAGCTAGCTTTTTTTTTCCCTTGAAAATCAAGCAACTAAATAGTCTAGATCAAATAAGTCAAGCCAGTGATCATCTAAAAGAGGTAATTGAGTGTAATACCAAGTGCTTGAGAAGACAATAGCCAAAAAATAAAACCTATAAGGTAGACATTGACTATCATTTTTAACAACTTTTCATTTTATTTATTTATTTATTATCTTTTTTTTTTTTTTTTTTTTCTTCACCACCTAACCTTGTTAATTTCTTCCAAACCATCATTTATTTCCTCATCATTATGAAATATACTTTCAAAATAGTCATTTTCAGGGTCATTTTTATAATTTGGCTTATAAATCACAAGTTCATGACAAGCATCTCATTCATCCAATCTGCTTCCATTAGTAATAAATTATTGTTATGTTCTAAAATGATATAAGAGTTTGATGTGTAAATCTTTTCTATTTAATTCATAATTATTGTAGTGGAAATTTTTTATGACGCTCCTAATGTAACAACAAATTTTGTGTTATGTAAAATCGTCTTAGTTTAATATACTTGGTTTAATATATATATATATATATATATCATAAACATATATATTTTCTTCTTCTCAATCATCAACATTGACTTCTTTTCAATAATCATGTAAAGATTCAACCATGAATGGAAAAAACAAGTCAGATTCAACCCATCAATGAGAAATTTTATGAACCCGAAAATGAAGAAAAACCAGATTGGAACAACCAAATTAATTGCACCGAGAAAACACCATGTTGTGCCGCCAATGGAGGCTTTGTAGTGGCGGACAACAATGGAAGAATTGAAATGGTGCAGTGACAGTTGGAGCTTCGAGTTGGCGCAACGATAGTGGGTGGGCGTCATAGACTCTGCGGTGATGGTGGAAGCTTTTTCTGGTTGGTGATGGTGAATATGATTTGAGTGAAGGTGAAAATTATGCGAGTGATTGTTGATTGATGATGTAGATGGTGATGGTGGATGGGGTGTTTGCAATGATCAGGTGATAATGATGGGGTGTTGGTTTGTTTGATTTTATTATAAATATTTTTTTTTTAAAGTATTTTTATTTAAATAATAATAATATTTATTTATTTATTTTAAGTTTGGGTGATGTGGCATATTTTTTTTTTTTTTCTTTTTGATAAGTACATATTACAAGTACAGGATTTACACTTGGTACCTCCTGATATATATTATAAGGCATGACCCAAAACAAACTCTCATAAACTGGGAGAAGAGATTCATGTATAAGTGAGAAGATACCTTCAACATAGCCCACACAAAGGTGGGTACGCTGCTAGAACCTTGCTCTTTAAACAGAGACAAGGAGAGTGGTGCCAACCGCACCACTCATAAGTGAGCTAACAGATGGTTAAAAGCTATGAATTTTGAAACTTGATGTTGTAATTTGTTTGACAGTAGCTAGACTGCAAAACCTTGAAATAAAATGTTTGTTGTGCTTTGTCGTATGTGACTAACTATGCTTGGACCCTAACTTTTGAAGATGTTCGAGAAATTATCTTTCGATATGTGATATTTCTTGTGATATTAGGTACATATAAAGAGTTTATAGAGTATACATTTTGTTTATTACATGTAAATTTATCGGTGTCAACTATTTACTTGATAGACTTGATATAATATTGGAACATTGATTGTCATAACACCCTGTACCTTGGAAAGGATTTGTAGTACAATTAGAAGAAATTGGTGACATGTACAATTGCAATCGTGAAGAAATGTTTAAAATTGATTCATTCATTCACATGATTTTGGTGAAGTCTTTACTAAGGATTATATTTTTGTTTATTATGCCAAATGTAGAGACTCTAATTGATTATTCAATTTAAAGTTTTGTTATTGGTACTAAGTAGGGGTGGGCACGGGGTTGGGTCAGGTTGGTTTCAAAGAAAACTAACCCAAAACTGATATGGTTTGATTTTCAAAATTGAAAACTGACTCGATCCAAAATGAGTATGGAAACAATATAAATAGACTTAGTCGGGTCAGTCTATGTCGTTTCTCATTAAAAAAAATTATTAAAAAAAACAATTGATAATGATGAGTAAACAACTTAGCTGTAGTGGGAGACCTAGCACAAATTTGGCACGAAACATTTTCTTGGGGTATCATCATGTAAATAAGTCTCAACAAACACATAATTCAAACATAGAAGACTTACAAAACTAAACAAAACATAGAAAAACCAAAATCTAAACAAAAATTTAGCAAACACAAAAACTCAACAAAGCCTTACAAAATCTAAACAAAACCAAAAGTTTACAAACACATAAGCTTAGTAAAAATTTACAAATACATATCTAAACACACATCCAAACTTTATAGAACTTTACAAAATCTCTACAATTTTACAGAATCAATCAACGACCAAAAACTTTAAAATAAAAAATAGATAAAAGTTAGATAATAAAACAAACATAGAATCATCAATAGTTGTTAGGTGGGAATGATAGCTAGGAGTGCAAACGACAACATTAGTGATGATTGGGTATGAACGAGAGCTAAGGGTGCGAATTGTGACATCAGCGATGGTTGGGTACGAATGACGATTAGGTTTGATGAAAGATGAGAGATGAGAGAGAGAGTGATGTGTGAAATGGTGGTAGTGAAAGAAATGAGATGAGAGTGATGAAAGTGAAAGAGTGAAGATGAGCTGAGACGAGAGTGATGAACAGTGGCTAGGGCTTATGAAAGAGAGAGTGAGGGTTTATAAGACTTTTATACTTGGGGTTTTTTCGAAGCCGGTTTTAGGTTGGGTTGAGTTTTTCGATCTAAACCGACTCGAAACTGAAAGTTGTCAATTTTTCATTACTAAAATCAACTTAGCCCAAAGTTAATTTAAAATCCAACAATTACGGTTTGGTTTGGGCCAGGTTGGTCCCCCTTTTTCCCTTACCCATAATACTAAGATACACATAATATGATGAATGATTTTAATCTTCTTAATTTTATGGTTTTTCTAAGAAGGTTGCAAGCCTTTATTGGCAAGTGGTAATTGATTGGCATAAGATATGCATAAATCTTAATACATCTTTTATTCAAAAGTAATTGATTTTCAATTACTTTTGTGTTAGTGCATATCGGTATTGGCATTATATGGCATATGGTTGTATTAGAACAAACTCAGGTCTTTAACAATACCAGTTGTTGCTACAGATTATGAATTCTATTGCAACAAAAAAATGTGTATGTTGCAACACCTGGACAATTTTCAGTGTGCAAAAAAATGAAGTCCTTCCTTTTTTTATTTAATCCTTTTTTTTTTTTTGCTTTTTTTTTTTTTTTTTTTTTTTTTTTTCAATTTATTTTTTGATATTTATCTTATGAGAAAATCTTGATCTACATATATTTTTTATTAAATAGAATTTCTATTTTATAAAAAGATATTCTTTTTGGAATAAACTTCTTAGAAATATTTTTTAGAATTATCCTGATATTTATCTACTATTTTAAAGTAATTTTTTTCATTTATTAAAGAATTTTATTGACTAAAATAGGATGTAATCTCTTAAATGAATTTGGTCATAATAATGACTAGATTCGAACATTGCTAAAAAATAGGAAAACTATTTTCAACATATTTATTTTACCTTTTTTATCTCTAATCAAATTCTTTATTTTGCATGTGATATTAAAGAGAAAAAAGGTGTACATGGTCTCTATAAATACTGACTGAAGTCATTAAGTTTTCTTGTATAAACAATGAGTATCTAAATGTAATATAAGAATTGTTGGCGTCCGGAGATAATCAACACCTAGTTGGGGGTTGGAACCTCGCCAATGAAACGATTTGTATGAGGTCTGCGGTGAAAACCATATCGGGTCGGGAGTAAAGATCACGCCGGGCAATCGCTTTTGGCCCCTGAGGGTCGCGTCCGGAGTTGAACTCGTAACCTTTATAAGGTTTTTGGGTGCACAACTCCTACCACTAAGCTGATGAGTTGTGCACCCAAAAACCTTATAAAGATTATAGGTTTAACTCCGGACGCGACCCTTCGGGGCCAAAAGGGATTGCCCAGTGTTATCTTCACCCCCAGCCTGATATGGTCTTCACCGCCGGTCTCATACAAATCATTTCATTGACGAGGTTTCAACCCTCAACCAGGTGTTGACCGTCTCCGGACGTTAACATTAAAAACGCATGTTTTTTAATGTTGACGTCCGAAAACAGCTAACACCTGGTTGAGGGTCGGAATCTCGCAAACGGAATAATTTGTATAAGGACGGCAATGAAGACCATGCCAGGTCGAGGGTGAAGACCACACCAGACAACCCCTTTTGGCCCCTGAGGGTCACGTCCGAAGTTGAAGTTGAACCCGTAACCTTTATAAGGTTTTTGAGTGCACAACTCCTACCATCAAGCTAACTTATGAGCATCATAAGTTAGTTGAACTATCATCTGAATCATCGTCATGTGTCAAAGCGATGAGACGGAATTTGAAGAAACGCAAGACAACAACACGAGACGTGTTAGATATTATCAGTGGGCTCGAGCTCCCAGTTCGCAGAATGCACTGAGAGCTGGAGGGCTAATGTTATAGGCATATCACGAGTTGCATAAATAGGCTGGTAAAAGCTTGGTAGAAGCCCAACGAATCGGTCCAATGAAGTGATCCAGTAGATGAAGGTCCGGTTCACCAACACCCAATCAAGCGAGCTCTTCGACTCGTAGGGACAAGCTCGCATTGCCACTATTACTCACAGGTCGTTGGCTCGCATTACTCAGCTCACTCTATGCACAGCTTGTTAGTCAAAGCAAGATCCAGCTCGAGATCGCCTAAGACAGGTTCTAGCTTGCACAATGAATAGCTCGTTGAGGAAATCTTCCAAAAAGACAATAACCTAAATCAACCATGATTTTGCTACCAGAGTTGGAAATAAATTCAAATTCGAATAATGATAGAGTTAATCCCTGATTTAGAAGAACTAACTCCTGATTTGGTGCAAACTGATTTTGAAATGTAATTAATGCATGATTATTTCCTGTTTTATTTCTATTCAAATTGTAACGTCTCTCCCTATAAATAGGGGTTGAAAATTCATTATAACATATACTGAAATAACAATATACTGTGACTTTGCCAAAATAACCAAAAAGCACAGTCGTTGACGTAGGCATCATTATGGTCAAACCGCGTAAAAATACTGCTGCACTTTATGTTCTTTCTCTTGTTTCGCTCTTGCTTTTGTCTTATTCTTCATTAATTGTAGGTATTGGGCTTTGAAATTTGGTCAACCAGAATTCGACGTCAACAATAACCAAACATGTACTAGAGAGATTTATGTATTTTGTGAAAAATTGAGTGATTCTTTCTAGGATCTTTTAGTCTTAGAAAGAGTGACTTTCTAAGTATCTACAAAAACTTGTGTTCTTCAAGAGGAAAAACAGTTTCATCTTTGAGAGAATGTGGTTTTCAAGCTTTTGAAAGAAGTTAAGAAGCATGAGTTTTTTAGGAATAAGAACTGTTAGTCTTTGAGAGCAAACAAATCTTAAAGCTTTTGAAGAGAGTTTTAGAAGTAAGAGATCATTGACGTCAAGAGAGAATCTTGCTAAACTGAATCCATGAAGAAAATACCACACATTATGTCATCGTAAAGAGAGAGTCTTTAGTTGAGTAAGTTAATTGATCTTTGTACATTTTTGAAACTACACTAATCATTTTGATTCTCTAGGCATGACTTCATAGATATAGGTGAAAATCAAATCATGTTAAAAATGTTACTGTCTCGTTTAACTTTCTATTACAATGTTTTACACTTTTTATCGTAATAGTTTTTAATCTGTGTTATAACTGTTTTTAAATTTCATTGCAACAATTTACACAATCTGTTGCAACCATTGGGCAATGTAATTAAATCCAAAAATTTGGTATTCTCAAAGAAAATCAATTTTTTTATTTTGAACAAAATTTGTATTAAGATTTGCTCGGTGATATAATGTAGGTTTTACAATTACTTTTTTTTTTTTTTTTTTTAATGTAGATATATAAGTACATGTTTTTGTTTTGTTTTTTTTTTTTTTTTTTGGATGCGGTTACATAAGTACATGCTACTTTCATGGATTTGATGAATACGAGCGCTTAGCAATTTCTTCTACAAATTTTATTCTAATGATGATCCCTGATTTCATTGTTTAAATAAAATCAACTGGCTTTAGTTACCCTTCTAGTTCTTTTTAAAAAAAAAATAAAAAAAATAGAGAAAAGAGTAGATAATTTGCTCTTCTGTTCTTATGAGTGTTTTAGCATGACAATGTTAAAATTAATATTATTAAAATGATGTTAAAACAAGTTAAAAAAAATGTTGTTAATATATATTAGATCATCTTATAATCAATCTAATGGATATAATTGATGGATAATGTTATCTAATAAGATAGTCAAACCCATGTTGATAGATTTGTCTATTTATTGATTGTGGGTAATCATACCCATCAATTATAACAATTAAATTTTCTTTAATAATCATTCTTACATCCAACTCAATAGATGTAATTGATGGATAAAGTTATTCAATCAGTAAAATCCAATGAATGCATCAATCTTATAACAAACCCAATAAATATAATTGATGAATAAGGTTATCGAATTAGTAAATAGTCAACCTTTATATACATAAATATTAGTTTTACTATTAGTTGTATTAGGATAAATCAATCAAATTAATCTATTATTTATTTCTTTAAAAAATATTTTTTTAATATAAAATATAATAAATTAAAAATAAAAATAAATCTAATAAGTTGATCTTAATTTTTTAAAATTAAGAGGTGCTTGCGGCGGAATTACCTTCTATATTTATATGTATATGTGCATACGTGTCACGCGATAGTGAAGCCGCGCGTCAACCCATCTCTTCTTCTCCCATCAACTCAATTTGACTCAATATTTTTGCAGAGAATCCTCTGTCTCTCAATGTCTCTTTCTCTCTCCTCCAAATTCTTCCCACCCCATCCCACCGAACCCTGACCTCCTCCTCCTCCTGCTTCTCCAACTCACACTTCTCAACTTCCCACTCTTTTGCCCATCAAAATCCAATCTTTACTTCATTTTCTATCTAACAACTACCAAGTAAGTTCTCCACAATAAGTTTTTCTCTTTTTCTAGTTTTCTTTTCAAGTTAGCATTTTTGAAGCAAAGAATATTATAAAAATCCAATCTTGTTTCATTTTATAACCTTACCTCAAATGGGTCCTATTTATTCTCATTTTTTCCTTTTTTATTCCATTTTATATTTATAGTTGTTATTGATTACTATTAACATAATAGCCGTCTCTATCGAACCCCATTTGTTTACTTCAACGTTTTTTAGTCCAATTCTGGGGTGGTCTAATCTTGCACGCCACACACACTCTCTCTCTCTCTCTCTTTGTCACTCTGCTTTATCTTTCTCAACAGGGTTTTTAATTTTTTTTGGTTGATCTTCTCTATTATCATCATCATCATAGCTAAAAGGTTGCTTTTTATTGTATGTTATTGTTCTGATTTCATGCTTTTATTTATTTTTGCATATGGTTGTTGTGATTGTAACTGAATTATTGGGGTGTGTGTTGTTTGTGTGTGTACGTGTGTGTGTGCAGGGAGGTGTTCAACTGTTGATGCTTGAAGTTTGTGGAGATTTTAATGGCTGATTTGGCGGGTCCAAGGTTGTATAGCTGTTGTAATTGTAGTAACCATGTGTCTCTTCATGATGATATAATTTCCAAGGCCTTTCAGGTGAATCACTTTAATTTAATCTTTTAAATATTTGTTTAATTCGGTAATTAAGTTGTTGTTTGTTGTAGATATGATATGAATATTATTCTAATTAGTTGATTTCTTGGAAGTTGTGAGAAACCAAACCACCCATGTTGGAAAAATTTTTGCAGTTGTTTTTAGGTACCAAATTTTTAGACATATTTTGTGACATTGAATTATGTGAGGGGTCTTGTATATTGTTTTGTAAGCATGATTTTGGGTTTGTACAATGTCCGTTTTCAAATGTCTAATCTCAACCGTTATCAAATAAATAGGTTATTGAATGTGGATTTTAGTTCAAAATGTCTTTGGCTTGTTGTGGATTTTTTTTTTAATTAGTTTTAGTTTTGAGGAGTTTTTGGGGAAAAGATTTTAGTTCAATCTTTCTTTTTTATAATTTGGTTCTTAGGGAAGAAATGGTAGAGCCTTTCTGTTCTCCCACGCAATGAATGTTGTTGTAGGCCCAAAAGAAGACCGGCATCTCTTGACTGGTCTCCATACAGTTGCTGACATCCATTGTGCTGATTGTCGCGAGGTGTTGGGCTGGAAGTATGAGCGAGCATATGAGGCATCACAGAAGTACAAGGAAGGCAAATTTATATTGGAGAAGTTGAAGATTGTTAAGGAGAACTGGTAGCTAATGTGTTCAGAGCCTAATTCGTTCATTCCTATGTGTTGATGAGATTTAATTTATGCTTCTTGATGGTGTCCATCTTGTACAGAAGCTTGTTAACCATTTGAAACCTTGCCATTGTTTTCTCACTGGTCATTCTTGTCAATTGTCATGTATGGTGTTATGATGATGTTTAATGGATTTGGAACTTCGTTGTTAATAAGATTGTGATATGATTTCCAAATCTTGGAAATGTTTGTGGTTGAAATGGTTTTTACTAGCATTCACGAGTTCATTGCCTTTGACATCATGATCATGGAGTACTCAAGTTGATTTGGTAGCTAGGAAATTGGCTTTGTTATCAAGTTTCTTGTTGTTCTAGTTGTTAAAGGTGGCAACAAATTCAAGCACAAGAAGAGAAACTCATACAAGGTAAGGTGGCATTAGTTTGGATTTTGGTTTGCACCACTTTGAATCCCAGGTAAGGCAGAAGTCGAGAAAAGCTTGGTATACTTTACTAAGTACCAACATGTCAAGTAGTTTCACAGGCTTCTAGTGCCCCTTCTGGAATGGTGGTTGAGATCAAAGATGGGGCTCCTCAATGAAATTGGACTTGGAAAACATCAGATGAACTATGATTGATAATCTTCTTTGTTCTTATCATGGATCAAGTGTCCTATATTATGGATGTGAGAAGTAGTTCAGCAATGGTAGACATCATAACTCATGTCTCAGCTTGTATCCCTTTAAAATATAGTAATTTAATTCAATTGATGTATGGCAACTGAGATAAGTCATCATTATAGTGTATGATTGTATCTGTTCATCAATTGGCACTCTAAATATTAGAGCATATGTTAGGAACTAGAGTTGGAATGTTTAATATTATTGACATCAATTAGCTTAATTTGAAAGGTTTGTTATAAGAGAGATTTGCTCATCTTTTCTAAGCTACCGACTAGTTCTAGATTACACAAAACTTGAGAGATTTGTACTACATGTTAAGAGGATCTTAATGAAAGATCGAAACTAGACACAGAACATGATAGAAGCTTGAGGGAGTGCTATGCAATTCTTTCACTTATAATTAAATCTGGTTTTAGGATTGAATGAAGGGGCTTAAGTTTCACATAATCAATGATTAAAAATAATGCTTGGTTCTCATCAAAAGAAGGCTTAGGTTTCTTTAAGTCTTTGGTCTACTTATCCAATTCAAAATATTGGTTTCGAGGTCATTTTCTCATCAAAGTCAAAATAATGAGGATTCTTGTGTATTTTGTACATTATCAGACTCGAGTTAGCATGCGGTTTTCAAGTTTCTATACAATGTCTTACAAACACAACTAGTTCACTGCATAAAGAGAAGCAAGAAGAGAGATCAAATTGTGTTTTCAATCTGATGGTATTTTTGTCTATTAAATAAAGATCTAGAAAACAGACTATGAAACATAACCACCCTCTAAAATGGGCTATTCCTGTGAAGATTGTGAAGAAACCATAGTTTTTACTCCAAACCAGACACATTATATCTTCATGAATAACCATACAATGATATGCTTTTGTCATCTGAAACGCTGGCAAGCCGACCTGCCCGGGTGCCTTCACCTCCCAGTGGCCGAAATGACACTCCCCAGACCTGGTCTGTGTGGTTGCTCATTGTCTGCACAGCTGCTCTCATGCTGAGATCCCATAGCCTTACGGTTCTATCACTCGAGCCTGTCGCGATGGCTGCTCCATCAGGGCTTGCATCCACACTCAATACCCAACTCGTATGACCTGACATTGCCCCAACTAGAGTCTTCCCCTCAGCATCGTACATGTGTACATGAGTATCATCTGATGCAGAGAACAGAACTCGTGCATCTATGGGAGAATACACTAGAGATCGCACAGGCATGAAATGGCCTTCCAGGTGGTGAAGAAATTTGGCACGGGCTACATCAAAGACGGAAATAGTACCATCCATTGAACCACAAGCAAGCCTTCGGCCATCAGGACTCCATGCAACAGAGAGAACAAACTTCTTGCTGTTGCTTTTATCAGATGGCTTGGGTCCTTCTGGCCGAGGAATTGAGAGGCTGGCAATCAGTTTCCAAGTAGCAGTGTCCCATAGCTTGATTGATGCACTACCTCCTCCAGCAACTGCAAGAGTGGTACCCTGATGGAGGAGCTACTGTTAGCAACAGTTTCAATAGAATTAACAAAAGAATCTTAACGGCTTTCCACTTCGATGACCTTGGCAGAACTGAAATTAAGCCAGTCCAACTATCGAAAGTTTCAAAGGAAGACGGTAGCATGTTCACAGGTAGCTTTAAATTAAACGGTCAAGTAGTCAACCACTCGAAAGTACAGACAGAGAGAGAGGAATCTAATTCACACTTACCATACATACATTTATACAGCAACAGAGAGGAAATAGCAGAGCATAGCAAACTCATTAATGGCTACATTAAAGGCATTTTCAAGTGGGAAAGAAGCTCCTGTAAGACAGGTTAATGAAAAACAATTCTAAGTCTTCATACACATTTAGGACTAGAAATAAGGTTTTCATCACGTTGACATGCATGCTCTAGTTTTTAATAAATGTTATTGTGCTTTGACTCTTGCCTAACAGAACAACCAGAATCAAGGAATGTGTTGTGCTCAAAACTCTTGCCTCACAGAATCATCAGATTTAAAGCATCAGTTGTTACAAGGGACTAGGCAAGCCAAAGACAGGTCTGTCAACGCAATTAATTAAGCCATTAGAGGGTTAATACAATGGTTAGGCCCGAGGTTTGCTCTCACAAGGTCTAAGATTCAAACCCTCATGGATACATATATGACCATATGCCATAATGTACTACTTTCCAAAGATTGTAGAGTTCGGCAAAGGCTTCAATTTCGAACTCAAATTCACTTAAGTGTTGTTTGAGAGATTTTTAGTTTATAGAAAAAGAAAAGTGCAATTAGATGGAGTGTTGGATAAAACATATAATTCAATAAAGGCAGACAAACTTAATTTAGATCATATAACATAGTAGAGACATAAAGAGAAGACACTCATCGATAATGATAGAAAAAAAAACACAAACTACGACTACTTTAACTTTCATATAATTTCAGGATCTACAATTCTTAGTACGCCGGATAAACTAACAAAACATGTTACATTTTCATTGTGCAGAAACATATGTAAGGGCATGTACAAGTAAACTGTTAATCAATCAAATATAAATCTTAAACACCAAACTGAATCCTGAACCATGCCAACCAACCACACGTGTGCGCATTCAATAAATGAGTATACAATAATATCATATAAATCAAGTACAATTATTAAACACCAAATGGGAATCTCAAACCATTATCAAGTAGTGACCAACTACTAGGAAGCTGGTGAGTGATAGGAATTTAGAAACACTCAGATCTATTTTAAACCTTCAAACAACCATCCCAAAAGGACCTCTTAGCATCAATTTTTCAAAACCAAATCCATCGAAAATCTCATTCCTTTCCCACATTAAAAACTCAAAAAGCAAAGACTTCGAGATATCAATCACTCACTCAACTACTTCGCCAAGTCAAACAAACACAACCAAACAGAAAATCATAACAAATTATATAATGTAAAGAACAGCCACAATCCACAAAACACCCTAAACGTATACTAAATACATATCTAGTTCCTGATTCTTTATAAAAGTCTGGTCTCCAAACAATACTAACCTAGCAAGTGACATGAACTCAACAACATCATCATCATCATCATCATAAATACCAAAGATTACAACTTTCCAACACTAAATTCAAAAGGGTATCTTCAAATACATCTTCCAAGACCAAATCCATCAAAAACAACTAAATTTGATTCCTAAACTACCGTTGAAAGCATACGAACCGCACTACACCCTACACATAAACTACATACCTATCCAACGTATTTGATTCTTCAAGACAGTACAGTCTCCAAACAACGCTAAGCAAGCAAGTAACATGAACTGACCAGCAACATCAACACCAAAGATTACAACTTTCCAATATTAATTTCAAAAGGGTATCTTCAAATACATCTTCCAAGACCAAATCCATCAAAAAACAAATAAATTCGATTCCTAAACTACCATTCAAAGCATACGAACCACACTACAATCTACACGTAAACTATATACCTATCCAACTTATCTGATTCTTCAAAACAGTGTAGTCTCCAAACAATGCTAAGCTAGCAAGTGACATGAACTCAACAACATCGACACCAAAGATTACAACTTTCCAACATTAATTTCAAAAGGGTATCTTCAAATGCATCTTCCAAGACCAAATCCATCAAAAACAAATAAATTTGATTCCTAAACTACCATTCAAAGCACACGAACCGCACTACGCCCTACATGTAAACTACATACCTATCTAACTTATTTGATTCTTCAAAACTGTCTAGTCTACAAACAATGCTAAGCTAGCATGTAACATGAACTAACCAACAACATCAACACCAAAGATCACAACTTTGCAACACTAATTTCAAAAGGGTATCTTTGAATACATATTCCAAGACCAAATCCATCAAAAAAAAATAAATTTGATTCCTAAACTGCCATTCAAAGCACACGAACCGCGCTACACCCTACATGTAAACTATATAACTATCCAACTTATTTGATTCTTCAAAACAGTATAGGCTCCAAACAATGCTAAGCTAACAAGTGCCATGAACTCAACAACATCAACACCAAAGATTACAACTTTCCAACACTAATTTCAAAAGGGTATCTTTGAATACATCTTCAAGACCAAATCCATCAAAAAACAAATAAATTCGATTCCTAAACTACCATTCAAAGCATATGAACTGCACTACGCCCTACGCATAAATTATATACCTATCCAACTTATTTGATTCTTCAAAACAGTATAGTCTCCAAACAATGCTAAGCGAGCAAGTAACATGAACTGACCAACAACATCAACACCAAAGATTACAACTTTCCAACACTAATTTCAAAAGGGTATCTTCGAATACATCTTTCAAGACCGAATCCAAAAAAAAAAAAAGGAAACTTGAAAGGCTTTCAATGGTTTGAAGTACCTTGGGATCGAACTGCATTTGCCAGACTTCAGAGGGAGGGGCCTCGAGGGAGGCGATAGTGGCATTGGTGTCAACATCGAAGACGCGGACAAAGCTGTCGAGAGAGGCGGAGGCGGCGATGACGCCGGAAGGGTGAGCGGCGACGGAAACAACACCGAGGCAGTGGCCGGTGTTGGTGCGCTCCAAGTCGAGGTCGTCGGGGCGCCAGAGCTTGACAGTCTCGTCGAGGGAGCCGGTGAGGAGGAGGGAGGGCGGGAGTCGGTAGCGGGGATCCAGGTGGCGGCCCACACCGACTCGTCGTGGGCGTTCTCGGCGGACTTCAAGCCTGCGAGTTTCATTGTTTTTGTGTAGGAGAAGAAACCTACCAAAGTGAGAGTTGTGTTTTTGAGTGTGAATTTAAGCTTCAATTATTCTGATATTACACAAAAAGCTACATAGTGATTCACTTGGATGTGAAAAGACGTTTTTACCCTTTCAAATAGGAAAAACTTCATTTCATCTCCTAAATATCGAAAATTATCAAGTTTTGAATTCTTTTTTTAAAAAAGCTCATTTCATCCCTATTTTAAAAACCCTTAAAAAAAATTCAAATCATCGATTAATTGACAATCAAACCAAATAAAAAAATCAAAATATTCAATTGCCCTTATCTCATAAAATAACTATTTTGCCTGTAGCAAAATCAAAACATTACATATCATTCCATTAATAAAAAATTTATATGCGTACAATAATATAATTATTGTTTTTATTTAAATATCATTATTTTTTTTAAACTAAACAATAATAATAATAAAACAAATCATTTTAAACAATAAAGATGTTGAGACGGAGATAAAAAAAAAAAAAATTAGAAAAGAAATTAAAAGAAAAATTACATATTAAAAATTAGGAAAAAAATAAACAAATTAAATATATCAAATCTTGAAAGAGATCAAGATTAAACCAAAAAAAAAAGGTAGACCATGGCTTGTTGAAGACCTATCTCCATAGCATACAAACTATATCCATCACATAGAAACCGAGATCTGGTCTCCATGGCGATGCAAACCATCTGAGATGTGCAAGAGAGAGCTAGAGGGAGTTGAAAAGAGAGTTGGAGATGTGCATCGACAATTTATGACAGAGATAAGAGTTGAAGACACCTAGTTGCGGAGAATGAGGTTAAAGATGAGAGAGTGAGAGAGAGCGAGAAGGGAACTAGAGAGAGAGCTGGAGGTGTGCAAAGGTGATTTGCGACTGAGATGGGGGCCGAAGACCTAGTTGTAAAGAATGGGGTTAAAAAGAAAAGGGTGAGAGAGAGCTGGGTTTGTTTGGTTTTTGGTGATTGATTTTGCAAAAGTTTTGGTTTACAGAAGAAAAACAACAACAAGAACAAAAGTTCTTGTTTGATTTTGTAACAGAACAAAAGCTCTATTTGATTTTGCAGATGATTACGAAGATGGGTTCATCTTTGGTGTTTTCTCATTTTGTTTTCAATTTTTTTTAAAATATTTTTTAGACATAGATCTTAGAGCAGTCAGAGTCATGAATGCTGGTACTCCGATGAGTTTCTAAGAGTGATTAATCTCTTATCAGTTTTGAATATTAGCAATGAGAAACTTAAGAGTGAGAATTTTGATAAAGAATTTTGATGAGGACCCTAGTAAATCTGGACATTAGTAGATGATGATTGGTAATTAACATGTCAATAGAGTTATTATAGCAGTACTGCGCCAATATGTTTATACGTTGATTTTTAATTTATAGACCTTGTGAAGCACTGAGTCTCCGATCTCAGAATTTATATATATACGAGATATGATCCGATAGGTAGGCATCGAGTGTCTGAAACCGAGAAAGCCCGTTTTCCATTATGGTATCATGTCAGTATTTACAAAGAGCGTTGAAAAATGTTATAGGCATTTGTGTAATTGTATATGAGAAATGATTTTTAAAAAGGTAATGTATGTTTACTAGTTTATTTGATTATATTGTGAATTCTTTTGATACTTTAATAAAAATGAAATTTTGGTTATATGATATTGTATACTAGGAAGTTGTGAATTCTAGTTTTGTATACACCCACTAAATAAATATACTTAGTGCGTTGGATTTACCATGCACAGATAGTAGATTTTGTAGTGTAGATAAAGATTAAAGAGAGGACATATCTGCGGCAAGTCGACCAAGTCACATCCTTCCATATTTTTGGGTAGATATTTCATTTGGTACCATATATGTATACATTAAACCTCATGGATATGAAAGTATATAGGTATATATAAAGTGTAGATCTTGTAAAGGACAATTTGTATAAATTTTGATAATGTTTTGTATCATAAATTAGTTTTGTAAACTAATGGTTAATTGTGTTTTTATTATGTATTAAGTTTTAATGGATATGGTTTTTCATTAAAATGTTTGGTAATTATAAATGTTTGAGTGGAGTGTTGATTTTGAGACAGACGGGAGGTCCGGAATGGTAGTTGAGAAATAGATTTCTTTTAGAAGTGTTTTCTTCCTTTTGCAGGTTTTTTTTTTTTTTTTTTTAATTTTTGGGTTTTCAGAAAATCAAGCGAAATTCTGCTAGATTTTATAAAAAAACATATATATGTAACATCTTTTGACTTGATTTTCATTGGAAATGAAAGTCGAGTGGAGGGTGTTACACAATATGCTCTTAGTGAAATCTATCAGTTTGTCCTCACTACATTGGATAAACTTTATGCCCAGAAAAAATTCTTTGAGGATTATCTATAAAGATCAAAACAGTTGACGAGAGTTTGCCAAAGACTAGACTTGCAAATTAAATGCAAGAATCAGAATTAGTGTAGTTGCTTTACAAAAAAGAAGCATCATATTTTCAAAGCCAAATCTCATAGAAAAAACTCTTTT
Organism: Litchi chinensis; assembly: GCA_019925255.1. Lineage (NCBI taxonomy): Eukaryota > Viridiplantae > Streptophyta > Magnoliopsida > Sapindales > Sapindaceae > Litchi > Litchi chinensis. Next base: position 5,404,677 of record CM034462.1, on the reverse strand, counting down.
TTATCACAATACTACAAACCAAAGTTCAGAAGATTTCTCAGAAAAAAAAAAACTTTTAAACAGAGATCTACTAACAGGTGTTAGCTCTGTCATGAAAATGGTCATTTTGTAAAAAATTATCCTAACCAAAAAAAGAAATCTCAACAGGTGATCCAGTACCTTACTCAAAAAGGTATTTCTCTTTCTGATGATGAATTCTTTAGTTTGACCAATTCTCATAAACCATCTCTGATTCTGACAACTCTTCTAGCTATCAAATTCCATATTCCATCCAGTCAGATAAATCAACAATTCTATCAACAATGATAAAAATTTTCCCACCAAATATGTCAAACTCATACCTATTATTGTCTTTATTGATACTGGTGTTGTGACATCCATTCTTAACCCAGACATTCTACTTTCTTCTTATTGGCAACCATATAAAAAAAAACTTTCAAGCTATCAATAACACAGTTTTCACAGTCACTCTTATCAATAAACCTCTTATTTTTTAGATATTTCCTAGATGCACTGTCACTCATAAGGTTTTAGGTTCTTATTTACCAGAAAAAAGATATTGTTTTTGGATTTGACTTATACTCCAAACTCTCTGGTCTCAGAATTCTTCCTAATGGTCTTCAGTTCAAAAATCATTTTAAATCATGGACTTCTATTCTCAGTCTTTATACTCTCTAACCATCTATTGATTTTACTCAAATCCAACACCAGCTTATCAAGATTTCTGTTCAGAAACACACTCTAAATTCCTCTAAAAATGTTCTCATCCTTTTTGGAAAAATCCTAATTTCTTTGTTAAACTTTCATTTCACTTGAATGAAAACATCAACCCGACCAAAGCAATCCATTCAGGTATGAATCCAAAACACCTCATGCTTGCGAGAACAAAATATTTCCAATTGCAATAGCAAGATCTCACTGAGCTAACAACTTCATAATAGGCATGTGAAGTCTTTTATGTGAACAAAAGATCTGAGCAAGTCCATGGAAAACTGAGACTAGTCATTAACTACAAACCCCTCAACCAATTCCTTCAAGATGATAAGTTTCCATTACCCATAAAGCAAACCTTATTTGTCTATCTTTCAAATACTCATATTTTCTCCAAGTTTGATTTGAAAGTTAGATTTTGACAATACAAGACAGCATTTTGCATACTAAATCATTATTTTCAATGGAATGTATTGTCTTTTGGTCTGAAGATAGCTCCCCCGTTGTTTCAAAAAGCAATACCAAGATCTATGCTGCCATAATCCACAATGCACTCATTTACATAAATGACATCTTTCTGTTTTTCAAGAATTAGTAATAATATTTACAGCTCCTCCAATAGTTTGCTTAAATCACCAAAGATCATGGTATTATACTCTCAGCTAAAAAAATGAAAATTGCTCAGAATCAGATCACCTTTCTTGGGATGCAGAATTTTTAAGGAAAATACCATCGCCAACTTCAACCTCATATTGGACAAGAATTACTAAAGTTTCTTGATCAATTGCAAACTAAGCAAGATGAAAATTGCTCAGAAGCAGATCACTTTTCTTGGAATGCAGAATTCTGAAGGAAAATACCATCGCCAACCTCATATTGAACAAGAATTGTTCAAGTTTCCTGATCAATTGCAAATTAAGCAAGAAATTCAATAGCTTATTGGTCTTGTCAATTATGTCAGAACATTCATACTCAATGTTACAGCTCTTACCAAGCCCTTATCTAAGTTACTACAGAAGCATCTTCCTTCTTGGAGTTCTCAACAAACCTAAGCAGTCCAATAGATCAAACAAATTTATCAAACTCTTCCTCCTTTATCTATCCCTTCTATAAGTACCTGTATTTTGCAAACTGATGCAAGTAAAAAATTTTGAAGTGCTGTTCTTTTTGAACAATTAGGTTAAGGTGTCAAACACATATATGCTTACCAAAACGGCAGTTTCAAACCAAGTAAGTTGCATTATCACTCAACATTCAAAGAAATCTTGCAGTCAAGAATGCTATTGAGAAATTTGAATTTCATTTAATTAGTCATCACTTTATAGTGGAAACTAATATGAAATCATTTTCTCAAATGCTTCAGTTTCATAAAAGAAATTATCTCACCAACTTCTCCTCAAATGATTAGAATGGTTCAGTAAATGCTATTTCACAATAAAACACATCAAAGGTAATAATAATTTCTTCGCAAATTACCTTTCCCGTCCAAATCAAAAGAATCCTGTTCTATTTCCTGTTTTTATGTTTCAATCATCTTCGTCTTCTTATCCATGTTCAGAAATTCCAAAATTCTCAGAACTTCTTAGAATTAATTTTCCAGAAAAGAGAATTAAAGAATTACTGTTTTCTGATCAGTATAGATGTATATAAACTCATGGTCAACTCTTTCTTAAGACTCTTTGTGTTCATCCCACTTATTCATGTTCTCAAGTTCTTTCTCTTCCTACTCAACTATATTTTCTTATTTTATTTTTCCCTTAGAGTTATATTTTCTCTGGTGCGTTAATCATCTTTACTATTATGCTATTGAAGTTCCTAATGATATTTTCAAGCAAGCTCTTATATAGAGTCATGAACCCTCAAAAGACTTAGATAGTTATTTTGTTTATTTTCTTCAACGGTTCAAATCTCTTCCTAAGTGGAAAAATGGTCAAAAATTCTTCTTCCCAGACACTGGTCAGTACTAATGTTCCACCATCCTTTTTACACTCGTTCAAATGGTCTGTATTTTTCAAAGTAAGAGTTTCAAATAATTGAGCAAAGCTATATTCAAGTATTTGATGGACAACTTAATTATGCTACTAGAATAAGACCTATCCAGAAAAGACTTTTTGAAAAAAATCAAATCATTCCAGATGAACTGTGGCCAACCTTAGCTGATGATGTCCCATAGAATCATTTTCCTCCATCTTATCTTGAAAACCTGGCCCAAGCAAAAAATTAATTTGTTGACTCTTTAGTATCTCATTCTTCAACACAAGAAGAGTTTCATGTATGGTACTTTCCAAACTCTCAACTAAAAGCGTGACAAATAGAAAATCTTTAAGAAGCAAAAAAGAGATATAATGAAAATAGAAAGAAAAGAAAAAAGATCAATGATGAAGGCCCTAGCACTAGCAAGTAAAAAGACATTGATCAGTTAGCTGTATTGTCTTTGTCTAATAATGACACTTCTACTTATGATTCAAAGTTTTATTCTGATTATGGCCTAGACTCTTTTTGTCTCAGACATTAATAATATATGCATTCCACTTGTACTTGTCATATTTATGGTTCTACCGATTCTGATGATGAAGATCATGTCAATTACAACTTGTCCAAATTATCATAATTGGTCATCATAATTAAAGTTATTATTGGTAGATTTCATCTTATCCTCATCCATAAAAGTAAAAAGATTGGTTAAAATATGTCAATCACGTAGATCCTTTATATCTATAATAATTAAGATTGTAAAAATGATGTTTGACTTTTCATGTGTATTATTAGTGTTTGATGTCACCAATGATGTAATCTTTGTTGTTTTATCTTTGAGCCCTTCAGATCTAAATAGGCTCAGTCTCTTTGTTATAATCAGAGAACTTTTCAACAATAAAATACTATGCTTTTTAGCTAAACTTCTCTTATCTGTCTAAAACATTTAAAGTAATAATAGTGATATATCTCAAAATACTGAGATAAAGAAATATATCACCTAGTTCTTTATCTTTATTCTTACTCTCTAGTAGCTTAGTATTAATCCAATGAACTCTCTTTGATGAATTATCTCTAGAAATGAAAAGAGATCAGTTTGGCCAGTAAGTCCTGTTTTGATGAGTGGTTAGGGCAGTCAGAGTCATGGATACTGGTACTCCGATGAGTTTCTAAGAGTGATTAATCTTTTGTCAGTTCTGGATATTAGTATTAAGAAACTTGAGAGTGGGAATTTTGATAAGGAATTGAGTGTTCCCAAAAGATTTTTTTTTTTTTAATTTTTTAATCTACTTTCATTAATAAAGTTAATCCCACCGACAGATGGATGGGGAGATCTTTTATATTTATCAATTTAATTAATTAATTAATTTTTTCATTTAAATTAATTGTTTATTTTTTAAATTATATGTATATTCATTTTAATCTTGACATTAAATGTGTCGCAATCCCAACTTTCTCTTAAGAAATGTCAAAAAACTCTTCCTATTAAAACTTTTCGTTTCCTTTAACCATCAATTGATTAATAGTTTGCACTTTTTTTAAAGGTCTTAGAAAAGTTAGGGATAAAAAAAACTATTCCAAAAAGTTTTAAAATTTTAATTTTTTTCGAAACTTTAAGGACTAAGATGAAGTTTTTTCCTTTTAAATACCTAATTCACCTCAAATTTGTCAACGAAAAACGTTGTTTTATTACATAATTTGTCAAGATTTTTCTAAAGAGCAATTATTCAAAAGCATCTTAATCATTGTCTTTTGATAAATAGAAAAAGGGTTGTATTTTTTTTTTTTTTTTTGCAATATCCTCTCTTTTTTAGACTGTTTGATCCATTTGATTGTCAGTGTTAATTTCATTAAGGGTATATGGATCATTTTTTTTCCCTTTAAAATTTATATTATTTAATGAGTTGTTTAGATCTCAACCGTCCATTTTGAAATCAAATAGACAGTGGCTATATATTTATTTAAAATAATTTTAAATTTTAAAAATTATAAATAAATTAAAATTAAATGAGTTTGAAATTTAAAAATATGGAAAGAAAACTTTAAATATAAGAAATAAATTTTTCAAAGGAATCTAAGTCGTTCATCTTAAAGATAGACGATCAAGCTAATTAAAAAAAATTAAAAAATTAAAAATAAAAATGAAAAATTTCAACATTAATAATTAAAAAAAAAAGAAAAAAATTATTAAAGATGGAATGGAGATCGAACAAAAAAAAAATTATTAAAGACGACATGGAGATCAAACTTGGATCTCTATTACCATCTTCAACCTCTCATCTCTCAAACCATGAACCACCATTAATAAAACTTCATCATCATGAAACAAACCATTTTTAACATCTTCTCTTTCCACCCTCACCATCAAACCACTAATTTATCATCATCAAACCATGAACTGATCAACTAAGTAAAAGAGTTGGGATGAGTCCCGTCAATTTGGTATCAAAGCAGTGGTTTTGGACTCATAAACCTTTTCTTGTCATAGGCCTTCACTTTTATTTAATTAAAGATAAAAATTATAGTTTTATAATGCATCATTGTAGTCAATATCACACGAAACTTGTGGAGGTTAGCATTTGGAGTTTAGTGTTGATAGATTAAGCTAAATTGATTTTGACATGAATATGAGATATACCTTTGATATAATTGTTTTATGTTGTTATTAATGGTATGAGTAAAAGTATTTTTGTTGAATATCAGAGTTGTGCAATGAAAATATGGTGTTTAATCTTTTGTTTGAGACAATTCATATTTATTAGATTTGAAATTGAGTTACGAAACACTGGACTTAAACTTTGAGATAATTGAATGAAATTTATGTGAATGTAATATAGTATTGATATCATAGGATAATAGGATATTATCTAGAATAATTTATTTGTTTCCAAAAAGTATAGATAACAAATGATAGAAAGATGTTCATTGGTGGATATTTATTCGTTATTTGAAAGTCAAGAAGATCACATGAAGTGTACAAGTTACATAGAATGATTTATTAAGTTTGGTCCATTATTAGAAATCATAAAAAAGAAAATAATTATTATTCAAGATAGTTGTAGGTATGATTATTCAGAAGTATACGGATATGATTATTGTTGAGAATAATAATTCAATAATTTTGTTTAACGGTTGTTTATAAAGGTGTGAATCATTGTAGTGTTGAATCTACGATAATATATATGAGACACTTGGAGAATAACATAGGATAGAATTATTGTCGTTATTAATGAGGAAACGAAGACAATGACCTTAGAACAAGATATCCCGATGTTGAGATGATTCATAAATTTCGATAATAAAATTTTATAAGAGAAGATGATTTGTAAGACCCGAATCCTAATGAACTCACTAAAAGAGTCGAGATAGATCTCGTCACAAACCCACCATACCATTATCATCAAACCATTGAAACCATCATTAATAATATATGATTAGTCAATGTAATAAGTTAATTGTTTGTAAAAAAATTTAAATTAAATTAAATATTTTAATACAACAAAATATTTAAATACTTTTTTAAAAAACTAAAAATATCTACTTGTAGCAAAAAAAAAAAAAAAAAAAAAAAATCTACTACTAATTTTAAAGAGAAAAATGCTTTTAATTGATACTCGAAAATATACTTTTCAAAAGATCCATATGTATTTAATTTTAGTCCCTATATTTTTAAGTTCGTTTAGCACTTTCTTAACTATAAATTCATTTTAACTCTCTCTATTCAACAACTCATCGAGCCAACATTTTTCAGCATAGTTTTAATGATAATCTAATGCTAAGGGGTGTGTTTCGTATCACTTTTAGAGTAGAACTTTTATGAGTAGATTTTTTTTTTTTTTTTTTTTTTTTTTTTTTTTTTTTTTTTTTTTTAAGTAGAACTTTCAAATAACGAAGCTTCTAGTAAAAACTTTTAATGTTGTTAGATTGTGTAGTTTTTAAAATGTAGATGATTTAAGAAATGACAAAAAAAAGTGTTTAAAAAGTAAAATTAAGTTTTCTATCAAAGAAAGAATTGCTTAAATTTTATGAAATTAAATAAGGGTATCAAAACAATTTATGCCTTAAAAAATAAAAAATAAAAAAATAAACCTCAAAATGAGCTTACTGAAAAACTCAAAATTTGAACTTCTTCCACCAATGATAAAAGAACTTTTATAATATTAAAAAAAAAAAAAAACTCTTCTCAAATTGATTTCAAATAATCAAATTTATATAAAAAAAGAGCTTTTAATATGTATATATATATATATGTATATATGTATGTATGTATGTATATATAAGAATTGCAGAGAAAACATACCAATCACATTTTAGAAAAGCAAAAATATCATTTCACCCTTAACTTATATTAGATAATAAAAATTACCATTTAAACTTTTTTTTAAATTATTAAACAGAAAAATTATATCTCCACCTTCCTCCAAATTAAAATGAATAAAGAAGAACCAAATAAATAAATAAATAAATTCAAACTAAATAAAAACAAACAAACAAATAAACATACACAAAATTAAAAAGTAAAAGAAAAGAGCTCTTATCTCCATTAGAAGAAATTATTAATTCAATCGTAACCAAACTAAACCCAATCAATCTAAAACACAAACTACTTTTTCAAACTAAACTCATCCAATCCTATCCACTTGACACTTTATTTCCAAATGTTAAGATGTCTCTTGACTAATGGCTAGATTTTTTATTTTTTATTTTTTTCTGTTTTTTCCTTAATGGTCAAGTATAAAACATTAAACTAGGGGTGGGTATCTTCATCCCAACTGAACAGAACCCAATTCAATCATTTTTTATCTAATTAGGTTAGATTAAATATTAAAAAAGTTTAGATGGATTAGATTGATAATTAAATTAGATTTGATTAGATTGAAAATTCCAATCTAACCTAACAAACATCCACCCTTAGTTTTAAATTCAAGATTTTCTCTTTTCTCTAAAAGAATACTTACTGGACAGTTTTTGTGATGGATTGAATATTTTATTTGTAATCATTAAATCTTTATTTTTATTTATTTTATTTGTAATTAAATTACTATAACTATGAGAGTTACCAACTAAATTTTTTATACTTTTCGTGATGGATTGAATCCAATTCAATCCAATTTGATCTATTATTAGGTTAAGTCGAAGATTATCAACTCAATCAATGTTGGGTCGTTTTCAACCTAATTAAATCCATCTCGAACCCAAAAATGAACACTCTACGTTAAACCAATAAAGCAAAAAACGACGTCGCTTTACTCATCAAACGACACCGAAAAACCAACAAAACAATCCCCTTCCACTTCTCCAGACAGAGACATGTATTTGAAGAAGGCGCTCTGGAGCGAAGTGCCGCCGCCGCCGCCGCCGCCTCCCGCGGCGGCAGCGAAGCAGCAACAGACTGGAACGCAGTCGTCTTCACAACCGCAGTCGGAGAATGATGCATCGGCCTCGACGGCTGTCGCCGAGCTGGTGAACTCGCTGAGCAAACAGAGAATCTACCGGGAGATCACACTCGCTCTCCGGTCGGGCCTCCGCGACGCCGCCGCCGATTTCTCATTCCTCCGTGTCCGCGGCCTCCGGTCCCTCCTGAAGATCCTCCGCTCCGTCGCCCAGTCGGACTCCACCATCCACCTCTTCTGCCACTCCCAGTCCCAACCCGATCTTCAAGGTCTCAACTTTCCTCACCAAAATCCTAAATTTCTAATTTTTTTTTTAAATTTTTGTGGTGTTTATTTATTGGAAATGAAAATTTAGTTGAATTGAATATATGGGGTGTTTTTATTTTTATTGAATTATTGATTTATTATAATTTTTTGTTTAATTTCGATAAATAAATTATGTATTTTTTTTAATAATTTGTGGTGTTTAGTTATTGGAAATGAAAATTGAGTTGAATTTAATAAATGGGGTGTCTTTATTTTTACTGATTTATTTATTTATTATGATTTTTTTTGTTTATTTTTTATGAATATATTATATATCGTTTTTTAATTTGTGGTGTTTAGTTATTGGAAGTGAAAAATTAGTTGAATTGAATAAATCGGATGTTTATTTTTACTGATTTATTTATTTGTTTGTTTAATTTTAATTGTTGTGTTGTTGGATGTATATGTGATAGTGGTTCCTGTTCTGTTTCAACATTCATTTAAAGAGGACACAATGGAGGAGAAAGTGATGAGTTTGGATCATATATTCAGTGTTGAACCTATGAAGATAACTAGTCCCTCCACGGAAGCCGAGATCGCGCTTGCTCTTCGTGTTTTGGAGGGCTGTTGTTTGCTTCATTGTGAGAGTACCATTTTGGCTCATCAATACAAGGCTATACAGGTCTATATATTTATTTATATCTGTTGTTTTTGGAATACTTGGATGATTTGTATTGAAAGTAGTTGTTAGGTTGATGAATGTTATGTATTTGATTAGTGGTTTGGTTGATTAGAGATGAGAGATGAGGATTGGGAGGGTAGGATGTAATGTAGGTGGTGTTGGTGGTTGATTGATTTAGAGAGTTATTTGTTTGGTACATGTGGGGTTGTTGAATTTGTTTGGAAGTGTAGAATTGTGTCCATAGAGATACAGCTTTGAGTGAGAACAATGAGACAGGTTATGTTTGATTGAATTTTTAGATATTAGGAATTGGAGCATGTGGATTTGGAATGGTGATCTAAATAGTAGTTGGGTATTATGGATTATACAGGTTTTGATGAATATTTTATCAACTCGAGGAGAGCTTGAGCAAGGGGCTTGTTTGGATGCTTTAATCTCAATAATGCTGGATTCATCATCCAATCAAATGGTATTTCATCTCTTATTTGGCTAGTTTGCAATTTTTTGTATTGACACAGTAGGCTTTTTTTTAATGTAATTGTTGGGTTGTTGGGTATTGGTGATTTATGAATTCTTTGTGAATTATTTAAGTAGCACAATCTGTATTTGGAAGATATTAATTTCCTAGAATGTCCATATTTTACCCCAATGTAGCTAAAGAAGGTTTCTCATGATAATAATAATGCTCCTTCATACCTTTCTAGCGTTTTGTTGCTGATTTTATTGAGAAATAAGTTAGAACAACGTTTTGGAAACAATATATATTTCCAGCTTCCTTTAGCTATCAGTGTGTGAACTTTGAACTGTATTTGGGATCCATAGATCTTAGCACTATGATATTCAAGCTCTTCCTAGTCTTCCTACGTCTTCCATCATGGAGATATCCCCCCTTTTTATCAAATCCATACCAAAAAAGTAAAAACAAACTAATATAGAATCATATTTGTTTGCATTGTACGGGGAAGCTCAAAAGGTGACATGAATCACTTATTGACCCCAGAACTTATGGTTGGTAAATAATTAGACGAGAATTTGAGCAGAAGAAATTGGAGAAGACGTGTATTTGAAAATAGAAATACAAATTTTCTCTTCTTGTGTTGGAACCAAACATATCCCCAGTGGGTTCATTGAGTGACACTGTAATGTAGTACCTTGAAGCTATTCAGTTATATCTTTGGCTTCTAGGTGATATTGTTTGTATTTATACTGCTCCAATAAAAAAACTTCTTTTACAACTTCTCATCTAATCTTTTACCATCACTTACTAATTATAAGAAAGAGATTCCTTTTTTTGCCTTAAGTGTAGCACAAATTGTTCTACGTGCTCCAGGCATAGAAAGAACTTGTAAGCATTTGTAATTGAGCTTTGGGCTATTAAATTGTATGCCTAAAATATAGCTTATTGTTTTCCAGGATTTTGAAGCTTGTAATGGCATTGAGGAAGTTGCGGAGCTCTTACAAGACAAGCAAGTGGATGAAAATCTCAGGTTCTCTTTCTTGTCCGATTCTTTATACATTTTGTCCAGGGTAACCTTCAAATGTTTTACCTAGCTAGTTTGGCTAATGGTTTACACTTTTCGAATTGTAATTTCGATTCTGATGTAATTTACATTGTTTTATTGATTAATCGGCATATTACTTTTAACATATTATATGTTATTTGAGCTTTGTTTCTTTTGTGTGTGTGTGTGTGTGTGTGTGTCTGTGTGTGTAAGAGTTAGTTTTGATCACAGATTATGGCTCTTCATATTTTGGATAGATGATAGATCTAATATTAACAGTATAATATGGTTAGAGAACACAAGGACACATCACAGCATTTACCTATCGACTTTTGGATTTGAGAGGATACGGCTATTTATCTTTGCTGACTCTTCATATCTGATATAAGAAATAATTTTCTCTTATGATAGGTTGAAATGTGGTGAATTCTTGCTGCTTCTCATTGGACATGTAAATGGGAGGGAAAGGGCTCCCATGGCAACCATACATGAAGATGTAAAACGGCTTCTTGGTGAAAGATCTGCTTCATTGGTATGGGCAGCAAGTCAATTTGAGATGCTGGAAGCTCTGCACATTCAAGCTCGCAGGGTTTTGGATTCGCTCGACTTATACTGAATCCAAAATTGGGATATCCTTCAATGTCATCGGTACTCTCGTTGATTTTCCATCGCTGATCATATAAATCTGCATGTAGTAATTTAGCATATGTTTGTTCCTGATGCTAATTACTAGGGAGAGGAATCTTACAAGACTTCAAAATAGCCCATTGTATACTTTGTTCATGTATAATAAGTTACCAAGTAGGAAATGTCTAGTTAGCATTTGTGCTTACAAAACAGTTTCAAATTGTGATTTTATGTTAAGTGTTAAATGATCCAAAGTGGTGTATATATCTTCTGTTCTCTCATGAGACCTATCACCAGCAAGAAATCCATGAATCCCATCTCTGTCCTCAATCCAACTACATCCTGGAGTCTTACGCATTTTTCTATGCTTCATTGTTTGTCTTGTTCTTGCTAGATCAGACCATCTTCCAGCATAAGCAAATAGATTTGCCAACAGAACATAATTTCCACTATTGTCTGGTTCCAACTCCACAAGCTTCTCTGCTGCAGTTTGCCCCAACTCAACATTGCCATGAATGGCACAACCTCCAAGCAGAGTACCCCACATCACCGAATCAGGTTCCATTGGAGTTCCCTTTACGATCTCATAAGCGTCGTCAAGCTGTCCAGCTCGACTTAATAGATCTACCATACACGTGTAGTGTTTCAATGAGGGTTTTACATTATAATACCCCATAAGGTTGAATACTTCGCTACCTGTCTCAATGCATCCGGCATGAACACATGAAGAAAGAACAGATAGAAAACTGACTTCATCTGGGCTAATGCCATCAGCTAGCATTCTTCGAAAGTGTGCAATTCCCTCTTCCCCACGTCCGTGCATGGCATGTGCTGTAAGAATGGCATTTCGCGAAACCAAATCAGGGTTTGGAATACTTTTATAAGCCAAGAGGGAATGCTTTAAACTACCGCATTTTGCATACATATCAACTAGGGCTGCACCGATGTGCACGTCCCAGTCATACCCACATCTAATTGAATATGCATGAACCTGCTTTCCTCGCTCTATCGTTGCCAAACTCGAGCAAGCTGATAAAATTATTCCAATGGTATATACATCAGGTATCAAATTAGAAGTTTGCATTCTAGTGAACATCTGCGTAGCCCTATCATGGTGACCGTTCTCTACATGTCCAGCTATGATACCATTCCAAGTATATATATTTGGCTCAAAACCATCTCCTTTCATCTTCTGAAGAAGATTCTTAATATTTTTGACCTGATTACAATAGGCATAACCAGAGATCAAAGCATTCCATGTCGATGTATCCTTTTTCATTACTTCGTTGAACGCCATTTGAGCTGCATCTAGGTCTTGACATTTACAGTACATTTCCACTAAAGCACCACCAACGTATGTATCAGTTTGCAGACCAAGAATAATGGCAATGGCATGTATCTCTCTCCCTACCTTCAGAGAAGCCATATCAGCACAAGCAGTAAGAGCACTCCCAAAAGTAAAGGAATCAAGTCGAATATCCTCCTCCATTAGCAAGTCTTTAAACATGCTTAAAGCTTCATCAAACATTAAGTTGTCTACATATCCAGATATTATAGAGTTCCATGAAATTACACTTTTCTCGACGCCCAATTGCTCCATTCTATCAAATAGCTCCTTGGCATCAGAAACATTTCCATTCTCACAATACCCAACGATCATCGTATTGCAAGACAGCTCGTTTTTCACTGAGAACTTTGAAAACAACTTGAAAGCACTTCCCATATCAGCACACCTCCGATACACATCTACCAGTCCATTCACAACAAAAGAGTTGTCCATAAATCCACGTCTAGTTACATAGCCATGAAACTCCTTGCCAAGGCTTAGCTTTCGCAATCTACCACAAGCAGGAAGTACACTCGCTAGAGTCCGTGCATTCGGCTCTAGCCCTTCTGCCTGCATTCTACACAACATCCAAATTGCTTCCTCATTGTAACCATTCTGCGCAAACCCTCCAATGACCGCACTCCACGAAACAATATTCGGGCCTTTCTCATCCGAATCACACATCCTCTCAAGAAACTCCAACGCCTCAAACACCATCCCATTAACAGCACAACCAGTGACAACAGAATTCCATGACACACAATCCCTTTCAAGCATCATCTCAAAAACTCTCTTAGCATCATCCAATCCTCCACATTTACCATACATATCAATGAGAGCATTACCCACATAAACATTTGAAACGAATCCATATTTCATCACCAACCCATGTAACTGCCTCCCTAACCCCACCCTTCCAAGCCCACCACAAGCCTTCAAAACCACTGGAAACACGAAAAACTCCAACCCAATATCTGCAAACAGCAACTCCCCAAACAGCACAAAAGCCTCCTCAAACAACCCACAATCAGCATACAAACTAATAATCGCTGTATAAGAATACAAGTTTCTCAGCGGCATTTCCTCGAACAACATATCTGCATCCTCTAAATAACCCATCCTTGCATACATTTGCAGCAACTTGGTGTCCACAAACACATCCCCACAAAACCCAGTTTTGATGGTGTGCGAGTGGACTTGTCTACCCACATATGGGCACTTACAGGATTGGAGAATGGAACCATAGGTGCTTGAGCTTACAGGGTTTCCAAGTAATGACAGATGGGTGGTGTTGATTGGTGAAGCAATGTGAGCTGGTTTTTTTGATGTTTGAAGAGGGACCTTTCTGGGTTTGAGATTGAAGCTTGAATCTTGGAGCAGTGGTGGTGTTACATGGAGAGTTGTGGGGTCTAGTAATTGAGTTAGAGCAGCCATTTTTGGCTCAGATTTGGTCCATTGAAACTCCTTACAACAGTGCTTGCAGTGGTGTCAATCTCTGAAGAGGTACGGATTTTTCGGATTTCGGATTCGTTCGGTTTGCATTAGGGTTCGGATCGACAAAGTCCGATTAACTAATCAAGTTACATCCCTTAAATTTGATAGTAACTTATTTATTAAACAAGTGACACGATGCAACTCGACTAACCAATTTATTATATGGGGTTTTGTCTGATATTAATTCATTTGATCTGAATCAACCTATTCAATTGTTTATTATGTGAAATTTAAATATATTCAAACCAAGTTTATAAAAATGCCAGATATCTATTCATATAAAAATTTTAGTGAATTGAAAGATGTTCAATTACTTTTATTAAAGGTGATATGCCTTAATCTAATTAATTTAGGCATAATGAACTAAAAGTTGTTTTTTAATCAACTGCTTTAGTCCATATAATCCACTTGTAAATAGTTATACTAACGAATAAATTACATATATATCTTTTTCATTTTATATTGGGGAAAGAGAGATTAAATTCTTAAAAAACTACTCACACTTTGTGTTCTAAAATATGAGTGTGATTTGAACCCTTAATCTATTAGAATTAATAAAAGTGTTTAATCACTTCTATTAAAATGTAGTATTAACCTACTGTTGACGTTCGGAAACGGTCAACCAGAGATTCAGGGGCCCAGACGGCGAGCTTGGTAATTAATTAATGGTTCTGGTCATACTGTCGAAAAGATAGTAAATAGGCAATTAATGAAGTTCAAGGTTGGTGGTGATTAATTCAGGTGAAGGAATGTCGGTCTTGGTGGTTGGTCGGATTTAATAAAGTGATCAACAATGAATTAAAGAGAAAGAGAGAGAAAGAGAGAGAAAGACACAAGGAATTTTACGTGGTTCGGTGACTGCACCTACGTCCACGGTCACTCTTGAGTTATTCCAACAAAGTGACAGCTTTCTAGTATGTTAAGTTTTTTTTCTGTACAGTAAAAAGGTCTCCCATCTTTATAGAGGAGGGGAGATCACAATAGAAAATACAAAAGAAAGTTCTACACGTTACTGACAACGGCTAGTTTCAGCTAACCCTGATATTGCCATGTTGCATTAATTGTAAAGGTAATCACCATTCTCTCCCTGCACAAGTCTGCATTAATTATACCTGAAGAGGCCTTCATTTCATTAAATGCTCCTGGGTAATTGTGTAGATAGTTTCCGACGGAAAATCATGAGAGTTGGTAATTCTGACAGCTTGTTGTACACGATATCTCCTAAGTAAACCTTTTGATCAATCAGGTGGTACACACTGGAAGGGAGGTAAGACGGTCTGGAGGTCTACGCTAGCTCGCGACCTGAGCGACCTCGCGAGCTCCACGAGCTGAAGGTACGGGCAGGAGGCACTCTGGGAACTGTTGTTGGCTTGCGACCTGGATGGCCTCACGAGCTGGGCTTGCAACCGCTGGCTCTAACCTCGGGCCTCCTGGGCCCTTGCTTCTGTTCGAGTTAATAAGGCATGTACTGGCCCATTTGGACCGAATGACAAAATAGGTATAACACCTACAAACTTGTAATAATCATGTTACGTATTGTTGTGGATATATTTGGGGTTGTATAAATGGGCTGATAAAAGCCCAATAAACTGATCTAGTGGGTTGATCCAATAGACCAAGCCTAAGATCCAATAGATGAGTCCAATGGTAAAAGGTCCAGGAAACCCATTGCTCAAGTTACAATATTGAGTTCACTTTCTCTTTCTTCAGCTCGTGTCTTAAACCAAAGTTATCTTGATTTATCTTCAACTCGCGAGAATGATGTGTCAACTCGCTAAGCTCGTGCCAGGTAATCTTCTTGAAGCTTGTAGCAATCAAATTCGAGAGGAATTTAAACTTCTTGATTTTGTGCAGATCAGATCTCTATAATCCCGGATTCAATTTCGAGAATCTTTCCTGATTCAAAGGAGATTGTTATAAAAGTGTAGTTAATGTAAAAATTTACTTCTTAATTTGTGTTGCACTTAAATTATAAATCCCTACATTATAAATAAGGGTAAAATTTTTTGTATTACGAAAAACTCTCATTAGTGATATCGTTACTCTGCCGAATTATTTAAAATAACGCCTGTGGACATAGAGATACTTGCTGAATCACATAAAAAATTCTCTTCCTTGCATTGTTCTTCACTTTTGATTGTTTTTATCTACTCTCATTGGTTTTTATTATCAGAATTGTAGTCTGGACCTAAAATCTCTAAGTCAATTAAATTCCAAAATTGACACACACACACACACACACATATATCTTTATTTATTTTTAAAATTATAAATATACTCGTAATAATCATGTTTATTTGTAAACATGTTAAGCAAACCTAACATGATCCATTTAGCAAATGGACCTAATTATCCACTCCGAATTCATATCAAGTTGTCTTGTGGTGAAAATTGTACCTCTAGGATTCCAAAATTTCTTTAAAAAATAACACTAGAGATCTTTTGTATCCCAATTAGGTAAAATCATTTTAAAATTCAATTAATATATCAAATAAATTATCATTAATATATATCTATTTATCAATTATTATATAAAAAGAAAAAAGAAAAGAAAATCCTTCCTCACAAGTGAGACACAAGGTAAGATGTTTTGCTTTAATGTTGTTTTTTACTCCAGCAAAATATATAGCCAAAAAGGTCTACTAATATGATGTAATCGATCCACCCACATGTAATGATATGTATTAAAAATACTATAGGTTAAAAACAATTTTAAGTACTCAAAAACAATTAGGTTTCATTTGATACGACTTCTTCAAGTAGATCTTTTAGAAGTAGATTTTTGAAAATAGAACTTTAAAAAAAAAATTATTGGTTGTTTGCTTGTCAATTAAAAAAAAATTTTAATTATAAACTATTTGATTAAATTATTTTAAAACACTTTTAGATTATTAATTCATCAAAAAAATGTATGAGAGAGAAAAGTAGTATATTCGTTCTAGGAATGCAATAGCTTCAACCTCAATCATAAAAAATTAATCAATCAAACAACCAATAATTATTTGATGTAATTATATATCAATGAACCAATAACAAAACCAATTGCATTATATATATAATATGACATGTAATATTCATGACAATAAAGATAAAAAAAAAAATTACAATTAAAAAAACACAAAATATAGAAAACTTACAAATTAAAGAGGAGTTCTCAAAAATTTTTATAAAATAAAAAATGAATAAAAGTGGAGACTATGTATTTATATTTATAAAGAAAGTATAATAGAGTTATAAGAGTATAAAGATATTAACAAAATAAAATAGCGGTATAATTGATATTTTAATCTTTAAAAAAAATTAAAAAATATCTACTTAGAAAAGCTCAAATTTTGAGCTTCTCTAAATAGACCTTTTTTAGTTTTTTTAATTATTTAAAAGCTCTACTAAAATGTTAACCAAACGACATTAAAAAAATAAATAAATAATAAAACTTTTGGCATTAAAAAAATGTTTTTGACATTAAAAAAAAACACAAAATATAGAAAACTTACAAGTTAAAGAGGAGTTTCCAAAAAATTTTATAAAATAAAAAGTGAATAACAGTGGAGGTTATGTATTTATATTTATAAAGAAAGTATAATAGAGTTATAAGGGTATAAAGATATTAACAAAATAAAATAACGGTATAATTGATATTTTAATCTTTAAAAAAAAATTAAAAGATCTACTTGGAAAAGCTCAAATTTTGAGCTTCTCTAAATAGACATTTTTTAGTTTTTTTAATTATTTAAAAGCTCTACTAGAATGTTAACCAAACGATATTAAAAAAAAATCAAATAAAACTTTTGGCATTAAAAAAATGTTTTTGACATCAAAAAGATACTTTTTGCCAGTAGATAAACTATATCAAACGTACACTTATACCAATAGCGTTTAGTCTTATGAAAATTTTAAGGATTTTTTATTTGATTAAGGTATTGATTTTTCAATCTTTTTTCTTCTTGGAAAAAAAAATGTTATCAAACAAGTTTTAGAAATTGATACTAATGAGTTGTTATTAAAAATAGAATAGGTTAAAAACAATTTCAGGTACTCAAAAACAATTATACTAGTAGTGTTTGGTCTTAAAGTTCTAAGGATTTTTTATTCAAATTAAGTATTAATTTTTTAATCTTTTATTTCTTAAGAAAAAAAATGTTATCAAACAAGTTTAAAAAATTGATACTAATGAGTTTTTATTAAAATTAATATAGGTTAAAAACAATTTTAAGTATCCAAAAACAATTATATTAATGGTGTTTGGTCTTAGTAAATTTTTAAGGATTTTTTATTTGATTTAGTTATTAATTTTTTAATATTTTATTTCTTAGAAATAAAATGTTATCAAACAAGTTTTAGAGATTGATAACAATGAGTTATTGGTTGTGGTCATATGTCAACTTCAAGTTTTAAATACTATAGTTTGACTATTTCCTATCAACTTAAACTTTTGGGTCTGATGGTAACTAATATGATATCAGAGTTTGGAGATCCATAGTTTAAACCATTTATCCTCCTTTTATCTAAAATTATTGTTACACATGTTATAACGATCAGAAATATTTAACATCTGTCATCTGTTCATGTTACATACAAAGGGGCGTGTCACATGTTAACCTCAAGTCTTAAATACTATAATTGAGTCATTTCCTATCAGTTTAACCTTTTAGGTCTGATGGTAATTAACAGTTGTATTAAATTATAGTTTGATAATTTTCTATCAGCTTAAACTTTGGAATCTGATGGTAATTAACAATTATATTCACAATGTTTCTATCAATTTAAACTTTTAGATTTAATGGTAACTAACGGTTGTATTCACAATGATTGTTCGATAATTAATTTGCTAAGGGAAGTGATTATGTGCACTGTTGCCAAAGTAGAGAAATTTTACTCCATGCAATCAACCCTAATTAAATATATAGCGAGCTATCAATAATTTTTTTGTCTCAAAATAATGAATATAAAGAGTTATAAAATATTGCAAATATATGAACCAACGTTAAGCTTTTTAGGTATGCCAAATTTTTCTCTTATATTCTCTATGTTTGTTTTTCTTTTAAATATTGCATATTCAAAAACTCCAAAAAAAAAAAAAAAAAAAAACCTATTTAGGGTTTTTTCCCCCAAAGCATAGTTCATATGTTTACCATCCATTAAATAAAAATCTCATTCATCATCTAGTCCTAGTTTGGAAAAAATTTGTATGCACCTAGAGTTAGGTGCATCTCTCACCAAGATCTTGTCATGTGACAAAATTTATCATATGACAAGATCTTAATGGGAGATGCACCATGCATCAGGTGTATGGCAGACTCTCTACCTAGTTTGAGTATCCATTTGTATTTTTTTTTTGGTGTTTACTCTCTGAAATTCATATGTAGTAAATTTGACCAATTACCACTTTTATATCTAAAATCCATATAATAAATTCTTACCAAACATTTTCTTGAATTGGGGAGGGGGGGGGGTGGGGTGGGGTTGGGGGGAAACTTAATACAATCTTTGGGCTCTAGTTTATGATACATTATAGGCAAAAGGATAAATTAGTTATTTTATTTAAATAAAAAATATATATTGAAATAATTTACTTTGTTATTTAAAAAAATTAAAGAAAAACAAAAAAAATGAATCAAGTTGGTGGAGGAATGATCTCCTCTTAACTCCTAGTCGTGGGAGAAAATTGCCGGTCTCCGTCTCCGTTGCACATGGGAGATCGACATCCTATCCATCAATGTTAGAGAGGATAGTGATCTCTTCCATGCAATTAAAAGAAGATGGCTTTCCTCCATAATCTAATTTGTATTTTTCTTTTCAGAGAGAATTTCATTTTAATCTCTATGTTTTTGAAAAACTTCTTGTTTTTAAACGCATTTGCGTTTATGACTCTTGTGATCCCTATCTAGAAACTAATCTTTTGAATTAGTCTCTACCATAAGTGAAGTGTTAATCAAACGTTAGAGAGGAAGGGGTAATTCCAATTTAATAATATATTAAATTATTAAACAATTGTTTTTTTTTTTTCTAAAAAAAATGAATCAGATTAACTGTCTGATCTAGTTGGAACCAGATCGACAACCAGATCTGCGATCAAACTGGTTAGAATCAGAGCGTTGAACGATCTAATTCTAAGTCCAAATCGTGACAAACGATCTGGTTGGTTGAATCAGATCGTTGCCATCCAACGATCTAATTCAATGAACTAAATTATCTTGATGATTTGGTTCATATCTCTCTATCACATGATGGAGCTATATGATATAATGGTGATGGAAGGTTGGTCGAATCAGATCATTGCCATCCAAGGATTTGATTCAACGAACTAAATTATCTTGATGATTTGGTTCATATCTCTCTATCACACGATGAGCTCTTAATATAATGGTGATGACCTTCCATCGTCGGAGATGGAGGTTGGACCTCCATCTTCGATAATGGACGGCTAATGGAGATTCATTTCGATCTCAATCAGCATCGATGGGGATGGAGTTAATGCCTCCATCTCCATCAATAAAGGTGGAGATCAAATACGGATCTCTATCTCCTCTTTTAATTTTATTCAACTTTTTTTTTACTATTTATTTTTTTTTTTAAATGTTGTCCATCTATATTGATGGACAATGGATATTAAAAGTAGGTTTTTAACTTTTAGCCCTTTCTCTTTTTTTTTTTTTTTTTGGTTACAACATTTTTTTTTCAATATTTTAATTTTAATTTTAGTCTAATTTTATTTTAATTTAATCTTTTTGTTATTAAATCTCGGCCGTCCTTCTCAACTTGATGAATGGTGGAGATATATTCTTTTAAAAATTTTTAAAAAGGCTAAAATAATAATTTGTGAGAAGGGTAAAATCATAAATTTAAAAAGTTTTAATATATAAAAGGGCAAAACACACCTTTTAGACTTTCTGTTAACAGTTAAAGTTAAAATAAATGTCAAAGTGACTAATTTGTAGAGTTAGTTTCTTAATATGGATCACGAGAGTCATAAATATATTCATGTTTAAAAATAAGAAGTTTTCTAAAAACATAGGGACCAAATGAAATTCTCCCTTCTTTTTAATCTTCAAGCTTTCTTTTTATTTTTATATAATTTTAAAAAATATTTAATTTAGCTATTTTATTATTAAGGGATAATCCCAAAAAACCCCTTGACGTTTAACAGATTATCAATTTTCTCCCATATGGTTTCGTTTTTATCCAAAATACCGTTTAACTTTAAATTAAACACTCAAAATACCCCCTGAAAGCGTATAAAAGGACAATAATACCCCTGACGGTAACGGATTCCGTTAGATTGTTATAATTGATCGTTTGACTCTAGGGGTAAAAAAGAAAATTCAATAAAAATTTAATAAACATATAAAATAAAAAATAATATTAAATATGATATCTTTATTTAAAAATAAAAGATAAAAAATATATATTCAATTTTTTTTTACCTCTCATATCCCCTCTCTTCTCCTTCTCTCTTCTCTTTTCCTCTCTTTTCTCTCTCTCTCTCTCTCTCTCTCTCTCTCTCTCTCTCCATCTCCGACTGGCTTTGTAGGGGGTTTGACTGCGGTGGTGTGGTGGAGGCACCGAGGACCCATTTTGGGTTTTCGATCGTGGAGATCCTTCTGGGTCTCCACGATTGGAGACCCGAACTGGGTCTCCACGGTCGGAGACTCGAATTGGGTCCTCACTGGTGGAGACCATATGGTTTTTTTTTTTTTTTCTGTTATGTTTTGTTGGTTTTTTTTTTTTAAAAGAAATTTCTAATGATGTTTGTTGATGATTGTGGATGATTGTAGGAGATTGATGTTTAGTGATTATGGAAGATTGATCTAGAAACCCAGAAATGAGGAGAGAGAAAAAAGAGGGGATCCAGTTGAAGATGATGATGGGTCATGGTTGTGGAGATCCAATCTGGATCTCCAATTTTTTTTTAATTTCTTTTATTTTTTAATTTTTTAAAACATTATAATAGGGGTAGTTTGGTCTTTTTATTTAAGTTTAATATTTCTGTTATTAAAGTAACAAAATGTGATTTTTTGGATAAAAATGAAATGGCATGAGGGAGAATGGATAATCTTTGAAAAGTTGGTTTTTTTTTAGGATTTTCCCTATTATTAAAATATGGACCTTTAATTTTTTAAGTCTTTAGTTTGGATTGTTCCTTCTCACCCTTTCTCTTTATAACTTTTTGTCAAGAGTAATTTGGACTTTTCATCCTAAAATACTTGATAAATCATTATTGTTTACTATTGTCAAGTAACATGAGAATACGTTTGTATAATTGAGGTCCAGTGTTCTAAAACTCGACTACTTTCGCCGACTTCTCGTTGATTAGTGTTTAGCTGATTTAAGAACCCTAAAATCAGGGGTTTCACTCATTAAAGGCAAATACTCATTGAGTTGAGTCGAATACTCAGCTAACTTGGTCCAACTCAAGTTTTTTTAAAAAATAAAATAAAATGCAATAAACACACTTCAACAATCTCCCTAAACCAATCACCACCAAACTTCAAGAATTTTCCTAACTAAACTTCAACAATCAACCGCCAGTCACCACACCAAATTCTAATCCCGACCCACAAATTCAATCACCACTAAACCTCAACCTCCAATCTCCACACCAGAACCAAATTAGTTTGCGTACCTATCATCGATTGTTGCCATTAGTTCTTGTTGTCACTCGTCCACCACTAGAGCCTATCCAAGTCAACCTCGGTGATTTTAGAGAGATTGGCTTCGACTTTAGCAATATCTCCAGTTCATGATCTCAAAGAGGTTACGACGATAGTAATAGTTCACTGTAATGATAACAGCGACGACGATATTACAGAAAGAATGGGGATGAGAGAGGAGTGGCATGCGAGAGAAAGAATATGAGGGTTTCAAATGGTTTGGTCATGGGGTGTGCTTTATATGGTGAGGATAATTTGGTCATTGCTCCTAACATTTAAAGAAATGTTAGTTTACACCCTCAGATCTCAAAAATAATAATTTTTCCCCTATTATCTCACAATTGTTATTGCTTGTAGATGAGATAATTATGTCATCATATTAATGTTTTGTGGTCAGATGATTGTATTTTAACACTATAATTTTTTACAGGTTTGATTAAATTTGATCGTCGATCAACCAATTGATTGTTGATCGTCGGTCAAATTAATAGTACTCGTTGAATAATTGAGTACTCCATATTCGTTTGATCGTCGACCGAGTAACAAGTAGCAATTAGTAAGTTTTGGAATATTGTAAAAAATTAAGAAAATGAAAATAACTTTTATTTAACCACAACATTATTTAGTATATCATTTCATAATTTATACAAATATTATAAATTATTTATTATCTCTTTTTATAAATTTTGTGCTACTAGACAAAATTATTTGTAATATAAGTATAAGAAAATAAAAAAATTTACTAATATTAATAGTTAAGAGACTGTCGGCACCTATCAAAATTCTGTATTATATATATATATCAAAAATCTTCTCATATAATATAAGAAGAAATCTTTCATCATACTAAATGAAGTAAACTCTTCGTTCATTTTAGTAAATACATAAAATGTATTCCAAGTTTTTATTACAAATGTTACAACGAAGTGTACTAATTAAACTTGTACCCGATGTGCACATCAGCATTGAATTAATTTTGTGGAAAGTTATGTTTTTATTTATTTATTTATTTATTTTTGATTATGTGGAAAGTGTTATTTTGGACTTCAAACAATTATTAGTATATTAGAATAAACGCATTCTTTTATAGAATCATTAATTAAAGGATTCAGGGAACTTGATGATAAAAATATATTAAGCAAATATTAACATGAGTTTCAATCGACGTGCAGACGTGTACGGCAACAATTGGCATTTGTATAACCACTCCAAGATTTCAATTTTTTTTTTCTTTTAGTTACGTATATTAATCCAAAAAATAATCGAAATCATATTGATAAAATATTGATATTACGATCTAGATAAACGATTCTCTTTAAAAGTTATCCATATCTAGGTAAAATGATAACTCATATATATATATAATAAATTTTACTATTTTATTTGAAGTCTCAAATCCATGACTTGTCATTGGAGGCGTGCAGTTGTTTCCCACGCAACTGAACCCCTATGCGCTGATTTAAGGGTTGTAGAAAATAAGTGTTGCATCATTTTGGGTAAATAAATAAATTGCATCTTTTGACTTTTCTAGCCTTGTGAAATTAAATAATGCCAACATGCCTCACATCATTGCTAACAAACCTTAAGTAAAATTTTGGCCCCTCTCTTTTGTTGTCCCTATTCCATTTAATCTTCTTGTCTTATGTGCTTATTGTCCATCAACAAATTATTTGGTCAACTTGAATTAATTCTATTTCAAACGAAACGAAAGTAAGAAAAGTGATAATTTTTTTTTTTTTTTTTTTTTGTGAAATACATCGTATGATGCTAAATCAGATGTCAATCTGAACCTATAAATATAATTCGTTTAGTGAACAGTCCAAAAATCTTATCCTATAATAAGAGAAGTCAACCCACAATTAGTGAAAAAATTGTACTTAATTAACAATTTTAACTCATAAATTGTTTGACATGATGGTTAAGTACACCCGATACTTTCACATAAAGTAAGGTCATGACTTGAATAACAATATCTACAATATGAATAATTTCAATTTAGCTCATCTATAAGCGAGCAAAGTATGCTTAAGACCTTTTAGTTGAAAGACAGTTTTCTCACTTTAATATGAATCTTTCCTTCGTCTAGTTGGGAGTAGAGTTAAATAGTGTTATGTTTTGACCATTTTTTAGAGTCTTGATCAAAAAGGTCCTAATTATTTTAATATGTACTTGTAATATAAAAAATAATAGCATCAACAATTTTAACACATTAAATAATTAATAGTGATAATAATAATGAGAAAGTAGTCATCTAAGAATATCCAAGGTCTCAAGATTCGTAGAAAGAATTTTGATTTATTTTGAATAATTTTTAAAACGTCATTTACTATATATATATATATATATATGTATATGTATAGTGTAGAATTATACAGCGAATAGTATAATAACTTTTTTGAGTAATCCTAAATAGCCAAAACAAATTGTTCAAATGATGTGTGGCATATGATTTCTCCTAAAATACTGATTAGCTGAGACTTCATTAGTTGATCTTTGACCAGTACTAGTCTCACTAGCATCAATGAACTGTTCATCTATACTCCTTACACTTAGATTTAGAGAAAAGTAATCGAAATTTTGAATTTATATACACCATTATGATGTATTCAGTGATTGAGAAATTTTAATTTAATTATGTATTTAATGTGATTTTTTTTCCTTTCTTTAGGTGAGACAAGAGATCACCAACAAAATAAAAAAGAAGCAATAACACTACATTAATCTTCAAGTAGAAAACGTCATACAAGCATAAAATTCCACACATGCAAACAAATTCTACTTGGGGACAATTTTATTCATAGAGATGAATCGGCAAACGGGGTTTAAGAAGAACCTGAAGTGGATTAGCCATGGCGTTGGTCATTCCAGGGGTTCCAGTCATGTCCACCTCTGCGTTGGAAGTAGGTGAAAGTGAAACCTCGTAAGCTTGAAGGAGACTAGCCAAAGCTAAATGTGCCATTTGCAACCCAAAAGCTATTCCAGGTGTCACGGACTTAGCTTTTGAAGCTTGAACCGTGCGGCCTTAGATGCTACTTTAACACCTAAGTAAGCCTAAATGAGTAAGAAGAAAGCACAAGAGAAGTATTGGAGAGAAAAGAGCTTTATTACTAAAGAGAACTTTACAATTCTGTGGTGTGTGGAGCAAATGAGAGCTCCCCTATTTATAGGTGACTCCTATACAAATGAATGGCTAAGATCTGTTTGATCCTACGGTGGAAATACAATCTTCCCATCTACCATCTACCCTATTAATTACATCAGCCAACTACCCCATTTAGTGTACAAGTTCTACCATGTTCTCTAACTCTCTGGAGTAGTCTGGAAGCTTCTAGAATCTGAAGAGCCTCTATGCTGTTGGGAGATTGCCTGCAAGGTGCTCGATGAAATGTGCTGGTTATGACATTCTCCCCCACCTAATTGCGTGACGTCCTCGTCACGTGCTGCACCTTCACGTTGAAACTTTCGGATCAGATCTTCAAATTGCCATAGGTCACTTTCAGGTTCCCAACTAGCCTCGCACTCGGGTAGTCCCTTCCATTTGACTAAGTACTCACGACTTGGTGGATAACTTGGCCTCCGAATCACTCGATCTGCCATGATGAACTCTGCCACCTTGTCATAAGTCGCGGAAGTGCCCAATGGTACCCGACTCGGTGCGCCCCTTGATGGATTCTCCATGTCTTCATTGTATGGCTTTAAGCAGCTAACATGAAAGACTGGATGTAGCCTGAGTCTTGAGGGAAGTTCCACTTTGTAAGCAACTTTACCCACTTTCTTAACTATAGGGAACGGACCCTCATATCTCCGGATGAGTCCCTTATGCAACGAGCGGGTTGACTTGTGTTGTGAGGGAAGAATGCGTACCAACACCATATCTCCAACGTTATACTCCACATGCCTCCTCTTCTTATCCGCCCATTTCTTCATCTTCTTAGTTGCTTTTTCCAAGTATGCTCGTGCTACGTCGGCTTGCTCATGCCATGATTTAGCAACCTTGAAAGCTGATGGACTCCTCCCAGTATACTTGGCTACTAGCGTGTGTGGGGTGTAAGGCTGTTGACCTGTAGCCATCTCAAAAGGACTGCGGTTAGTTGCTTCGCTCCTCTGCAAGTTGTAGCTGAATTGTGCCACATCAATCAACTTAGCCCAGTCATGTTGGTTAGCACTAACGAAGTGCCGCAAATAAAGCTCCAATAACGAGTTGATTCTCTCCGTTTGTCCATCCGTCTGCGGGTGAAAACTGGTGGAGAAGTGAAGTTCTGAACCCATCAACTTGAACAACTCGGTCCAGAATCGCCCTGTGAACCGGGAGTCCCTATCACTAATGATCGATCGCGGTAACCCCCAATACTTCACCACATACTTGAAAAAGAGTCGCGCTGTCACCTCTGCTGAACACTCCTTAGGGGCTGGAATGAAGGTGGCATACTTCGATAGTCGATCAACCACCACAATGATCGTACCACACCCTTCTGACTTTGGTAACGCGACGATAAAGTCCATGGAGATGCTATCCCATGGTCTCTCCGGTGTAGGAAGTGGCTCCAATAGACCTGCTGGGCTTTGATTCTCCACCTTGTCTTGTTGACAAACAAGGCATGTCTTCACATACATCTCTACTTCATCCCGCATGTTGGGCCAAAAATATGCTGCTTCCAACAAAGCCCTAGTGCGCCTTTGTCCTGGGTGACCTGCCCATTTCGTATCGTGGCACTCCTTTATCAAGCTCCGCCGAAGATTACCCCATTTTGGCACGTAGACCCTTCGCCCCTTAGTGTAGAGAAGGTCATCTTCCACCCAAAACCTTCTCGTCTTCCCTTCGGTAGCTAGTGAAATCAGCTGCTTGGCGATAGGATCATGCTCCATGCCCTCCTTGATAACACTAAGCAAGTCACCTTGCAACTTGCTAATGGCAGCTAACTCCGCTTTTCGACTAAGAGCATCGGCCACAACGTTGGCTTTCCCAGGCTTGTATTCTAGCACATAATCAAACTCCGCCAAGAAATCTTGCCATCTAGCTTGCTTGGGGCTAAGCTTCTTCTGCGACTGGAAGTAGCTAGTGGCCACATTATCAGTCTTGACCACGAACTTCGACCCCAACAAGTAATGCCTCCATGTTCGTAAACAATGGATGATGGCTGTCATCTCTTTTTCTTGGACAGTGTAGCGCCGCTCCGTGTCATTGAGCTTCCGGCTCTCATAAGCAATTGGGTGTCCATCTTGCATCAACACTCCACCGATGGCAAAGTCTGAGGCATCGGTTTGCACCTCGTATGGTAGAGTATGGTCCGGTAGGGCTAGCACTGGTTCCTCCATGATAGCTTGCTTCAAGGACTTGAATGCTTGTTGGTGCTTCTCCGACCATCCCCACGATTGACTCTTCTTCAGTAGATCAGTGAGTGGGGCAGCTATCTTCGAGTAGCCCTTGATGAAGCGTCGATAGTAGTTGACTAACCCCAAGAAAGATCGTAGCTCGGACACCTTGGTGGGTGGCTCCCATTCCTCGATGGCTTTTATCTTGGCTTTGTCCATGAAAAGCTTTCCTTGCAAAATTTTGTGGCCAAGGAAATCAACCTCCTGAAGAGCAAATGAGCACTTCTCCTTCTTCACGTACAATTCGTTCTCCTTTAAGGCTTTGAATACGGTTTGTAGGTGTTGGGCATGCTCCTCCAACGAGTTGCTATACACCACGATGTCATCCAAGTACACCACCACAAATCGATCTAAGTACGGTTGAAAGATCCTGTTCATGAGGGTGCAGAAGGTAGCTGGGGCGTTTGTGAGACCAAAAGGCATGACAAGAAACTCATAAGCCCCATAGCGTGTCACACAAGTAGTCTTTGGCTCATCTCCTTCCGCAATCCGTACTTGATAGTAGCCCGATCTCAAGTCTAGCTTAGAGAAGTACTTTGCTTGGCCTAGCTGATCAAACAAGTCAGCAATAAGAGGAATAGGATATTTGTTTTTGATGGTTACCTTGTTGAGAGCTCGGTAGTCGATGCACAATCGCAACGAACCATCATGCTTCTTCTGAAATAGCACCGGAGCTCCATATGGCGCCTTCGATGGTTGAATGTACCCCGCCTCTAACAACTCCTTAAGCTGCTTCCTCAATTCAGCGAGCTCTGGTGGGGACATCCGATAAGGAGCTTTAGCAAGTGGTTTAGCTCCTGGCTCCAACTCTATTTTATGGTCCACCTCCCTCCTAGGTGGCAACCGTTTGGGCAACTCGGGTGGCATCACATCCTTGTGTTCATCGAGGACTCGTGCTATTTCCTTAGGCAAAACTTGTTGTTGGCCTTTCACATCCTTCACCTCCTGTATCGTAGCCATGAAGGTTACCTCCCCCTTCTTAACTCCCTTCTTAACCTGCATTGCCGAGAGTTGGCTTGACTTGGAGGCATTGGGCTTGACAACTGCCGGAATCATACACGGACCTCCTTCCAAGATGCATACAGAATTGTATCGAGGCAATGGGACAACATTGAATTGCCTCAAGAACTCCATCCCGAGCACTACATCAAAATCATCCATAGGGACAACTGAAAAGTTAACCTTACCGCTCCAAGATCCAATGTGCAACTCTACTCCACGAGCTACACCATCGAGCGGCTTAGCATCCGCATTCACCGTCTTTAGCCAACCGTCTCCCTTTTCCAACTTCAACCCTAGTCTCTTAGCTTCCTCTCGTCGCATCAAGTTGTGAGAGGCCCCGGTGTCAATCATCGTCCGGACGTCTTTCCCATTGACGTGTGCCTCCACGTACAAAAGAGACCGAATAGGAGGATTGGTTGGTGTAGGAGTGGCCTTTAGTGAGTTGAGGAGTTGAAGACATCCCATGTTGGATTGCTCATGCGTGCTCCTCTCCTTTTCTTCAATCAAGGCTGTGAGAGCTTTTCTCTTCGGACAATCCCTCACCAAGTGTGGCTCGTCGCACAAGTAGCAATTATACTTCGGCTTGAACTCCTTCTTGTCCTTCTTGCCATCCTTGAAGCTCTTGCTGCTTTGTGGCTTCCACTTGCCATTCTTGTCCCCAGAGTTAGTCTCCTTATCTTTGGCTCCCCCACCATTAGATTGGTTAGGCTTGCCACTCTTGTGTTTCGACAGTTTCTGCTTCGAAGACTCACCCTTGCGGAACTCGGTTAAGGATTCAGCCGTAGTGAGAGCTGTGGCAATGTCTTTTACACCTCGACGTTGTAATTCCAACGCTGCCCAACTTTGCAATCCTTCCGTAAAGTTGAATAACAAGTCTTCTTGGCTCATGTCGGGGACTAGAAGCATGAGTGCTGAGAACTGGTCCACATACTCGACAATCGAAGCCGTATGCTTTAGTTCCCTCATCTTCCTCCTTGCATCATGGGCCACATTCTCCGGATAGAACTGCTTCTTGAGCTCCCTTTTTAAATCTTCCCAAGTGTGAATGTTGCACACACCTTGCTCCCTTTCAGCATGCTTCCTACGCCACCAAGTAGCAGCAGTGTCAGTAAAGTAGAGAGTAGCATTGTTTACCTTGTCTTCGTCCTCTTTGATGCCCACTCCATCAAAGTATCTCTCCATGTGCCAAAGAAAGTTGTCTAACTCCTTCGCATCTCGCTTGCCTGCATACTCCTTGGGCTCCGGAGTCTTCACCTTCCGAGGATTAGAAACACCAACTAGTGACCCATTAGCCATTGCATGTTTGCAAAGGGTCACATCCGCACGAGTCTCTTCCAAACCCGACTTGAGTTCAGCCATTTGAGCTTGGATTTGGGCGAGTACCTCTAGCACCCTAGCTTGAAATACCTCGTTCTCTTGGCGACAAGAGCCTACGGCGGTGTTGACAACTTCTAGCATGGATTCCCGCAGCTCATCCACTTGGCCATCACACTCGGCCTTCGAGCTCTTCCACACTTTGTTCCAACTCGTCTAGCTTCGCCCTCCCATCGGCTATAGCTAGTTCCGCCTTGACCATCCTGGTCTCCATGGCATCTATCACCTCACGAGACTTGCTTTGCCCACGACTCTTCTTTGCGGCAGCTTGGTTTGGGTTAGCTTCCCTTCCCCTCATTTCCTCGGTGACATCCGACATCCTTCCTTCTTCAAACTCCACACGTTGAGCGAACCAGGCTCTGATACCAACTGTCACGGACTTAGCTTTTGAAGCTTGAACCGTGCGGCCTTAGATGCTACTTTAACACCTAAGTAAGCCTAAATGAGTAAGAAGAAAGCACAAGAGAAGTATTGGAGAGAAAAGAGCTTTATTACTAAAGAGAACTTTACAATTCTGTGGTGTGTGGAGCAAATGAGAGCTCCCCTATTTATAGGTGACTCCTATACAAATGAATGGCTAAGATCTGTTTGATCCTACGGTGGAAATACAATCTTCCCATCTACCATCTACCCTATTAATTACATCAGCCAACTACCCCATTTAGTGTACAAGTTCTACCATGTTCTCTAACTCTCTGGAGTAGTCTGGAAGCTTCTAGAATCTGAAGAGCCTCCATGCTGCTGGGAGATTGCCTGCAAGGTGCTCGATGAAATGTGCGGGTTGTGACACAGGGCAAACTCTTCTACCAGCACCAAATGGGATGAGCTCAAAATGTTGACCTTTCACATCAACATCCTTGTGGGTAGTGAGGAATCTCTCCGGCTTGAACGCCAGCGGATCAGACCACACCCGTGGGTCCGTTTGCAGCTTCCATAAATTGAGCAGAAGCCGAGTTCCTTTTGGGACGTGGTAGCCACCAACGGTACAGTTGATGGGAGAAATAATAAATACTAGCAAATCACACAGCGGAACTTTTTCTCCCCCTGAATGAATTCTATGAAAAACCACTAAGTAACGCATAAATCCACCTTAAGATATATACCACCACCAATCAGATAATGAGTAAATAAAATCACTACCACATGCACAAATAACACAAGCCAATTTTTACGTGGAAAACCTTCCCAATGCGAGGAGTAAAAACCACGGGACCGTAGTCCATCCAAAAATATCCACTAATAATCAAATGTGAGAGTAACAAACTGTTTTTACATCAAATAGGAACCAAAACCGAGCAACAATTATCTAGGTTCCCTAGTAACACAAATTTAAGTTTTAAATAACAAGTGAAGAGAAAAACACAAACTCAACGGAAGGTTCTGGACTGCGTCGCTCCTCACTGGGACCTCCAAATCCGATCTTCACCGTCCAGAATTTAGAATCACGAATGCTGAGTATACTGTCCAAATTTGAGCTCGATCCAACGGTGAATGAAAGAGATATTGTTCTTACAAAAATACTGCACAGACAGTGACGGAAAACCTGACAGCTCTGTTACGGGCTGTATATCACATGAACGACACGTCCGTTTACGATCTTCACCGTTCAGAATCAAGGTCTGGAAGAGGTCAATGTGCTGTCCAAATTTCAGCACGATCCAACGGTTAACGAAAGAGATCAAGCCAATCAAGCCAATCAAGCCTTTTCATATCCACCCCAATCAAGCCATCCCAGATAAGGCACGGCATCTCTTAGCACAAAAACCCGAGCCAGCTCAAAGAATTCCCTCATCGCCTTCCTGCATCTCCTCACTTCATTCCCAGCACCGAAATATCTCTTCCCAGCAACCATTCTTAGTATCACATTCAAATTCAAGTCCCCAAACCATTGTTGCATGTCAACCAAACCGTCTTTCTTCTTGGTCCAAAGCTTGTACGTTTCTTTCACTGCGTTTTCAACTTCACTGGTTCGAATATGTTGGAGTAACTCAAGCCTGCGGTTGGAAAGTACCTCTGAGGCTGTAATTTTGCGCATCTCACGCCAGTAGGTACCGTAGGGAGAGAACCCGAAGCTGGCATCGTTATGGCCTAGTAGTTTCCCAACTGTGAGCTTGGGGCGAGATGATACATGCACATCATATTTGGTGAACAATTCCTTGGCCACCTCCCAGCTACTGACCACCAAAGCTGGGTGCACACCGATCTTGATGGAGAAGACTGGTCCATATTTTTCAGCTAACTCTCCCAAGACAATGTGAGGTAGTCGGGTTCCGGTTCCAGACAAGAGGTGGAGATGGCCGATCACCGGCCATTTACCGGTGGCTTCTGGTGGTGTGGGACCCTTTGTGGATTTGAAGTTGTATTTTTTCCTTAGAGAAAAATAGGAAAAAACAAGTATCGCAAAGACGACTCCCAATATTGCGGTGGTGTTCAGATATTGAAGAAGGAAATCCATGGTGGTGGATTAGAGTGCTTGGAAGTGAATGCCTAGATTCTTCAGCGTGCATATATATTGAGACTTTTGAAATATATATCTTAGAATGTAATGTTTCAATTTTTTACAACTTTTGACGTCAAATCAAATAACCATTGAGACTTACAGATATCTCGATTAAGTATGTAACCTGAAAATTTACTTTTAAAATTACTGAGGATGATCCACAAAGTAGTGAAAAAATTGCCACCATATCAAACTGCCAAGGTTGGGTTGCCTCAACTCCACTGAGGCAACCCAGCTCCTCTTTCATGTAATGTCTCAATTGTATACATATAAATTTATCTGCTTAACATAGTGCTCATCCAAGCCACAGCCATTATAGTAATTATTAAATTTAATGTTTTCTGTCATTTTCTACTGAAGCAATCCACTTCAACAATTCAACAGATGAATTAAGATTCAAGGAGAAGCATGATATCAGAAATATTGAGTAAAGAGTTGCTTAGAACGTATACTCACAAATTCAGAAACAATACAGTAGTGATTTGAATAGCTACCATAATGTTTATCACGTTCACAGACAATTAATAATAAGGATATAAATTACTTTGTATTATTATTTTGTATCTTATTTTAACATAATGTAATACATATTACACATACTAATACCAGAAACCGAACTCTCTAGACGGGGACACTTGAAGAGCGATACAAACTTATTTTTTTGTATATATTTGTATTTTCAGAAAAGAAAAAACAAAAATATCTGAAACAGCCATTGAATTAAAAACAATGCCTACATGTTCACCACATAATTCTTATCCAAGCTCGCATTGAAATCTGGCTGCTACAGGTCACCACATAATTCTTATCCAATGTCGCATTGAAATCTGGTTCTTCTGGATCTTCGTTGTCCGTTTGTTATTTGTTTTTTTCTCGAGCTTTTTTATCCATTACTAAACTACTTGGTTCGCTTGAATAATTTTTTTTTTTTTGAAATACTGCATATTATTAAACAATAATTCCAAATTTGGGAACCACAGGAATACAATCATTAATCCAACCAAATTTGGGGCTACCAAAAAAGTAGGTAATTGCGGTCTCATTCAAAAAATCAAGTAGGGAAAGTCAGTTAAAATATTGGATGGTTCTCATACAAAAGAATGGCCAAGCAATAGTAAAACCAATCAACTACATTAACTAAACACAACTTAAATAAAAAACAACAATATAAATGAAAATCAATAAAGTCCAAAATAAACTATACAGTACAACCTTCGAAACCGAGGAGATAGCAACAAAGGATAACTAGAGGAAGAAAGGGTAAGATGCACCAGATAGAGATCCCTTACAGACTGGATCTTCCTCTTGAATTTGAAATCTTCCTTGAAACATTAAGAGATCTGTGATTGCAGCGTCTATTACTCCAGTACCCATTACTACCTTAAAACACCAAACCAAAGCGGTAAGCATCCACTAATTTTACCTACCACCTGAGAAACACACAAACAAATCAAACAAATGGGTTTTTAGAGCTGAATCCAGTTGTTAACCAAATCCAACCATAAAAACCCATAAAACCAAAGGGACTCCTATAAAAAACCAAAACAAGAAGAAAGTGGCAAGGGTCAAAGAAGGAAAGGAACGGGAAAGACTAAAAAAATTGCTCTGATTTAATTGGGAGAGACTTCCACAAAAGCTTTCTCTCTCTAAGGTTGGGAGAGGTTTTTTCTCTCTCTAGAAAGAGATTTCGAGGGGAAGGCATATGCCGCTTGAATAAATTCTTGACTCATGAAAGAAAAAGAGAATCACAAGTTGAAACATTCCATGTGCTTAGTCAATAAATCAAGGCTTTAAATAATTAATTTTGATGATAATGATGCGGACACCAAGAATATAGAGGTCACAAAATTTCTAGAAAGAGATAGAATGTGTTTTGCATAAGTATTAAATTGCCATCTATGGTATATAAATTACAATATCCTATAATTATATAAACTACAATATCCTATAATTAATCGCCATCTATAGTTGCCTCCACTCCACTGAGGCAACCCAGCTCCTCTTTCATGTAATGTCTCAATTGTATACATATAAATTTATCTGCTTAACATAGTGCTCATCCAAGCCACAGCCATTATAGTAATTATTAAATTTAATGTTTTCTATCATTTTCTACGGAAGCGATATTAATCCAGTTCAACAATTCAACAGATGAATAAACATTCAAGGAGAAGCATGATATCAGAAATGTTGACTAAAGAGTAGCCTAGAACTCACAAATTCATACACAATATAGTAGTGGTTTGAATAGCTACCATAATGTTTATCACGTTCGTAGACAATAAATAATAAGGATATAAATTATTTTGTATCTTATTTTAACATAACATAATACATATTACACATGCTAATATAATAACACCAACCGGACTCCCTAGATGGAACACTTGAGGAGCGATACAATCTTATTTTGTATAGTGGATATTATTCATGAGGCCACAATTCTCTTATTTTGCGTCTTTTGTGTGATGCTAAAATAATATATTTGTATTTTCAGAAAAGAAAAACAACAAAAATATCTGAAGCAGCCATTGAATTAAAAACAAAGCCTACATGTCACCACATAATTCTTATCCAAGCTCGCATTGAAATCTGGCTAATACATGTCACCACATGATAAGGCTCGCATTGAAATCTGGCTCTTCTATCTCATTGGTTGGTGACAACCAATTTTGTTTTGATTTGTAATAACTTCTACTTTCCAGATACTGGCAACAAGTTTGTGAAACCATTATACTAGAAAAATCAATTAAAGGTGCAAGTTTGCAACACCAGTTGGCTGTCGGTGAAATGGCTACAAACATTGACTTGTCTTCTGCCAGTCTTGCTCTTCTAGATCTTTGTTGTCCGTTTGGTATTTGTCCTTTTCTCGAGCTTGTTTATCCATCAATAAACTACTTGGTTCGCTTGAAAAAATTCTTGACTGACTCATGAAAGAAAAAGAAAATCACAAGTTCAAACATTCCATGTGCTGAGTCAATAAATCAAGACATTAAATAATTAATTTTGATGACAACGATGAGGACACCAAGAATATAAAGGTCACTAGATTTCTAGAAAGACATTGAATTTGTTTTGCATAGGTATTAAATCGCCATCTATGGTATATAAATTACAATATCCTATTAATTATATAAATTTCGTAAGGTTGCAGGTTTCGTAAATGTTTGTATTTCCATATTTGACATCAACTGAGGTCCTCCCCACATTGTAGAGAGAGAAAAAGCTCTTTTGCCCTTTAGTGAGAGAAAGCGTCATAGAAAAGTATTTACAGGCTAGATTAGGTCTGGTGCAACGTTGTCTTGCTTCCCTCACCTGTAGATTCTTTCCATCTCCATCTCTTCTGTCTTCTCATCAGTAGTTTCTTTGGTTTTGGAATTTTTAGGATTGGATCCAATTAGTTACTAGATCCAACTCTAAAAACCTATTTTGGACTAGTTTTGTTTGTTTATATTACAAGTGATGTATGAAAATCAGTAGCTTCAAGCCTCCTTTGTGGTAGCGGCAATAATAAATCCTAGTGTATCTTCAGTTGGATTATGACATAGCAATCACGAATCTCATGATTCTATAAAGGTGGAGTTATTCAAGTTTAGGAAGGAAATCTGATTGTTGTTTTGGGTGGATTCCCTTCTGTTGAGCCAAGTCCTGTTTTCAGGTGATGTCTAGTAGCTATTGCATTTTGGATTTATGAAAGATATGTTGTATAGTTTATTGTGGATGCTATTGACTTTTAGTTATGGTTTTGTACTTTGCATTAATTTGAGTTTTAGTTGTTATATACTTAATCGGATTTTAGTGTTGTCTTATCATTTTCATATATGAGAATCGATCGATATTCTATCTAGTTTTCCTTACTAGTTCCTCCTTTGAGGACATATTCTGATATATTTGAGCTTTTATGGTAACTCCAAATTTGACTGAATATTAAGGTTGTAAGAATATGATTCTCAAATTTGAAAAATTTTAATGAAATTTTCGGTACTTAAGAAATAACCAACCCCACACCACACCCCACCAAAACCAACATCCAATAATCACACACAAAACCAACCTCCAAACACCATGTTTGTCATGATATTTAAAAATAATTTCATTTAAATACAAATTTTCACCCTTCTAGAGCCTTGTTTGTCATGATGTTTAAAAATAATTTCATTTAAGTACATATTTTCATGTTGCTTAATAATATAATAACGTATTTCAAAAAAAATCTGGCTCCGCGCTATACGTGCCTCTTTTAAGTTGATGGAGGTTCAAGCGGCAAAAATGGGGAAGAAGAGAGAGCTGCAGCAAATCCGGTGGCAGTCATAGAGGTGAAAAACAAGAGATGCAACGACCAAGGTTTGATGAAAACAGTTACAAATGGGCAACCATCGCCGGATGGAGAGGATAGAAATTGAAAGGGGATGAAACTCTGCTGGTTCAAGTCATCAGAAGAAGAAATTTGGTCTGACTTGGGTTGACTGATGGACCATAAAAATGGATCTGGTGGTATGGAAATTGGATCAGAACCCATTCACTTGTATTGGGCCTGGAATCAATAATGGTCCTGGTGGTATGAAAATGCCTTTTATTAATTATTAATATGTTAATGGTTTGTTATTATTATTATTTTTTAATCTTACAAAATTTATTATGATTTTGTGCTAAACAAAAGGGATTATTAGCTCCATATTGTTCTTGTGCTGAACAACAACTTCGAAAGAATGAAATATATATATATATGTATATAGATAGCATTTTAGATTTTGATGGCATTGCCAGACGGTTCATTGCCTCTAAAATGCATCTAGATTTGTAAATATATGTAGTAATGTAGGAACATCTATATTGTGCTAAATTTAGGTTTTTGTGCTACCCATTCTTCAATGAGATTTTGTTTTGTCACTCTCTATGATATTAGATAAGTTATATTAGTGATTGAATTCAAGATGATCAACAAGTAGAGTAGAACTTTTACAAATGCTAGTGTAGTTTTTGTTCCACTTATTCACAGTAATTTATTTTCATCTTCAAATTTAATGGTAATTTGGAAAATTGATGTAACTATCGGAAAAAAAATATAGTTGAATTCGCGTGCAGAATGGAAAAGCTGGGGAAGAATGATGGAAGAGCTGGTTGGTGAGTGTGAAGATATGATATTAAAGTATAGGGTTACTTTTGAGATTTTAAAGGATGTATAAAGTAAAAGATATATATATATAGAGAGAGAGAGAGAGAGAGGGAGCGTTTTTATAATCCAGACATCCTAATTTTTTAAAGTTAGGATGACCCAATCAAATTCATCTATTCTATTTGACTTAAATAGAAGAGACAATTTATTTTAAAAGAAAAAATGTAATGAATTTGATTGGTTCTATCTATCTTTTAAAGTTAAGACGTCCTGATTATAAAAACACTGTATATGATATGATATTATATTATATTATATTTAGAGCATATCAGTTTATGACCGACGTTGCAAAAAGCCAAATTTATATATGACATTCGTCTGTCACATTGACAAATTTAGAAGATCAAAAGAAAAGTTAGTGAAAGGGCAAATTAATAGGGATATAAAACCCAAAGTTTGGAAAGACTGAAAGTGACCTCCATAATGGCAGAAATTTCGAGTGCAGCTGGACACACCATTATCTTTTATTGTGATGATAACTTGGGACAAAGCTAAAAAAGCAAATTTAATGAACAACGAAGTAATATACAATAATTAGAAGGGTTAAGTAGATTTTATATAAAATCGAAGATTATATATGTAACTTAATAACTTTCTGAAAACAGTCGGGGCTCTTGTTAACACCCCCTTAAGTCCGCCACCGATAAACTTTATCACTTATTATGATCATAGTGGTAGATACATGTGCATCTGGTTGCATTATAGGATCTCCCTTTAATGGGTGGTGCTCCTTCATTCAAGGCTTTAAGACACCCGTAGTGGGCAACACACCATGGAGAAATTAATAGTATATAATATATAAAATATAATTAAATGAAGGGTCCATGTATGTTCTATTTTTATATGAATATCTTGATATAATTTGACTTATAACTATTGAACTTTTACTTAGCGCATAGTGGGTGGTGTAATGGTAGCCACCCCATATTCATGCTTTGTTTTCAAATTTATGGGTTTGAACACGAATTTCTTCCACTAATAATTTATAGGTAAATTTTAGGTTTCTTCTTTCCGTTTGAGAGCTTTTATCTCCTCCCTCTTACAGGAGCTCTAGTTCTAAACCGTATGTCAATGCTCCGATCAGGAGAGTCCAATGGATAATTATTGTACATGTAATATATTCTCATATTATGTTAAAAAAAAAAAAAAAAAAAAAAAACTATTATTTGGCATATGGATCTTCTAATGTTTGGCATTTGTCTTTTAGGAATTCGTATAATAAAAATATAACTCTCTTCATGTTTTTTTTTAGTGTACAAATAAATGATTTTAAAGTTTTTTGTTTTAGTTTTTTTTTTTATTAATTTAAAAATAGCTGGATATAGAAAATTAGACACCAATTCATAATAATTTATGTATGAAAAAGTTATAACTCGATTAAATCAACTTTATAAGTAAAATGAAATTTTTGAAAACAAGAGTTTGTATTAGAATACTTCACCTTCGAAATAATAACAACATCAAATATTTATAAAATTTGAGGAATCTAGCTTATCAAGAAGATTATATTATTCATGGTTCATTATTAATTTGTTACCTCGTAAGCATAGTTTTCAAGAAGAATGTTTGTGGGTCCAAATTCAGAATCAGAGACGAATGGAGGATATCAGTGCTAGTCAAAACAAAGATTTTACTTTGACTTTGGTGCATTAAATATGAAGGAAATACATCAAAAGTTAGCATGACATGATCAATATAAGTATATAATTAATTTTATTTAATTTTTCTATGTATAATATTGGGAAGAATGAAAATTTTTTTGAGGGCATATTTAATGATTCTCTCTAAGGGTAAAAATTATAAATTATCAAAATAATTTAATGATACACATTTTTGTCCGCTTCAGTAGTGGAGATATGAGCTTCATAAAATTATTTTACAAATTTTATATGTATACATTTTTTTTTTATTGTGGAAATAATTATTTTTTTATTATAAGAGTAAATAATTAGATCATATATATATAGTAATTGATCTCACTATGACCGTGACAGATTTCTTATTTGGTGTTGTTTTTCACAGAAAAATAAAAAGTAAAACTAAATTAACAAATATAAACCTTTTATTCTAGTTTCATTAATATAAATAAATGTAAAAGTAGATAGATAAGTAACCAAATCAATCTAATTAAATTTTGATTAAATCTAAAACTGAAAAAAAATAAAATAAAATAGAGATTGTTCTTTCATCCAACCTCTTACCGATAAATATTGATCTAATGCGTAACAAAAAATTTATTTCTAGGAAAAAATATGAAAAACCTCCAAAAATGGGAAATAATATCACTTAACTCTATTTTTAAGCATAAATATTTGTAGTTTTACATTAGTTTTCATCTTTAGAAGATATTTTGATAATATCCCTTTATTTCTACTTGCGAAGCAAAATGATGTGAAAAAAGAAAATTTATATAGTTTAATTCACTCTATTATAGAGCCATCCAAAGAAAACATTATTTTGCGATTACTTTAGAATTGATTTTTTTTTTTTTTTCAATGAATGCAAAACTCTTCAATTTTTTTCTTGCCTTTTATTGAATCTAAGGATAGCAAAAATCCCCGATCCAATCCAAAACTAGCCAAACTCGATCTATTTGATAAAGTTTGAGGTGGAAAATAGCGACTCATTTAGGACATAGGTCAGATTTGTAGCAACTCTCAAAAATTTTGAATCAGGTTTGGGGCAAACTTTCTTGCCTTAACCCGACCCAATAACCTGGTCTATATATAAATATAACAAAACCTTAAATCTGCGACTATATATGAAAAGGAATTGTTACATGGTGTTTGAGTCTTACACTGTTAATTTTTAAAGTTTTTATATGAATTTGGAACTCTTTTAGAACGATTGTGAATATTATAGTTAATTTGTTTTTTTTTTTTTTTTGTATATTTGTTTTTTGATGATAATTATATCATTAATTAAAAACTAAATTAGATCAATGGGTCGGGTTTGAAGTAAGTCCCTTCAGTCAAGTTAGGTTTGGGGTAAAAGTAGCTACCCGTTTAGAGGCACGGGTTGGGTTTAGGGGCACCCCTTGAAAATGTTGGGTCAGGTGTGGTAAAAACCAAACCCGATCCAATCCGACCATTGTCATCCTTAATTGAATTTGAAACATATATATATATATATATGTATACACATATATATAGACACATATACACACACTTTCATTCATAAATGATCAATCAATTAGTACATTTCCTATTCATTTGTGATAGTAGTTCAAATCTCACATTACATAATTACTATCAATCTCGACTAAACCTAATAGGTCTCTAGCTATTAATATTGGATTGTTTTGTAATTATATATATATATATATAATTCAAAAGACAAAAATCACATAACAACCGGATAATAGACTCCATTTATCAATATTGTTCTAGTGCCATTTACGGTGGAAGTGACTCGAACTTAGAATATTAACAGGTCGAACATCGAATCCACTGTTGAGAATCTTCTTGAGTTCATATATATATATATATATATATATAATTTATCAATATTATTATAATACATGTAAAGGCTGCATTTGAATTCTGCTAAAAGTGGCTATGCCATGTGAAGAAGGTATGGTTGATGGCGGGTCATTTTTCTCTGAACAGATGCTTATATTTATATATATTCTTCCTCAGAAACCAGGAGATTTTATATACATTCACATCCTACTTTTGCTTTGATGGAGGTTGATTTAAATGGTGGGAGAGAAGAATCTCAAGAACCAACCCCAGATGGTGGTGGTCTTGTTGACAAGGCCTGACAGTTCTGACCTGTTTGGAAAGCCCAAAAGAAAAAGGAACACCAAAAAATAAAGTGAAGGAAAGTTTTGCCGTAAAGAAGGATATTATTGACAGCCATCAAGTCCAACTCATGTCCTTTTGAGCTCGAAAAAAAAAATTAAAGAATTCAAGCATCCATACAATACTTTCTTCTTTATTGTAGTAGACATTTGTATTATATTTTCATCTAGGTTTCAAATTAATTTCCGTTGTTAAATTTGCAAAATAATAATAATAATAATAATAATAATAATAATAATAATTGGTTTAATTCTAATAAAATTCGAAATTTCCCGCTTAACAATTTTCATTCATATGCAAATATAACATATAACTAATTAAAATCTCAAATGTCGATAAATTACTTTAATTTTAGTGAAAACTTCTAACTTGATATATTTCAAAAAAAATGCTAAAAGATAAAAG
Source organism: Litchi chinensis (assembly GCA_019925255.1). Lineage (NCBI taxonomy): Eukaryota > Viridiplantae > Streptophyta > Magnoliopsida > Sapindales > Sapindaceae > Litchi > Litchi chinensis. The sequence continues at coordinate 5,362,437 of CM034462.1, read as the reverse complement.
TCTGTACTCCAACCAAGCATATATACATATATATATATATATACACACACAGACACATACACTTGAGAATTTTCATACATTGTAATTAATTACCAAATCATTTAAAACCAGAATATTAATTATTAGAATAATTATAGCAAAGAAATGAAAGAAACAAGTAATTTTGTTTATAATCAAACTGGTTTCATAAACTGCTTCATTAACTACTTCAGAGTCTCAGACTACCCCAATAAGAACATAACATAATTATTTCCAGCAACATCATCATCAACATAATCATAAAAAACACTACACTGTCCTTTGATCACTCTTGCTATGACAAGAAGAAACCAAAATCATGAAAGCAGAACATTAATTCATATATTTCTCTCTTATCACAGCAATTTTTGCACACACCCTAATTTTGAAGCCAAAAATCAGCTTCCAACTCCAAACAAAACACACCCACATTAATCATCAAAGAGTTAAAAAAATAAAACAAAATACTCCAAAGAAGTAGAACAAAAAGGCAAGCCTAAGGGGGGATTGAAACTAAAATTTTTTCTTAAAATGTTCTCTGAAAACCCTATTTGAAAAACGATACCCAACGTACCCTAAAATGTCTACTATCAGTTAGTTTCTGATGACCAAGGTCAACTTTCTAACAAAAGTCACCCACCTTGTGAAAGAAAGTAATTAAAATTACCACCAACCAAAGATTAAACACCTGCACTTCTTCTTCTTCTTCTTCTTCTTCTTCTTGTCTCCATTTTCACCATGATCCTCCACTCAACATTCCATTGTTATTATTACTACTATTCCAATTATACCCACTAGTAGTACTTGAATCTCTCTCCGCTTGCCCTAAATTTTTCTGCTCATTAAAATCAGTAGTAGTAGGGCTTTGAACCTTCTCTTTTAATGTGTCGCTAACAGGAAACAAAAGCCTTGCACTACTAGTATTTGTCCCACGTTGTTGCATTTCTGGTAGACTTGATGATCCATACGCACTAGTGGTGGTAGTAGTAGTAGTAGTAGGAAGACCCCCAAACCCATGATGATGATGATGATGTTGATCTAGAGAAAAATTGAGGGTTGGTTTGAAGTCTTGCAAAGGAAACATTAACCCAGTTGGGTACATGGTATTTGAATCCGAACCCGGTATTGGTGGCATGATAAATGAGCTGATCAACCCTCTTGAAGAGTTGGAGATCACGTTTATATTATTGTTACAAGTAGTGTAATTCTGATGATGGTGATCAAGATGAGTTGGTGCTGAGTTGTAAGCTAGGTTGAGATCCTGACCTCCATTGATCATGATCATCTTTGACAAGGCTTGTGTTGATGATGATGGTGATGATGATGACGTTGTCGTTATTGTTGTTGTTGATGTTGATGACGATGATGATGATCTCTTGTGTTTCCTTGAGCCACCACCTACAGGAACATTTCTCAGAGAGCCACCTTGAGTCCAATACCTTCTACAAGTCTTGCAAAAGTACCTTGGCTGAGAGAGACTGTAGTTGTTGTAGTAACAAAACTTGGTGTTTGTAGAATTGCACCTTGGACAGTTCAGTATTTGGTCCTTATGTGGTCTTGATGAGGATGATGATGATGTTCTTCTCTGTAACCCTACTCCCCTTGAACTTGCTTCCATGGGTTTATTAATCAACCCAATCCCCTAAAATTCACCAAAAAAATTATTAAAAACAATAGATTAATAAAAGTAAGACAAGAAACAATACATAAAGTTTCATGATCAAATTAGAAAAGTATAATAAAGTGAGAAAGAAACAAACATAAACAAACAAAGGCACAAAGAAAACAAAGGGAAGCTGCTTTTATCATATTTACACACTTTGAGGATTATATTTATTGTTACATATATTACAACAGAAAAAAAACAACAAATCATAATAACTTTTGTTCTATGTACATGGTTGAAAATGGGAAAAAAGGAAAAAGAAAAAGAAGATCTTATCAAGAAGAAAATTAAAGTTTTTTCTTTTTTTTTTTTTTTAAAAAAAAAAAGAAAGAAAGAAAAGCAGTGAAAATATATTCTAGAGGATCTTGAAAATCTAAACTTAAAGAGAAAATATCATGACGTTATGGAGTTGAGAAAAGAAAAAAAAAAAACAAAAGGAGGTGTTGTTCTAGTCAGTTAAATTTACCTGAGGCCACTGAGCAGTGGTGTCCATGGATTGAAAAAGGGTGAGAGATGGATGGAGAAAAAGAGAAAGGAAAGATGATGGAAGTCTTGAAAGAGAAGAAAAAGATTGGTATGCTAAAAGCAAAAAGATGAAAAGCACTTTGAGAGACAGAGAGCTAGAGAGAGAGAAGAGAGGTGGTATATTGTGGGGGTGCCATCCATGACCATGTGTTGGCCAACTATATGATCGCTGTGGGAGAAGGCAAAGGGTGCTTTTGTCTTTTCATTTGTTCTTGCATTATCACAGCACTACTGTACCACTGTTCAGTTTTGTAGATTTTGTTGTATGCAAACTGGATTTGACATATGTGGAGTTGTACACATTTTCCTTCATTTTAGTGACAGAAGTTCAATTTCGATCCTATATATTTTACCGGTATGTGAGTAAAGTCATCTTATTTTTATGGGCACGACAATCTAGAACGAGCAAATAATATATATATATATATATATTTAATGATAATAAGTTGTAGATTGTATAACTATTAGATCTATAGGAATTGATTACTTATACTGCGATCTGAATTATTACTTTTCCTCGATTATTCTCACAATTAGTAAGAGGATAACTCTTATCAAACGACTTTCAACCCATAATTAATGTATTTTAATAGATAATGGTAAAATTTGAACCTATATTTTTTTAAAATCAAGATTAATATTTAATCACTATTAAAGAGTGATATGTGAATAACTAATAATTGAGTTGGATAGATCGTATAGATTTGAACGATTTCTAATTTCAACTTAGAGAAGTCAAATTGGATCCATTTACACAAGTTTTTTTAATGTTGTGAAAATAACGATGATAATAATTGTTAGTATTTGGAAACGTTAAAAAAATTATTTATTTATTTTGGAAGAAACGTTAAAGAATTTACTGAATGACAAAATATTTGTACGAATTGAACCTCATCCGTATTGAAAAAAATTTTATGTATAAACGTTAGTTGCATGCTATACACTGTTGAGTCAGTATCATTATTCTCTCTGGGTGTCTGTTTCTGTGTACAGTGTAGACTTGAGTGGGTTGTTTTGTGACCAGGGAGGATGATTCTTTGATTCTTTTTGTCAAATCTCTCTGCAATAAATTAAAAACTTTTTTTCTTTTACTTTATATGAGAAAAGGAGCCAGCAGATGTTGAAAAGCAACGAATTTGAAATTTTCAAGTATATTAACTTGCTGCGCAAGGGGCCGTGACGTGATGATAAATCACAATCCATTCATATAATGGATATGGTTTTAAAATGTATCAATCTCAATTATATAGATTTTTTTTTTCATATATATGGGTTTTTTCCTTGCACATGGATTACTCCTTTTTATCTTTTAAGAGTTGATATTGAGACTATACTTTAAAGTCAAATCCCAGTTAATCTTGGTAGTATCTTATATTCATCTTAATAATTAAAAAAATAAAAATAATAATAAAATATATTAACTCATTTAACATGCTTTCCTCTGTCTATGATAAGTATATTTCTAATCGTATTAAGCATGTTATATACGTACATGGATAGAATTAACGTCCCTTTTAGCTAATTTTATTTTTCAATTTTGACTCTGAATCGGCATTTGCTAATATCAAGCATTACATGTGCACAAATCAAGATATCCATTCTCACAACTCTATGAAAAAATCATTTCATATATATTGATAAAAATATATGATAGAACTATGAGTTATACACCATTTAGGTTCAGAGAAGATCGTAGTATGCACTGACTTTAATTCTACATGGACCTTGGATCCCATATGCAATTGCTATGTATTAATGAAAATGATATTTTACTTTTAGTAAATTTATTACATTGCTAAATGATCCTTTTGTAAGTTATTCTTAATTAGATTATGATAAATCTGAGTTCCAATATAAACCAAATTAATAATAGAATCTAATTATTGTGAAAGTTGTTAAATAGCTTACGCTAATAGGTTAGATTTCAATTGATGGGAGGAAAATTCTGGCTGACAATGTTGGCGTTACCGTCAAATAAAATAAATAAAATAAAATAAAATAAATAAATGACCATAGGCAGTGTGTCGTGGTGGTAAGAAGCTCATTGGGAAAGGGACTTTTAGCGCAGTAAAAAATGCAAAATAAAGCCTTCAAATTTCGAGTGTTAATATGCGACAGCTACTTGTTATATTAATGAGTGGAAATAAGCCTCCAATTCAAAATTCGACCACCTAAAATAAAATATAGTGAATATATATATATGTAGAGCTTCTATGATTAATATATCCTAACTTTTAAATTATTAGGATCATCAATTAATCAAATTTATCCATTACATTTAAATTGAATAGAAAATAGAAGTTTTTTTAGGATCATTTATAAATTATTAGGACCACCAATCAAATTTATTCATTGCATTATCTCTCCTAAAAAAATTAACTCCTATAAATTATTAGACAATTTGTACATGAATTAACGTTTATGAGCGTCATAACACGTGACCTCGATATTTGTGCATGTAGACAAGTTGGTGACCAAATTTTAGGAATGCTTGATGATCAAGTTGGGTTTCCTTTGAGATCAAGATTCGTAATCTATCAATAAGTCTATTTATTTTATTGTCTGTAACACCAAGAACTTAAAGAGAATAGTAACTTCAATAGTGAGGGCTTAATATGGCTCAACTATGAACTTATATTAGCAAGGATTGGTTGTAAGATTAGAAAATGGTATGACTCAATATAGAGCTTTAAGCACAGTACAACTCGTTAAGGCTCGATTGTAAGCATAGAGCATGGTATGACTCAATAAGACTTGAATGTGAGTTTAGAGCTCAATTACAATTTGGTTTGGATTTAGAGAGAGGATGGAGTGTATAATCGCACAAAATTTTTTGCATTGTGATATTTCTTTTATCATTTTGATTGTGGTGGTTTTTCCCTATTTTGGGTTTTTCCTTTTTTTTTTTTTCTCTTTATATATATATATATATTAGTGTTTGATTGAGGCAAACAAGGTATTGTTGGAAAACTTATCCAAAACGAATCCAACATCACAAATACTGTCAACAACGAAAGCCAGACGCACTAACACACGCCCTGTACAATCATTGGGCAATTTACATATGAAGTGATTTTTATGAGTATTGGAAAAACTAATCTCAATATTTGTGTATGTAGACAAGTTAGAGACCAAAATTTGGGGATGCTTAATGACCAAGTTTGGGTTTCCTTAAAGAGCAAGATTTATAATCTATCTATAAGTCTCTTTACTTTGTTGTTTGTAACACCAAGAACTTAAAGAGAATAGTAACTTTAGTAGTGAGGGCTTAAGTTGTTTAGCTATGAACTAATAACTGTAAGAATTGGTTATAAGCTAAAAACATGGCGTGACTCAATATAGCTCAGTTGTAAGATTTAAGCATTATACGATTTGTTAAGGCTCAATTTTGAGCATAGAGCATAGTATGGCTTGGTAAGGCATGGATGTGAATTAGGACTTTATTACTATTTGGTTTGGATGTAGAAAGAGAAGATGGTGTGTATACTTGCATAAATTTTTTTTGCATTGTGATATTTCTTTTATCGTTTTGATAGCTGTGAGTTTTCTTTATTTTAGGTTTGAAAAAGAGAGAGAAATGTTAATAGGGGAAAATGGGGGTGTGGGTCAGTTTTTCCATCCCCATTCTCATTTTTCCACCCTTTCCTTACCCTTACCAAGATCTTTGTTTAAGAGAAATAAGGATGTGGGTATTTAGGGGTTGGTTCCCTTATCCTTGTCCGTGTTCCCTTATTTGTAAGCTTTAAGCACTATAGGACTCGCTAAGGCTCAATTGTGAGCATCAAGTATTGTATGGTTTGGTAAGGCTCCAATGTGAATTTAGGGCTTGATCATAACTAGGTTTGGATTTAGAGAGAGAAGATGGAATGTATAATCACAAAAAAATTAAAATTAAAATTAAAATTAAAAATTACATTGTGATATTTCTCTTATCATCATGACGATTGTGGTTTTTTCTTATATTGGGTTTGAGAGAAAATGAGAGAAATGTGTTAATAGGGGAAAATGGGGGTATGGTTTGGTATTTCCATCCCCATTCTCATTTCTCCATCCTTTTCTCATCCCAACCCAAATCCCTATTTGAAAGAAAAAGGGATGTGGGTGTCGACAAAATCATCTATGGGATTATCTTACAGCTGATGTGGTAAAATTGACCAATAAAATAATGTTATTTCTCTTTCTCTTACCTTTTTTATTGGACTTTTCTTTTTCTTTTATCTTTTGCATTGGTCTATCTTACCACATCAGCTATGAGACAGCTCTATAGATGAATTTTTTTGTAGGTATTTGGGGGTTGGTTCCCCCTTCCTTATCAATGTTCCTCTATTTCCCCTATTTTTCCATTTTCTCCTATCAATTTTATCTCATTCAACGCAAAATTTAAAATATGTATATAATTAAAAGTATAATTCACAATGATTTCATAAAATTTCAACACACTAAATTTATACATTTCAACATATGAAATACATAACATTATAAAATAATTACAATCTCCTTACATAAGTCATAATTTCGACACACTGAATTTATGCATTTCAACATACGAAATACATAACATTATAAAATAATTACAATCCCCTTACATAAGTCATAACGCTTGATAAAAGTTCAAACAATATATAATCATTACATATTTTAAAATCACAATTAGGGAAAAAGGGAGAAAATATAAAAATAAATTAATTATTAAATATAAATATTATTTTATATTTTTATATGATAAATGAGGGTAGGGGTGGCCTCCCCCATCCCAAATCCCCAAAATCCTCCCCTAAGTGAGAATGAGGATTGGGGATTTAAGGCCCCATTGACAACTCTTTATATATATATATATATATATACATATACATATATATATAAGATTTTTACCATCAGTACTTGATAATTAAAAAGTAAAGACGAATCAATTAAATTCATTCATTGTATTCTCTCTCCTAATAAATTCTATCACCTATTTAATCCAAATGTAATGGATGAATTTGATTAGTTTGTCATAACTTTAAAAAGTTAGGAGATGTTATACTCATTTTCTAGTTCGACCCATGTGGCCCAGTACACATCCCTTTTTTAATTTAAACGGGAGCAAGGGCCCAGAAGGTCCAAAAATGGAACCAGCAATTGCAAGCCCTGGCCGTGAGGATGTCCAGGTCGCGGGCCCGTGACAGTCCCCATGAAGCCTTCTACCAATGCCTTCAGCTCGTGGAGCTCGCGAGGTCGCTCAAGTCGCGAGCTCGCTGAAACCTCCAGACCGCCTTATCTCTCCTCCAGGTCACGTCAACCTTCCTCCAGTGTACATTACCTGGCTGCCAGAAGGGTTATCTAGGAGATATCGTGTATCGCAAGTTGTCAGAATTACCAACTCTCATGATTTTCCACTGAAAACTGCTTACACAATTACCCAGGAGCATTTAATGAAGTGAAGACTTCCTCAGGCATAATTAATGCAAAACTGTGCAGGAAGAAAATCATCATTACCTTAACAATTAATGCAGCATGGCAATGTCAGGATTAGCTGAAACTAGCCGTTGCCAGTAGCTTGTGTAACTTTCTTTTGTATTCTTTATTGTGATCTCCCCTCCTCTATAAATATGGGAGATATTTTTACTGTACAGACAAGCTTAACATACTAGAAAACCGTCACTCTGCCGGAATTACTTCAGAGTGGCCGTGGACGTAGGTGCAGTCACCGAACCACGTAAAAATCCTTGTGTTTCTTCTCCCTTTCACTCTCTCTTTTTTTCTTTAATTCCTTACTGATCTCCTTATTAAACCTGACCAACCACCAAGTTCGACATTCCTTCACCTGAATTAATACCAACCTAGAACCTCATTAATCGATCATTTACTACCTTTCACTCAGTACGACCAACCTTTAATTATCAAATTCGCCGTCTGGGCCCCAGAATCTCTGGTTGACCGTTTTCGGACGTCAACAGGAGATACTGATAATAAAATTACTATATAAATATATATATATATAGAGAGAGAGAGAGAGAGAGAGAGAGAGAATCAATTTCAAGTATATGAGCCATTAACTATATATATGCACACACCAATAGATATTATATATATATATTTATATTTATATATAGTGATTCTACCATCAATGTAATTTTCCTTTAAAATGTTAAGACGAACTAATCAAATTCATTTATTATATTTAAATTAAATAGGTGAGATAATTTATTTTATGAGAGATAATGTAATAAATGAATTTGATTGGTTCATCCTAACTTTTCAAAATTAAGAAATATTGATGGTGAAAGTACTTTATATATATATATATATATATATATATTTCAAAAGAACTGATGTTAGTAATCTCAATTTCAAAGTTTACGAGACGTTGATTGTACACGACCAACTATTAATTATGAAAAATCAGTATGGTTCAATAACCAATAAATTCGAAATCGAGATTAATAAATTGAAATTGTTATGTGGAGAAAAGAGTCACGATATATCTATAACCTTTATAGTCAACGTTAAGAACTCATCATAATTTTTTTCTAGTTTTTTTTTGTTATCTACATTTAAAACTTTTATCATTTTTAATCATTACATTGACATTACTAAATAATTTATAGTCGTGTCACTCATGCAGTTGCACATAATTTTTATGTAATAATGTTAGACATCTGGATCAATTTGTATTCTAATTTGCGATGCAGCACTTTAATTTAATTAATAGATAATAAGTAAAAAATATCACAATTAATGTACATGTAAATGTCAATTTAATTCAAGTTGTTGGCACCCGGATTTGGGTCGCGAACAAAGTCAAAGGCCGACCTGGTCAATGCATCTAAGGATTGAGATAGTCAAATAAAAATCACTGGTTGGGTAAAAAGGGAAAGTTACGTGTACTTACTGTCTAACTCGAAGGAATAATTAAGCTGCCAAGGCTATGTTGAAAGGATCTAACATGCACACTTGAAACCAATCTATGTTATGAGAACATCAGAGACGAGCGCACCCTACACTGCTAGTTGCAACCAGTGTTGCCTCCTGTGGGATTATTCTAGAGAGCAACTACGATTTATGTCGCAAATTACAATCAGCGGTGCAACTTATGAAATTATTCTAGAAAGCAACTGTGACTTAAGTCGTGAGCACTCAATGACGTATCAAACAGGAATTAATTCAAAGAGTAGTCGTGACTTGTGTCATAAGATGCAACCTGTCGAGCAAGTCACAATAGACGGGTCTGGTATGGGTTGAAGTAGAATTTTAGAGTTTTTAAGATATTATTTTTATTTATTTAGACTTCGATATTTATTTCCTTTTATTAGTTAGATATAATTTCCTTAGTTATTTGATATTATTTTTTTTTTAGAATTTTATTCCAAAAGAAATTTTGTTTCATCAAAGAATTATGAGCTAGTTAGCTACAAATAGGTTAGACTTAGGGTTTGTATTCATTTTGGCTTTTGGGAATTTATCAATAAAATCTTGTAGCTTTGCGAGGCAAATCTCTTGTGTTTTGATTTGGCTTTTTTAGATATTCTTACTTGGACTTGTTTGGGCTAGAGTTAGATAAGTTCTGTAATATAATTCTAAATGATTAATCTACCCATTCTTGGGCATAGTTGATTCATTTTTAAACCTAGGGTATGGCGCAAGTCAAGGCGGATAGGGCTTGTTGTTGAATATATAGTTAGGCCCTCAACAATTGGGTGTTTTAGTTGAGAGTTGTCGAGAGATGGAGACTAGAAAAAATTCCAATTCGATGGGGAATATTTCAACTACCAATTGAGCAAGGCTTGAGGCTTTTGAAGATGGTTAGTCTAGAATGTCTAAAATGATAAAGGATATGAATACTTCAATAGCACAGTTAACAACAACCATGAACCAATCAGTGGAATAAAAAAAGAGAACCACTAATGAAGGGTTAAAATGGATTGAGAAAAGAATGGTTGAGGAAAGGAGAATAGAGATGTTTATAGGCGAACTCAAAGAGACAGACTACAACCCCATATTGCTAGGCATGAGGTGGATACAATGACCAACGAGTCAAAGGAAATCAGTTTGAGTGGGAATCGTGGGAGATATAGAAGAGGAGGTAGAGTTGAGCGTGGTGTAGTAAAAGTTGAAAGATGGCTTAATGAGACTAAATCGCCTAAAGCATATAGTCAAGTGAGAGAGCATTACAAAAAATGAGTGTTCGATGAGGACGAGGATGAGGAATCTAAGTATGCATATCATAAGCAAGGCAAGAGGTCTCGTGGCCAAGTGTCTAATTATGACCATGTAGGAATTGTTGGGGGAAATGAAACATCCTTTTAGTATAAAAGAAGAGAGGATCGACACTACCATCGAGAATTGAGGAATCCAAAGGTAGATTTTCCTCATTTTGATGAAGGAGATCCAGATGAAAGATTGGATAAGGTGGAGCATTATTTTTGGAGGTTGTAAGGGACGATAGGTGATCATGCTAAAATATGGCATGATTTTCATGTTTCTAATCCTAGTTTTTATGATGAACACTTAAGTAAATTACAGGTGTTATTGATGTTTTTTGAGTAATTTTAGTAGCTGATTAGTTTATGAGCTAATTTGGGTGATGGTGAGCAAAATGAAGGGTTTTAAGGGCAATTTTAGAACAAAGTACCGAGAGCCTCTGTAGTCTAGGTCACCAAAAGTTTCTTGCGATAAGAAGTGGCCAAAAGAAGTTCGATTAGATTGGGAGTTTTGGTGGTAAGAAGAGACTAGCAACCACAACTTGCCATGAAGAATTCAGGCATCTCGCAAGAGTTGGTCACGAGTTGCAACTCGCAATCGCAACTAGCCAGCCAAGGTTGGTTTTGTCTCCATGAAGAATTAGGAAACCTAATTGAGGGGTTATAAATATGACAGCTAAACACTGAAAATAAGAGCCTTTGAAGATCGAGGGCAGTGATAAAGTCTCATACATCACCAATCTACCAATTGAAGGCAAGAGAATCAAGATTGGCACACACCTACGTCATTCAATAGGGAGGAGATTTTAGAGAGAGAAATTATCATCCTTGGAGGAAAGGAGAGGCAACTTTTGGAAAGAATAAGGCTACTACCCAAATCCATAAGACATTCTTCTCCCTCTTATTTGTATTTATTAATGATGAGGATGTATATTTTTGAGTGATTACTCTTCTGTCATGACTAACTAAACTTAATTTCTAAGGTTACAATGTAGCTCAATCATGTAACTCAACCTCTTTGATAGTAGTGATGCTATTTTTCTCATTCAAGTCTTTTGCTTTGTTTGTGTTTAATGCTCCTAGCTAATTAATTAGCCACTAATTAGGTCAATCAATAACTTAATGAACTTGGAAAAGGGATTTATGTGTTTAGGGCAAAATAGAGTGACATAAATATCATGGGATAAGAAACTACTTGTGGTGTCTGTGTAATCATCAGCGAGTAATTTATGCTTAATGAACTTGATTTGACTAATCTTTATAGGAAAATAGAGTTAATCAATATTGGATATATCCACTAGACTATCAAAAGAGACGTGTGGAGAGATTAGATATTACTTAATTAATGTCTTAGTGAGAATGAACTGAAAATAATAGAAAATTAGGTTGAATGAAGTGATTGGGTGAAATTGTAACTCTAAAGCGTAAACTCCATTGGTTAGAACCTTTATTTTTAATTATTTATTTTAGTTTTACATTAGTAACTTTGTATTTGTTATTTTTCGTTAGTTGGGATAGGGTTAGTTTTGATCAATTTTAGTACTTAGCATAGTTTGAGTTTGAAATCCTTGTAGGAATGATCGTTACTTATCATTATATTATTTGTGGACCATGTATATTTGAACGGATTTCTTATATGTGTTTTGTGAGTACGATACGGGCTCAGAAATTAATCATCAATAGTGTGTAGCTTGCACTTGCCGTATAATCAATAAATTTATTCATGTATGTACCTAAGTTTATGATTAATAATTATCCATTGCGAGATCTTGCATATATATATTTCGTTCTTATTAACTCTCAATAATAGAATGTTTTATAAGTTTAAATATGATATTGTTGTATTTTATAAAATAATCACGTAAATTCTAATTTGTGATTATTTTCTAAGTTTTGATAAATTATACAGTGTTTGGATCTATTTTTAAAATATATATTTTTTTATTTTTAAAAGTTAAAAATCTGTTTAAATATGTGTGGTGAGATATTTTATAAGAAATGTTTTTTAAAATGAAAAATTCGTTTTTAGCAATTATAACTCAGAATTTTTTTATAATTTTTTTAACTCTTTAAAACATAATTTTAAAATAAATCATAATTTTTCTTTTAAATAACTATTATATTGATTTTAAAAACACAATAAACTTATTTATATTATTTTCAATCTTTTGAAAATAACATTCTACACATCCTATCAAATATCGCGCATTTTCAAAATAATAGTTTATAAAAATGATTTTTATTATTAAAATAATTTTAAAAAATTGTTGTGAAAATTATATCAGACACAACCATATATTTTATAAATTTTTAAAAATTACTTATTTTATAATTTGAATACAACAAAATGACTAGAAAAACTCAACAGAAGCTAGCGGCGGCGCGTGACTCGAAATCCGAAGAGTCAATCGGACACGTGGCGAGAACCCAGATGAGCAATCTCAATCAAGAACCTATTGTGATGTCGAAACGTGTCCGATTGACACGTAAGCTACCAGCAAGAGAATGCGTAATAGTCGGGTATTTCGATAGAGTGTGCACGTGCTCACTGTCATGGAATCTGCCACGACCGTCCGATCTCTGACAGATGAAAAATTGAAATGATGGAAGGGGGAGCCATTGTTTGTAGAATCAGAATCAGAATCAAACCATCTTGTGATGGGTATCATGGGGCTGGATTGGACGGCTGATGATGCGGTCGCATCACACAAAGTGTCGGTTGTATTAGAAGAACCTGTTCTTGTAACTACAAAAAGTTGCCTAAGCAAAATTGTAACTTAACTACCAACTAACTGGTTTCTTGTCTCGTTATAAATGGGTAATTTTATAGGTGGCGATTTTGATTTTGCTTCGTCTATATCAAGGTAGTAGATCTCGATGATCGGTCCGTTAATACATTTCAAACAATTAATAAATTTTAATTTTACATTCGTGACCACTAACCTTCTTATAGGTTTTTATAAATATATGTATAGAATTTTTTTTTTTATCGTACGAGCATTATCAATATTACGGAAGTAAATTGTTTAGTCAAATATTGTTTTCAATTTGGATAAGTTCCGACAAACCTATAATTATTAATGTTTATCGATTTTTCAGTTATATTATAATTATTTTTTAAAAAGATGTATCGATATGAATGGACACAAGTGTAATTTTATAGACATTAAAAACATATATATATATATATATATATGCTAATTAATTAAAACACATTTCCAAGACATGTGAGTCTTTACCATTTATTTTTATTCCAATTTTGGAACATATATATATATATATATAAACGTTTTTACTCTAAACAAAAGATATAAGTATTTTTTATGTCTCATAAGGGACTAATGGTACACATTAACATAATCGTATAATATTTGTCTTAAGAGAAAAATTGCACCTATGCTTAGTGTGCTTATTAAATTTGTTCATTCCGAATAATTTAATTATTTCTGCCCCTATAGTACGAAATTGCCCTAAGTAAGCCCAAAAATTACCCATGCGACATTTTAATATACATATATATATATATATATATATATATAACAAACTCCATCGTGGATGGAAGATAGCAAATCACCCATCCATGAGGAGAAAGGCTATTATGATGGACGTAGAAGATTTGCTCCTCAAAGGAGCTGGTGCTATGATGGAGGTTACTGTCACAACCAAGGAATTAAATGTCGATTCACCAAAAATATCGAAACTCTAAATTTATCAAAATGTCAATGAAAATATCGAAAACATCAATAATATTCTCCAAATATATTTAGAATATTCAAATATTTTAATATCAAGCACAAAATAAAAAATATTGATGATATATTAGGTATCGTTTCAATATTTAGTTTCTTAGTCACATCCATTAATAGAGTCATGAGCTATGACCATTAAGTATAAGAAGAAGAAGAGCTCTAATGAGTTAGAGATCAGACCAAATCGAGTTAGAAATGCTATTCAAAGATGGAGATGTTGATTGGAGATTGCTTAAGGGAGAGGAGATTTTTTTAAGGAAAAATATATATATATATATATATATATATATGTGTGTGTGTGTGTGTGTGTGTATGTATCTTAAAAATAGCATAGTGCATCTTGGTCCTCCGAATATTTTTGTGTAAAAAGATATTTTGAGATATTGTCTCTATATATTTTGTTCAAAGTTTTAATCATACGTGTTAGAATTTCGAGCGGTTATGCTATGTGGAAGAAAAATTATTCATTTTTATTTTTTTGAGAAAAAAAATTATTCATTTTTGTTAGTCTAAATGATAAAAACTTACTAAAGACACGTATATAAATGATCAAAATTCTATAGAAAATAATCAATGTATTTTACATACATACACACATATATTTATAAATGTATGTATATATGTATTATGTATGTATGTGAGAGAGAGAGAGTCCCCACACCTCCATGAAAATCAATATTTTTTTATGTGTTAAACTACATTGATTATTTAAATCATAACTATCACCTTATCTTAAAAATTTTGATTTCAAAGTTTAATCATCCATTTCATTTAATTTAAGAGTTGAAAATGACCTTCATAACTATCTCAATCATTAGATTGGAAGCACATGAATGGTTAGATATTTAAATAAAAAAACTTTAAATCACAAATTTAAGTTGATCTAGTCTAAACCATATATTTTCACATGAATGATAAGAAAAAACAAAAGAAATAGATTTTATTAATGTATATATAAACATATATGTCTTACTTTTTCAAGTTTGGAAACTAGTTTTACTAAATTTTCTAAGTTAAATAAATAAGAAACATAGGGGAATAAAGAAAATTTACAAAAAAAAAAAAAAGTCGTTGTTTACTCAAAAAAAATAAAAATCTATTTTACCTCAAACATATCTCATTATTCTTAGCATTTATATGAAAAATCTCATCAAGTTCATTAATTTTCATATATATATAATTACAAACATAGGGGAATAAAGAAAATTTAGAAAAAATATTGTTTATTTAATAAAATTTTTATTTATTTTACCCCAAACATACTAATTATTCTTAACATTTATATAATAAATTTCATCAAGTTCATTTATACACATACATATATATATAGAGAGAGAGAGAGAGAGAGAGAGAGAGAGAGAGAGAGGGTGGGGGTTGCGGTTTGGGGGCGGTTTGTGTGTGGGGCTGTGGGGGACCTCACATTATTAGGCCAGGTGAGCACTTGCCCCACCCGCGTGAAAGTTTTTACTTTTTTGGGATAAATTTTATTAATATTTTTGCAATACCTATTTTTAATTATAATTGTATGTACAGTCTGATTGATGACCACAGCTCTCATTAAAGTTGGGGGTCCCAAATTTAAATCCCTCTTCTCCATATATATATATATATATCGATATATATATTAAGTAGTATTTTTTTATTAATTACTGTTTTTTTTTTTGAATGTTTCTGTTATTTGTAATACTTTTAGCTTGACGAAGATCTAAATCCTGAAATTTTACTTTTTAAAAAAATCTTAAAATTTTAATTTGAATTTGTAGTATTATTATTATGCACTTATAAAATAAAGTTGTTGCATCCAGACTCAAGGAATATATTGTATTACTATAAGTTGAGTTATTTTATATTATATAATTTTATTTTTCTTAAAGTGTCCCATCTTATATCATTTCTGAGTCCGTCACTATATATATACATGTTTCTTAAAAATAGTATAGTAAATCTTAGTCCTCAATGTTTTAGGATAAAATAATAAAAATATTGAAAAAAGACAAAAGCAACAACTGCCATAAAATTAAAAAAGGCAATTTGGGATATTTTATATATATATTTGTGGATTTAGCTATCTTATCTAATCATTAACAATATCCCTCAATTGGATCTGAAGCCCTTGGATTGACATCAATGATCACCCTTATAACTAATCTAAAAGCTCAAATTGACGGATAACATTAGAGGTTGAGTAAGTTTATTTTGTTCAAAGTTTTAATCTTATGCATCAATATTTTGATCGGTTATGCTATTGCAAGAAAAATTACTCTTTTTTAGTAGTCTAAATGACAGACTTACTAAAGACATCTACATAAACAATCAAAATTCTATTCAGAATAATCAATGCATTCAATAAATGTATAAACACAAGAGCTTACTTGACGATCAAAATTCTATTAAAAATAATCAACAGACATATATGCACACACACACAGAGAGAGAGAGAGAGAGAGAGAGTTCCCACACCTTCATGAAAATAAATATTTTTTTGTGTTAGACACTTAGACTAAACCAACTTAAATTTATAACTTAACAATTTTAATTTCAACATCTAATCATCTATTTTCATTTAATCGAAAAGTTGAAAATGAATCTCACCTCAACACCTATCTCAACCATTATTTTGAAAGCAAATGAACAGTTAGATGTTGAAGTAAAAAAATTTAAATTACAAATTTATGTTGATTTAGCCTAAATCATTTTACATAAAAGTTTTTGCATGAATGATAAGAAAAGAAGGAAATATATTTATGAATATTATATATAAATATATATTTATATATATATATTTTTTTGACGTTTAGAAACTAGTTTTACTAAATTTTATAAGTTAAATAATAAAAAACATCGGGGAATAAAGAAAATTTAGAAAAATGTAGTTGTTTATTCAATTTATTTTATTTTATTTTACCATGTACATCTCATTATTCTAATATTTATATAAAAATCTTCATTAATTTTCAAATATATATATATATATGTATATATTATATTGCTTCTTTAACTGGAACTCAATTAAGGGACATTAAGGGACTATTTTCTGGTGAAAATAAAAAAGAATTTATGGTGCAAGAAGTGTTTGCACTAAAGTCTGAGAAGGATAAACAGAAAAAAATGAACAGGAAATGCGTTAATTAGAATAAATAGAAAAATAAATATGCGTTGATTTTCACACATACATACATACATATATATTATTTTTAATTGGAACTCAACATGAAAATACAATGTTCATCAAAAAAAGAAAGAAAGAAATAAAGAAAGAAATATGATGGGCAATGTGATATATAATTCATACAATATTATTCATTGCATCCATATCCTATTCTCCTTTATACACAACAACAACAAATTATTTGAGGAGTTGGTTGTCTTAGCAGAGTGGGGGCAACCCAACCTTGGTAGTGTGCTAGGGTTCAAACCTCACCAGTGATCTAATATGATGGCAATTTTCTCTTTTTTTTGTGGGTCGTCCTCTTCCATTCTGGAAGTAGATTTTCGAGTTGTATGTTTGGTTGAGATATCTATAGATTCTTATAATCATCTGACCTGACGTTAGAAATTATTGTCAATAAATAATAATAATAATAATAATAACAACAAATTAGTTATCCCATCGATTACACAAGCTTTCAAATTGATATTTTGGAAATACTTGTAAGCACCTTTTGTCTACATTATCTAACTTTATACATATTATTTATCGCATATTAATATGTAATTTTATATAGATATACACATTTAAACTGTAGAAATTTTGCTATAATTTTTTTTATCTTTTTGACAATACAAATACACATTATAACTCCAAGAACATCAAGATTTAGACTTTTGGGGAGAGGCCCAGGCTAAACTACTATTACTTACTGCTCCTTAATAAATGGAAGAGAGCTACTCACATATAGTAAGAAACCTGTCCGCGGAATAGTGAGATTTCTTAGTAGATTACCTACATTTGTAGGCTATTTAGAAATTGTCCACCTATTAGTCGGAGGTGCTCAAACCCAACCCTTTGTTGTCAAAGGACAAACAAGCTAGGTGTGAATACTCCACTGAGACACTAAACTTCAGCAAAATTTTGCTATAATTATTGACATATTACATAAACAAATTGATCTATATACTCAAATTATACAATTCATTTTTTTTTTCAAAAAAAAAAAACCTTACTAGCCAACCTATAATTTTATACACATACTAAAGTTTACAAACTAATCACATATTTAACTACAAATATTAATGTGTAACGTTTTATGTATATAGATTTACGTTTAAACTCTACAAATCCTACGTTCAACTACAAAAACCTTATTGTATTTATTAACCTCTAATTTTACATCGACAAAATTACCTTTAAATGCTAAAAATTTATATTCAACTATATAAATCTTGTTATATATATATATATATATATATATATATATATATATAGATATATATTACTCATGTATAGAGAACTTATATGGTTAATGTCTCATAACTTTTAAAAGGTAAGACGAACTAATCAAATTCATCTGTTGCATTCTTAGAATAAACCAATTAAATTTATTCATTGTATTCTTTCTTTTAAAATAAATTATCTCCATATTTAATTCAAATATAATGGATTTAATTGGTTCGTACTAACTTTAAAAAGTTAAGAGACATTGATGATAAAATTATTATTATTATTATTGTTGTTGTTGTTGTGTTGTTGTTGTTGTTGTTGTCAGTGTATCCTAACTTTTAATTTACTAGGACCACTAATCAGATTTATTCATTACATTTGAATTAATGAAAAAAATTTTAAGAGAAATAATGTAATTGCTGAATTTGATTGGTGATCCTAACAACATAAAAAATTAGATCACTAATCATAGAAGTTATATTTTATATATTAGTATAAAATTTAATATACATAGATTTACACTTGAACTCTACAAACTATATTTGAGTGACAGAAAACTTACCTTACAAAGTAACTAATAATTTTATATTTGTTGCAACTTGAATTGTCATACAAAGGTCTTTGTTAACTTAGGACGATCCTCTTCTTCATATGAATGATTGTCTAAATTTTCTACAACAATACCTACAAAACAAGTAAAATCTACATTAGGTGGTCTAGAGGTCATCTCCGAAAACACTCTCCAATACTATTATCTCTCTAAAATTAATTAATCTCACTAAAAGTATCCAATAATTCTCACTATCTCTATCTAATGAATTGCTTAATCACCTATTTTCCCCAAAAAAAAAAAAAGAAAAAGAATTGCTCTATCACTTTTTTTAAGAAAACAAGAACTTACTTTTCATGCGTCACGATGCATTCGATGATGTTTGCCACTTGTCGCTTAGATCATCTTCACGCTGATAGATGTTCACTACATGTTAGATATTTGTTATTGATTTATCAGAATAGTTCCCTTGAAGGTCAAAATTTTTTACTTTTAAATTCCTTCTGTTGACTTGTCAAGTTTAATATCTTCTTTGTTATCAAAGGCGAGTTTCCTACCTTTGATAATCATATACGTTGATTGTAAAGTTTAGCATACGTAACTTTTCTTTCGCTCAAAGTCTGCGTCATACGCCATTTGTCATGTTTCTGTTGTGCTAATGTGTTTGCTTCTCACTTCCCATACAGTATCCATAGATTTATGTGTAAGTTCTACATGTTATGCATTCAATAAAACCTACCTTACTACACACATTAACCTATAACTTTATTTTTACATATTTGTATTTAAACCGTGCAGCTATATACATTTAACTACACATTGACGTGTCGGAAAAACCCTATTGTGATATGAAACTAGAAAACAAATGGATGGAGTAGTAAGGGGACCAATGAAATGATGAGTTTTGGATGAACATGCAAGAGTGGGGAATATGTCTGAGAGATCTGAAGACTCAATCCTTTTTCATTCTATTATTCAATAACAGCTGTGTTTTGTGGACTCGATGATGCAGAATATTTTAGCCACGTGGACCACGTGCATGACCTACTTTAAGATGTTACAACACATAACCTATCAACTTTCAGTCAACTTAAATTGCTATGGAGGATTTAAAAAAAAAAAGGCGTAATCGGTATGAAAAATTTAGAAAAATTCATTGAGATTAAAATATTATAAATATGATACAAAGTTTATAACTCCTTGGAGAAAAATAGATCATAAGTATTCTCACATCAATGATACATATAAATATATATATATATATATATATATAGGAATTTAAATCTGTCATAATTATGATTACAGATGAGATATGTACTACCCTTTTAAGCGATAATTGAATTATTAAGCATTAAGTTTGTAGTGATTATGAAATCATTAGATTTCCATCATTCCATGTACGGTTGTACTGATGAGTTAAACATAGAGTACATATGAACTAAACCTTCATTCATGGGGCATAAATCTACCAATTTTAGTCATTTGGCTGCATGTGCCAGCAGCCCTCATGCCTTCTCATCGAGTGTGATATGGGTTAAACCCTCACCCGTTAATCCAAAAAATCATTCATATATTATAATAATAATAAATATGAGATTCTCTCTCTCTCATCTGTAAAGATAGTTCTTCAATCTATATATGAGTCTCTCATTCCATCTAAAAGTCTTTATCTACGTCATATATTCAATGTGTATTGATCCTGTTTGATTTAAATATATTCTGGATCAATTCCAGTTGCATATTATAAAGCAAAAAAAAAAAAGTCTACTAATTTTGATATGATTTAGATGATTATTAAAAGAAATTTTGAAAATAAATTACAGTGAAAACTTCTTATTAAATTAGCATATGGATATATGGTTGATATGTAATTATGGTTTCGATGAAATTTTTCTTCACCACGATTACATTTTCATTGCCCTTATTTTTAAGGTACAAATTAATGAAAGTCAGCAACATCATCCGTTATCTTAAATATATAACACAATCATGTAATGTTATAACCCTCATAATTTATACATACCAAGTACTTTAAAAAAGATAAAAAAAAAATCATACCAAGTCAGAATTAAGAATTTCGGTCCCCAGTTAATTTATTGAGTTTTTATTACAATTTAATTTATTCTTGTGACTGTTAGTTAACAAAAATGAGAATAATTTTTTTTTAAAAAAAAATCCTTACTCATCCATAATTTTTTTTTTTTTAGTATGGGAAGAAAATTAAATTCATATAAAACTACTCACACCTTTAATAAAGGTAAAATTTGAACTTTTGACCTTTTAAAATCAAGAGAGATATTCAATTATTTCTACTAAGAGGTGGTGTGCCTCATCCACAGTTAATACTATTAATATAAAGCAAGATTTTTATTCAACAAAGTACTCTAATTTTGATAAAAATCAAAAAATATAATGATTTTGAGAAAACCAGTCATATCAATACCTCACAAATCACACCTATATGAATGAGATTATAAATTCAAATTATGTCTCATTTATTAAATTGTTTAAAATTCATAACGTTAAAAATAAAAATAAAAAAAAAAAAAAAATAAGGAGCAACTAGGTGTTGCTACAATGGAAAAGCACACACCCTCTCTATCCTTGGGGCATACTTCGACTCACCTCCATATAGCAATATGTGACAATTTTCTCTCTCCTCTTTGAAAGCTTTCTTCCCTTTTATTGAGAGTCATCATTCCGGCCTATGCTTCAAAGACCTGATTGAGAAAGCTCGGTAAATACTATATGTACTTATACTTGTGTATGTATTAGTTGTAATAAAAAAAAGAAAGACAAAAAAAAAAAAAAAAAAAAAGAAACGAGTAGAAGCAAAACAAAACAATACAATGTATTCTTATTTGACAAACAAATTGACTAACACCCTATTTAAAATTTGACTAGGGGCAAGATTCTTGGAGAATGTTGGGATAGTAATCAGTCATATAAACGCCTAAATTTTACAGAGATCCAAGCTTTCATTATCCAACAAAAAGTCGAGCAAATAGATTTCTTTAGCTTAAAGAACAAGGCATTCTCACATGAGGCTAAAAAGTCCAAGTGAATGGGACCCAAAAGATTTTAAAAATCAACTAATGTTTATCAATTATTGATCATGATATTATAAGCTTGAAGCTTCCTACATTGAACAAATAATCTTCCTCATTTGTGTGTGCTTCTATCTCTTTAACTTTTCCATCTTTAATAGTCAAGTTATTATAGGCCATAGAGCTTCTTTGACTTAGCTCTAAAGTTAAATTGTTTTCTTGTAAATTAAAAGGTAACATCAAAACTTGAACCTAATTAGTTTAGCAAGCTTAATAAGTCATGCTTTGTAGGGTAAATTTTTACATGATTTATCGCTAGGCATTTATTAGAATGGAAGCATACTCGAGAAGATCATTTTCTTTCTATAGGGTTGCTTCCTTTTGGTAGGTGATCACGAGAAATTGAATAATAATTTAATTTCATAAAGTGGTATGAATATTACTACAAGTTTTCAAATGAACAATTAACTTTCAAAAGGAGCTTTTTAATAGTCACGAGCGAGTGCCCGTGAATAAAGAACACAAATATGATCATTGATGGTCTATTATTCATGAACTCTGATGATTTAACAGACTCACTTTGAAAAAGAGGCTCGCTGGTGAATGGTGCAGTCGGCACCAATCCCCCTATCTTTATTTAAAGAGTTACAGCTCGAGCAGTGCTTCCCGTGTGGGTTGCATTTGAAGTATTTTCCATTTGTGTATGAGTCTCCCCTTCTATCAATGGAAGTAGGGTTGACAATTTGGAACCCGACACTACGAGTCGATATGCAACCGACACGATTATTACGGGTTAAGGTTGAGCATTAACGAGTTGGGTAAATAAACGGGTCAACCCATCTAACCCGTTTAATTATCGTGTTGGGTTCGGGTTCTATTTAACGGGTTACAAGTTGACCCGTTAAATAAGGGTAAAAAATAATTTTATTTTAGAGGGGTAGTCATGTAATTTTAGTGGTAGATATATATACCCTTCAAAGTTCAAACCCTAACTTAAACACAAGTCTCCAAACTTTATCTCTACACTTCATCTCATCACAAATTGTCATGTAGTGGTAAAATTTTATTGGTTTTGATAAAATATTTGTTAAACTATTTTTTTCCTGTATAAATGTATAATTTCTTAATTAGTTAATTTTTAATTATTATTAACAAATTTAGTTTGACGAATGTAATCAACATTTGATGTTATTTTTCTATTATAAAAGACTACAAAAAAATTTTATGTTTTTTTTTTTAATATAAATGACTATATTTACAAAGATATTTTTATAATCATCTTTGTAAACATTTGTATTTTTATTGTTTGGATTGTATTTGTGGATGATTGCATTTTTTAAGTCTTATGTATCTTTATTTTAATTTTTTTTTATTATATCTATATTAAAATTTAAATGTATTAACTATCATTAAATAGGTCATAAACGGGTCGATTAAACGGGTTATTATTCATGTCAGTTAGATGGGTCACTAACGTGTCGGTTATTATTTTCGTGTCGACCTGTTAGTAACCGTGTCGTGTTCGGGTTGAGAGGTTCAATCCGTTTCCTTATCGTGTCGTGTTCGGGTCGTGTCCACCCCAACCCGTTAACCCGGATTTCCACCCCTAAATGGAAGCTTGTTCTAAATTGCACCTTAGAGTACATCTGAAGGCCTCGATCGTAATATATGTACTTATAACATGTATTTGTGAAAAAGAAGAAAAAAAAAAAAGAGGAAAGAAAATTTCAGGATAGCACCCTATCAAGTTTGTGCTTATTAGAAAATTTTCCCACTAACCATACATTTGTTCAATAAAATAATATGACTTCAGATTAAAATGGTAATTATGAGTTTAAATTCATACACAAATCCATACATGATGTGTGTTTATCATACAAATATACGAATAACAGGATTCATTCGTTTCATAGAAGCATTTCTCATTAAAAAGAATGCATCTTAGTTTTCTCAATCCGAGGACTGGTTAAGTTGATATGTTCCTATAAAAATAAAGGGTAATCGGTTATGATTGCAACTTTATAAATTACAAATAATAAATCAACCAATTACACTACATTATACTTTGATGATGGAAATACAAACACAGGCCAAAAATGAAAACATTCAACAATGTAAATGCTATGCTGGAAAACCAGGTTTTGGATCTTCGAGTCACTCGTTCAACTTGCAGACATCAATAAACTTCTGGACTGCATTATGGTATTGAGTTCCCTGCAACAGTGGCAAACATTAAATGCAGGCAGGGTAGTAATATACTAAATGCTTACTATTATGCTCATGAACATAAGTCCGCGGTAGCTGACCAAATTTTCTCAAGACTGTCTCTGTTGCCTTCACACAAACATCAGATGTAAACATATGCTCTCTACCACTAAAATGGTACCTCAAATGGTCCTCCCTTTACCCCGTTTAAGGTAGGCGGAGCATGGAATTACAGTTTGAGCAAATTGTGCTTCTCATTTCAGGCCATGAGCTAGTAATTTTATCATTGCAATGATGTGTAAAACATGCTTACATGCAAAACCTCTAACCTCTCTGAAATAGTGTACCAATAAGGAAAAAATAAAATTGCATTATGACATTTTCATATGTCATGCTTCAAAACTATCAGATTATTACCCCAGATGCTGAAACCTGGTGTTTGATTATTTAAGTAACACAGTCATCCTCAAAATATAAGGAATACAAGCAAGATAACGGCCTAGTTAAAAGAAAGTACCTCCCAATAAAGTTGGTTGCAAGCCATGCATTGCCAGAACTCTATATTCTTGTCAAACAAGCAGTCGGGTATTTTCTGGAAACCTTTGGCAGCTTCAATAGCCTCTTCCATTGTGAGGGGCTTTTGAATAAACCTTCCGTTGCATTTGGTACACCTTGACATCAGCTGATCCTCACTAATTTTCAATTCGAAAGTTTCGATAACCTAAAAAGTTGTTCAATTTTAGCCTCTTGATCCACAATTAACCTTCATGTCAATGACTCAATAAATAAGGCGAATGTGTAGACCAATGGCTGCATATAGTTATAAAGAGAACCAGACACACAAAAAAAATGTAAAAAAAAAATGAAAAATAAAAGGGAGACAATATTGTGATAGGGAGGAAGAGGAGGATAATCTAGAAGATTGTCAAGAGTTGTAATCAAAATTGAGTTGTAATACTAATTGATACAGGACCAATTAGAGGGAATTTGAGAGCAAGTGTGACAGTGAAGGAGAGCAATTGAAAACAAGGAACAAAATGAGGAATACATCATAGGCCTTCTCCAACTCCAACAAGGAAATTAGATAAAATCTAATCCACCAAAGGAAATAATGCACCTTATCAAAACAGTATTAAACAATACATAAACCAAATAATCTCTACAGTAATATGATATCCCTGGAAACAAAAGTCCACACGTAATCCCGAGTCTAATGACACATCAATCCTTGGTCCATCCATTACGATTTTCACCATAAAGCTTTGACAGCTAGATACAACTCCTTGAAATGAAACACTTTGGTCATTACATTTTTGTTTCCGTATAGTTAATAAAAAAATGTTTAAAGATTTGCTAACGTAGAATTTTCAAGTAGTTTAAGATGATATAATGTCACTTGCAAAACCAATTTTCTTTCACCCGATAGCACACAACGAAATTCCTTTTGCTTATAAATATATGGTAGTATGCATACCTCAAGTAGCTGGTCGTTTTTCAAAAGACTCTTCACCTTATATACGTGATTGTTTATCAGGTACTCGTGCCTCAATAGCTTGGCATCTCGTGTCAAAAGTACTCTCTTTTCCTTGGATGCTTGATCTATTAACTCCCTAAACACAACAAGAAAGTGGTATATTTCTCAAAGCCAATACACAAAGCAAACATCTTTGTAACAACTCTGTAGTAATATATGCATATACTTTAAACATGACAGGAATACCTAGATTCTGGCTTCTTCGAATACGGTATTGCAGCATCTATCCCCACACACCGCAAATGTTTCGCCAAGCCTTCAACCTGAGTAATTTTTTATTAGCATCACACTTCAGTAAAAACTCAAATTAGCTGTTGTCTAAAACTATTATTACAATCAGGAAGAAGCAAGAGTGAAGAGTTATGGGCAGCATGCAAACATGACCATTTGAAGCAGCAAATCTTTTATTTATTTATCAATTTCTCTTTTGAGGGGCAGGTGGAAGAGAAACCATGTTTCAAAGCTTAAGGTTGTCTTCCAGATAAGGCAGATACTACACATAATGAGATAATGTATTTTTACCATCACATCGCACAGAAATTTCGGGCACCCATCTCCTCCCAAGGACAAATCCCATGGTGGGGGGCCTTGCCAATCACCAATGTTCTCTGACTGCTTTTCTCTACAAACCGCAGCCACAGAGGACCGTCTTCTCCCTTTCTTTTTGGAAGTTTTTGGTTTTTTATCCGATTCTTTCAATAAAATTTTTTCACCATAATTTCTTACTATCTTCAACACAGATTCTTCCATTGGCATGGTATTTATGCATGACGTTCTGGAAACTACTCTCTCACCTATGTGCCGAGAATATTGAGAAGCAGCAGTGGCTTGGAATATATTCAGAGCTTCAAAAAAATTGTTCCTAATAACTTTTTTCTCAACATCAGGCTTCTCAAGAATTTCTTTCAGCCCAAGATCCACATTAGATGGATGCAGTCCATAATTGTTGCAAGAATTTCCTGCAATAAAAACTACAGTATATCTGTAACTGTAAGACCAACATGTTTGGCATTTCGGGCCTCAAACACATTGCCAATGTGAACAAGCATTCAAGAAATTTGCAGCTTTGAGAATACACACGTTCATTTAATAGAAATGCTCACACATGTAGTGCGTCAAAGTATAATAGATTTGATTAGGGCCAAGCAGTACACATCCAAGGGAAATAATGTAAGCAAAATTGTAATTTGGACCAGATGATGAAGAGATGCTCATCATATTGCTATAATGCTATGCGGAATGCAAGACAGGACAGGTAGCACCTCATATGTTAACTTGTTTAACATATATGTAAATCACAATTTTAGGAAGATGGGTGCCAAAACATTATGCATATAGATTGCTTCGACAATGTTTCCGCCAGAGATGACCTACCAGATGGTCAGCACAGCCATTGAAGTAACCAAAAGTCTCCGGGAACACACTGCTTTAAATTTTTCACCAACTTTTCAGCTTATGAACAGGGATCAAATACACTACTATCCCAATATGCATCATAATGAATTAATTCCAATACTAAACAAGAAATTGGCCATATTATAGTTAACATGGGTGTGAATGCCTATCTACTATCTTGCGAATATAGATTTAATATCCCATTAACTGCTAATTATGAGACAAATCAACTCAAGAATGGCAATTGGTCAGAGACATTTTCAAACGGCAGACACGTTGAAACAATTCGCAACTATTACAAACTTGCAACTTATGAACATCATAGAAATATCTAGTAATAATTATATTGTTCTACAATAGTTTATATTTAGAGACATGATGCATATGTCAAGAGCAACTCTTAAGACTTGTAAAATTCTCAGGCCAATGAAAACCCTAAGATGAACTAGCTAAAGTCCTCTAAGATGTCAGACAGCACACAAGACAAAGTATTCTTCCAAGTCATTCTATCACAAGACAAAACTGGCAATCATGCTTCTACACCATAAGAAAATTAACACAACTGACAGACAAACCAACTGAATTTATTAAGTTACAATTTTGCAGGACAAATCCCAAATAAATTCTACAAATTTTAAATTAACATAATAGATATCTACAGCACCACAAACCTTCTAGGGAAACCTTGGCCTGGAAGTTATTAAATATTTCGAGCAGGCAGTGGGCATCTCTAGCTGCATAGGTTTTCTGCTCTTCTCTAAGAGGGCGATGTGACCAATCACTACATTGAAGTTCCTAAAGAAGATACAGATAACATTGTTTAGCATCTTGAACAACAAAACTTATCAGCCAACTCTCTACAAGGTACTGACTAGATACCCCTTAGTAACTGAAAACGAGATAACTACTTCAAAACCAAGATGTTAAGAACTTCCAAGAAATTGTCTTTTCTTTTTACTATACTTGAGCATGTACCATGCCCCATATAAAAATTCAACACATTAGAATAGTTTTTAACACATCAATCAATACCAAAAAGCTACAAATCTCCAAAACACCAAAGTCAGCTACAGTTCCTACAGAGGAAGTGGGTTAATTAATAAATATTTAATGAGCCAGAAGATTGAAGTAAACTTGCATCAGTGAACTAGATTTCTTTTTCATTGTCAAATAAATTTAAGGAAACCTAAATAAACCTTACACATAGCTAAAACATCGAAAACTTATTGATATGCATGGATGCAAAGATGAAATAATAAATCTTAAGAACAGTTTCAATAACTTACACTTAACAGACTTTTGCTGGATATAACCAAACAAGATATAAAACTGAGCCGAATGCTCAAAGGCCATACCTTAGAAAGAGAAATGCCCAATACTTCTTTGTAGATTGTAGCCAAACTCTTGTTTTCCTTTGGTAACTTCCTCCCATGCTGCTTATGTTGCAGATAGTTATATATGCTTGTGATGTCCAGATAAGGCTCGACCTATTTACCATTGCTTTGAAAATATAAGCACTTTTTTATTATAATGTTTGATGAACATGAGAACCAATACTAACAAAACTTTAACTAATAACAAATACTCACACCATTTCAAAAACGAAAGAGATCAGTTCAAGTATAACCAATTTAATAGATTCCTATAATCACAGCCCCTAAGGATCAGCTATTACAGTTCCTTTTGCTATATAGTTGTATCTAGGAATCTAACCACTACCAAACCATCAGTCACAATGTACTACCACAGTTCATAACAAGGGAGTAGACGGTTAGTCCAACCATTAATGAACGTTATGTTTTATACCTACAAATTGAATACTTGGTAAAAAATTAGAAATTCAGAACAGAAGTAACAGGAATTTAAATTGTACTCTATATCAGTTTGACATGGTTTTAAATTCTACAGACCCTTTCCTGACCATCTCAAAAAAAAACGTAGCATCAGTAGTCACCTCCTAACTACACCAGCCAATATGACCATCAACCTTGGACCAAACAAACATAAACAATTATTCAACTAAGTTCTACAACTCTTCATTGAATTTCATACGGAAATTCACATCTAGGACAAGATAAATTGTTTATCGAACATTTCACTTATCATTCATCACAAAAATTCCATGTTGAACAAATTCATGAACCACATTACACAATAGAACTCAAGTACATAGATAAACCATTTTAAGCTGAACTATCAAATACCCATTTCAAACAAATCATCAACAATCAACTTCCACAAATTCACAAAAACACATTATACATTACAATCGATTCAGATAACTATCAGCAGCCGCAACAAACTAAAATTAAAAAAAAATAATAAAAATAAGAAATAAAGTAAAAAAAAAAAAAAAAAAACACACACACACACACACATATTTTAGCTGAACTATCAATAACCCAATTGAAAGAAACCATCAATAAACATTTGTACAAATTCAAAATCACAACTTGACATTGGAAATCCAACACTTACCCTGTCAAACCCTGATTCACATTTTTGTGAGCAAAACGTAGACGACAAGTAAATCAAGTCTTGCTTGAATTTGAACCCTAATTTCAACACGTCAGGAGAGACAAACACGTCTCTCAACAATTCCCAGATCGAAGCCAGAGGGATCAAGGACAGGTCGAGAAGGAAAACGATGGACTCGTTTGACTCGGCCGAGTCGGGGCTGAGTCGCGGGCTTAGTTGGCAGGCGAGTTGGAGGAGAGAGACGGTGGGGAAGTGGGACTGGTGGGAGCGGAGGGGCTTCCACTCGGCGTCGAGTCCGATGAGTGAGGTCCGAGTCAGGGACCGAGTTAGGTGGGCGAACTCGGGAGACTCGGTTGAGTCGACTAGGTGGATTTCGAGGGGCTTCTTGCGTTTTTGGGCGTCCATTGCGAGAAAATGTTTTTCAGTGAGTTTTTCACGAATTAAAAGAGGGGTTTTGGGCCTGGTCTGCCCATTGCAATTTGGGCTTCACATCGGCCCAAACAGGCCCATTACCTAGTTTCGCTAACAATGACAAACATTGTAGCACAGTTAGATATCATTCTTTCTCTCATTAGTGAAATCTCATGATACAAACAAGCTTGTTGACTTAAGAGTTTTGCTGGCGAACAGCAAATGTTGCAGTACAATGCATATTATCCTCATTCTGTACTCGTTACTCCCATAAATTAGAAGAGAACTTTGGACACTTTTACGACCTTTGGTTCATCTGATTGGGCATTAAATCAACCTAAATGGGTTTATGGAGTTAAGATTTCACTAATGATGAGCAAACGTTATAATACAATTTGAATATCAACTCATTTATACAAACGAACAAGATGAAAACTTCTAACACTTTTATAAGATAAAACTCGAACACCCCAATGCCCCGTCAAGAAAGAGTGATATGAACAAAACTAATTATAGAAATATAGATAATTGATGATAAAATTAAAAGGAGGAAGATTAGTCAAAATTACTTCAAGATTTTATGAATATATTTCAAAGTTTTAAATTTTAGTTGAATACCCGTTATTTGAATACCAAAATCCCCTATAAATAGGGAGATTTGCAAATCTCCCCTCAGTTCTATTTATTTATCCGTTATTTGAATACCAAAATCCCGTATAAATAGGGAGATTTGCAAATCTCCCCTCAGTTCTATTTATTTATAAAAAGAAACAACCATTTAGTTTTTAATTTAAATAAAATCCTTTTATTAGAAACAAATACCAAAAAACATCTTGTAATTACAGAATTTAAACTTAAAAATTTAAAAAATCCTAATCACATACCAACAACTCTCTATATAATTTTTTTTCTCTCAACCGTGTTGCCACCTTACTTGCCCAACTTTTTAAAAAACAAAAAGCAAT
Source organism: Litchi chinensis (assembly GCA_019925255.1). NCBI lineage: Eukaryota > Viridiplantae > Streptophyta > Magnoliopsida > Sapindales > Sapindaceae > Litchi > Litchi chinensis. Next base: position 5,331,330 of record CM034462.1, on the reverse strand, counting down.
GTTCGAATATCATAGCTCACAAAATGTGGACAATTTTTCCACTTAATACAGATAAACCTTTCTCGTCTTCTGAGAGTGGCTTTCCAGATCTTATGTTAGAGTTTTATATCAGTTAGGTCATCGATAGTTGTTTGACCTAATGTCAAAAGATCACCAAAAAAAAAAAAAAAATCTCTATATAAATTCTTTAAAATCCGAATTAAAAACCATAAGATTACTTTTGAAAAACCATCAAGCAGCGTAATAGTTATTGTTTTGGGCTCTACCTCGGCCCAAACAGTTGGCAGTAAAAAAAATAACAAAGACCGTACGCGCCAAAATCAATTTTCCCGCGAAAATCAAATTAACGCGCGAAAAACCCTAATTCTGTCCCCAATTATAAAACGCACAAAGGAATCCACTTCTTAGTCTCCAATCTCTGCAAATCGACTCCTCCAACAACAGCAGCAAAGATGCTACTAAAACAGAGAAGAACCTCAGCTCCGAACCCCGATTCAGGGGAATATGACGACGTTTGCTGCCAGAAATGCGGGTCCGGCGATTCACCATCGGAGCTGATTCTATGTGACAAATGCGATAAAGGGTATCACCTCTTCTGCCTCAGACCCATTCTCGTTTCGGTCCCCAAAGGGTTTTGGTTTTGCCCTTCTTGTTCCACGCACAAGATGCCCAAGTGTATGTTCATGTCTTCTTCTTCAGCTCTATTTTTATTTTTTTATTTTTTTGTGATAAATTTCATTTTTTGAAGTGATACTTTGTTTGTTTATGAGATTTCTTAGGTGGTTTGTTTAGTTGAATCCTATGGTTAAGTTTTTAGTTTTGGGTGTTTGTATAGGTTGGATTTAGGGTTTTTTTTTTTTTAATTAAATTTCATTTTTTTGAATAGATATTTGATTAGTTTATTAAGAGATTTTTTAATATGGGTTTGTTTGTTGTAATCTGGTTGTTAATTTGATGTGTTGATTAGATGACAATTGGTGGGTTGTTTGTTTGTATTGATATTGATTGGGTTGTTTAGGGTTTTATTTATTATTCATGTTGAATGCATTCGTTACTTTGATTGGCCTCGCTTTGTCGAATTAATGGTATTTTGTTTGAAAATGTGCAGCTTTTCCTCTTGTTCAAACCAAAATTATTGATTTTTTTCGAATTCAACGGTCCACAGACTTGACACAGAAACCAAGCCAAGGTAATTAAGAACATGATTTTTGGGTGGTGTAATTTGTCTTTTGTATTGTCTTCGTTTAGAGTCGAGATTGAAAAAGATTGTTACTATTGATTCTTTAGACCATTTGAGGAAGCGAAGACGAGCTAGTGGCTTAGTGATGTCTAAGAAGAAAAGGAAATTATTAGCATTCAATCCAACAGAGGATCCTAAAAGGCGGTTGCAGCAAATGGCATCACTGGCCACTGCATTGAGAGCCTCTGGATCGGAATTCAGCAATGAGCTCACTTATGTGCCTGGCATGGCGCCAAAGTCTGCTAATCGCGCAACTCTAGAGAGAGGAGGAATGCAGGTTAATTACTTAGATTATGCTATATGTTGTATGCATTCAATTGTTTTGTTGCCTTTAGCTATTATTATTATTATTATTATTATTGTAACTTATTTTAGTGCAATTATGTTAATTTTCGAGTACCTCCATTTTTCAGGTTTTGTCGAAAGAAGATACTGAAACCTTAAATTTGTGCAAAAGCATGATGAATAGAGGACAATGGCCACCTCTAATGGTTGTTTATGATCCGAAGGAAGGGTATGTAGCTATGTACATTTGACTTTATATATGAGTGATTCGTAGGATGATTTTATAAATGGGAATTCCTAGTTTGTAATGCTTTTTTTTTGGTTTCGTAACAGCTTCACTGTACAGGCAGATAAATTTATAAGAGATTTAACAATAATAACAGAATACGTTGGGGATGTCGATTACTTGAGAAATCGTGAAAATGATGATGGTGATAGCACAATGACCTTGCTTCATGCTGCTGATCCCTCTCAAACCCTTGTCATTTGCCCTTACAAGCATTCTAATATCGCCCGGTTCATCAGTGGCATCAACAATCACACAACGTAAGTTCATCTTCGATACTGATGTTAGACTTCAAACTTCATGTAAAAAGTATATGTCCATTGTACTATGGCCTCCGAATTGTGTTACATTTTGGATTGTTCTGGTATTGTATTTTTGTATGAGGTTGCTTTAAACAGCTCATTTAAATGCATGTATAACAAAATGAACCTGCTGTGTACAATATATATGAGTCTCTGCAAATGAAAAGGTCAGGCTTCTACAATTGCCTAGCTTTGATCTAACAAAAATACCGGTTTCTGATGCAGGGAAGGGAAAAAGAAGCAGAATCTAAAATGTGTTAGGTACAATGTCAATGGCGAATGTCACGTTTTGTTGATTGCAAATAGGGACATAGCAAAGGGAGAGAGGTTATATTATGATTACAATGGATATGAACATGAATACCCAACTGAGCATTTTGTCTAACAACTTTTGTCTTCTTTTTTGTATTCTTTGATTTCCTCTCATTGATGATGGTCCATTCTGCCATTTTAGGTTATGCAAGTTAACAAGTCAATTGTATAACCATGATCCATCTCTGTCTCTAGTTCATATTCATGTAATTTCTTCACTTCAAATCTTTAAAAAATTAATAATTATTATAAACAGTACTTATTGAAGATTGGAATCCGAAGGGTTCATAGAAATTGATTTCTATTGTTTTTATTGCTTCTTTTGCTTATCGATAGTTATCTGCTTATCTTGGTGCTTTTACAAGTTAGACATGTGACTTGTTCTATGTTCATCATTGTTCAACCATCTAAGCATCTGTTTTGGGTTTCCTTTGAATATATACCAGTTGAATTACAAGTCATTCACTGATATAACTCTTTCGTATCCTTGTAATTAAATATATGGAATTTCTTACCATATAGGATAGATAAATAATAATAAAAAAAAAAATTTCTTTTCAATGTAATTATCTAATCAAATATAGAGCTGATGTGGCAAAAAAAATTTAGAAAATATGAAGACGGGTTTCTCGAGTAAGAATTCTGTCATCTTTTTTTTTTGTTGGTTAAGGTTTCGAGAATTTGGTGATACATCAGCATAAACATAGTGGATAATCAAAGTTATTACATTTTTTTCTCTCACAAGCTTTACTTAAACTCCTCTTATAACTAACTTAACAAAAACAAAAACTTAGAAATTGAGACATTCTATTTTTGTTAACCAATTAAAAATCTGAAGATTTATCTAACTCTCTTTTTAATTGAAAAATATAAAAGGAAAGAAAGAAATACATATATTTTATATTTGACGGGTCAAAAATTAATACATATTTTATTTTAGATAATTGTATTAGAGAAGAAAATATACATTTCTATAATTTTTTTGCCAAAGTGGATTCATATTCAAGAAAATTGTTGATCTGTAGAAACTTAAAAATGCATAATAAAATTGAATATGCTCTTAATATTGAAAAAATAAAATTCAATATATAGATATTAATTATTAATAAAAAAAATAATATATAAACTATAAAATTGAAGGGTGTAGCCCAATTGAAAGCTCATATCATTATCCAACTCTTTTTTTATAAAATCAAAAGGGAGTGGAGACATTAACGCCCCTTCAAAACTACACGTATATCCCAAAGAGTGGTTCCATCGTCACCCAAAAAATTTCTTGCTAAACTATTTGCTTTGTACACCCATGTTAAAAAGTTAAAAATAATTTTTTACTTCCCACATCTTTTAAAATACCAAAACTATCCGTAAATATAATTGTGAACTTTAATCATATCCTTTTTTTCCTATTACACTTATTTATCATACAATGTTGAGTGTTCTTATTCTACTCTTGGTTTCAAAAGACAAGAAAGGCTTATTTTTCTATTTTTACCAGTTCACACCATCATATTTTTTGCATTATGGACTAGTAGGATGTTTGTTGTGTGGGCAAAAAATATGTAACACTGCTACATATTGTTCCAACTAAAATCTCATGATTTTCTTGGTAGAGAAAATTACATGTGAAAATTCTAGTATATTATTGTAATATTAACTTTAATTTCATATATATTATTAGGGTTTATAATAGATTGGGTACACATATTATGGGTGTAGTCGAAAGTAAATTATAATTCTTAATTATACAATCATGTACTTTTGAATAATTATATGTAAGGGTGCACTAGAAATAAAACATTTTATTGAATCATGGATATAGCACGACATTTTTTGGGTTGCAATAGGCTCACCCACATCCCAAATTAGTATTGTTCGCAAATTAAATTATTATAAATGCACCCCATATCATTTTAATACAATAATTAATATTTTGAAAGCATATAATATCTATTTATTAATAAAAATTAAATAAGATTATTTACCAATTAAAATATCAAATAACTCCAATAAAATAGTTTTGAAAATAGAAACCGTTTAATCTAATTAAAAATGAAATAAAATAAAATAAAATTCTAATTAAATAAAAGAAGGGAACAGGATGTTGGGAGCCTCCTCTCATACTTTTCATTTTATTTTTATCTTCTTATTATTTTATAATTTATTAGTTTACAATTATTTAACCAAAAGCTTAAAAAGGGATCATTTTAACAATATGTGATGTATGCATATAAATTATAATATTTTACAAATATTAATAGTATATAAGAACAAATATTAATGGGGTGTACTCAAAGTCTCTAAGGCGCAAATATGGATACACAAAATTCACATTGAAACTATTGAAGTATTACTATCTGGCTCAGGTTCTTTACTCCCGGAACATAGTTCAGAGGTCTGCAACATATTGAAAACCTTAGAATTTCAATTTTCAATATGTCATTATCTAACTAGACATGTTGTAAACCTTTTTTTCCCACCTTATAGCCATTTCAAAGAACAAGCATTTCTTGCATATCCTTTTATAATATGTAGTAATTATTGTAAATCTGAATAGGTTTTATAATATATTGGAAACTTATTTTCGAAACATTTAAATTTACTAGAATATTTCTCTTAAATTTATAAATTATTATTATGGTAATTTGAAAACTTTTTTACCAAAAGGGATTTTGACAAATTTATTAAATCATAACTTCATAAGAGTCGGATATATATTCAACTCATACCATTGTATCAAAAGAGATTTTAACAAATTTATTAAATCATAACTTCATAAGAGTCGGATGTGTATTTAACTCATACCATTGGAAAGACCAACAATTTTTTTTTCTTTTTTTTTTCTATTTCAAATGATTAAATGGTGGTTGACACTAGGACACTGGACAATTACAAATGACAGTGAAAATGAGATTGTGTCATGTCACTTGATTGACATAAACTAGGTTGCAGCAGAACCAGCCAGGACACTGAGTCCACCTCCATGAACACATCAATTCTGATCCGAAAAACAAGGACCACTCTACTTAGCTATAGTGTTTCCTTTTCACAATGAAAAATTTTCATATTAAACAGTCTGATTGTGTCTGTTATATCTATACATGCGTATCATATAATAATTTTATAGATTTTACTTTTCTTTCATCATCAAATCTAATGCTTTTATTACATGTCATGTTTTTTATTAGATGATCGTACGATTGATGATAAATTTTCATATAAAACATTCTTATCATATCTGTTTTATTCGTACATACATATCATATGATAACTTTTTATAAATTTTACTCTTCTTTCATCATCAAATCTAATGTTTTATCATTGTGGCATGTTTTTATTCGATAGTCGTACAATTGATCAAAAATTTTTATATAAAACATTCTTATCATGTCTGTTATATCCATGCATACATATTAGATGATAACTTTTTACAGATTTTGTTCTTCTGTCATCATCAAATAAATGTTTTTATCATTGTGACATGTTTTTATTCGATGGTCGTACGATTGATGTAACAAGACCGTTTTATACAAGTCTTGCAGATGAAAAATTAAAAAAAAAATAATTAGTGTGGTCCAAAATTAGAGAGAGACAGAGTGGGCCGTGGGCCTGCCGTCTGATTGGATCAAGTGAACCCCCACAAAAGTGGTCCCAAAAAAGCGCTCTCTCTCTCTTTCTCTCTGTTTTTGTGAGTAAATTGGGTGGTGACTGACTGCCATCAAATTTTGGATCAGATCTGATCAATTGAACCCCTCCTCACAAAGCAAAAGTGGTCCAAATCGTTCACAGGAGAGTTTTTACTAGTAAAAAATATGTACTTTTTTTGGGCATCACTAGGTCCAGGTCCAGCCCAGTACGCATATGTACATATATTGTATGAGTTTCCATCTGTCACTAGAGAAGAGATTTACACAATCAGAAGACTCAGATCCCAAGGCCTAGCCCTAGCTAGGGCTTTTAAGTTTCTGTGAAAAATGTTACTGTTGTGGTCCTCATTAGGGTTTTTCTGTTAGTTTTCAATAATTCCCATCGTAATGATTTAATTGATGTTGGTAGAATATTTACCACCAACCCAAAAAAGTAACTTGTTAGGTAATGTTAATAATATTCTTATGAATGTAAAATTGAATTCATATGATTTGATATAAGATCGTGACATTTTATTTTATCCAATTATATAATATATTCATCATATTCAAATTTAAATTTTATTGTATGAACTAGAATCTTTGATCTTATATGTCGTAGATCCAAACTCTACAAGGCTCAAGAGGCTCTACCCTTAACCTAATTCCACTTTTGGTGGGATCCCACCCGGTATAGATGTGAAAGCCTTACTATAGACAATGGTCTAGGCTAGGCTTGCTCCTCGATAGAACTTGTTTGGAGCCATGAGATGATGCTTACACCCTCTTGAACTCAAGACCTAATCCATATCAAACATTGTGCGATTGTGACACCTAGGGTAATAGTAATGAACCATTTGGAGGATATAGTATTTTGGTTTCTAAAATATGTATTTAAAAGCGATGTTGATGTTAACCAATAATAAACCTCTCACATTCATATAGATAAAATTATACGTTGGAATTGTCTCTCTCTTTTTCCTTTTACTCTCAATTTTATAATAATTTAAAAGAACATTATTTGAAAACCCCTCTCTAAACTTCAAAGTTAAATTTTATTTATAGTGTTGGTTGCTAACAATATCAATTAAAACAAAACTTGTAGAAGCACTTCAACTTGTCTTCGTTTCAGATCTTTCATGTTATAACAAAAGCAAGAAACTTGTAAATATAGATACTGATTGGGTTAAACATCACTAATAATCTCGTTAGACTCCTAGAAACTATGAATAAATATTTATATTAACCATGAGTAAACACACAATTTGGAAGGGTGTAATTGGTGTAATTTAAAACCATGACTCAAAGCAAATCTATATGTCCGTACATGCAACATCGATTTGGTGGGCTCGTATTTTTATAGAAAAGATGAGTGCATGATAGAAAGGCCATGCATGCGTAAAGACAAAGTGGGCAGTGGGCACCCATGCTAATTAACACTATGCAGAAAAATGAAGCCATCAAAGACCCACCCACCACCCTCTCTTTGGTGAAACCAAGCCTTGCTTTTCTACACCCATTTTAAGATTTTTATAGATGCATGTGCATACAAACAACCAGCCGTGGTACTATAGGAGATAATAATTATTGATCATCACAAATATCAATATCCACTTTTGGTAAAATCAAAATCAATCCATCTTTCACATATCCCTTTCTTGTTTCTATTCTCAATTCTTGAAAAACCAAGCCTCTTTTTTTCCCTCTATGATTTGTTGCATTTTTGTGCGTTCACAAGTATCCAATTTCAAGAAAGGGAAACATGCAACAACAATGTTTATCCTTTCTAGATAGATTTTGATAGATCTTATTCTTACTAATTTGCTCCATGAATAAGTCAACTTGATTCTATGTCTGCAATGTCCAATGTCAACTCTTTAAAAAAAAAAAACCGTTAATGTTGGGAGAGAGAGATTCAATTCAATGTATCCATTTATGTGTTTGTGAGATTATTGTAATGAAATTTATCCAATTATAGGACCTGTGTCAAGGTGGGTTCAACTCATTTTCTGTTATTACTTCTATTTGGAGGAGAAGTGCAAGTTTACTTCTTGCATTCCCGATTTGTGCTTGCATGGAATTTAGAAACTCTTGCATTACAATCAACCTTGTTATGGGAATTGTGTAGCATTAAGAATATTCTTTTCTTATTCAAAATGACTTTATTCATTTATTAAAGGATATTAAGATATATATATATATATAATTATGATGTTATAAACTTATAACACATTGTTAAGACTATGTATTTACAATTAAAATACTAGTAATGAACGTTTGACGATTCTACTCTTTTAATTTGAATATAAATTTATATCAGAACAGAATCTATATTACATTGTAAGTTATATTATGTATCATCTCTATTAACTATGTATTCTCATTCTTAATTAGATTCGGGATTACAATACTTAGATTTCAACCACTTAACTAAAATAAGAGTTGACAGCTTTTGTCAAGCACTTCTCTACAGTTAAATTGTCCATATGTAGATGTAATTATCCCTTGAAACCTTCGTTAATTACAAACTGCACAAAAAATTCATATAATGTATTAAATTGAATTAAATTCAATTGATGATAATCAAAATTAATTTATATTGAATTTATCAAATTCAAAGTAGAATTTATATTGAATTTATCAAAATAAGTATTAATTCCAAATTCACAATCAATCAATTTAAATTGAATTTATCAATTTATAGATGTGGATTTTAAAATAATAATAATAATAATAATAATGTGGGTGATCTAAACATGTGATGGTGAAATGAATTCCCTTGTGAGAAAAAGCAAAGGGGTAAATTATTTGCTTGGTCTCCACAAATGGAGCCTTGGAGAGAAAACAAAAAAGGAAACTGTGTCACATCATGATCTAGACAACCAAACATGTCAATTTGTTTGCAAAAAGTTCAATTACATTAACTATTTGTGTCACTACCTTTAACTCAATCTATTTCATTATATTAATTATAAATTTTTTGAATTTAGAATATATCCAAACTCTATCTCAATTAGATATGTTTATAATTTCTTTCTCATGAGTTTTCAACATCAATTGCCTAAATCTATTACAATACAAACTGAGTTAAATAGCTCACAACTTATTATTTTCTTTTGGTAAGATTTTGATACTTTACTGAATTTATAACTTTACATGGTAATTAATAGAGCGTCTACAAACTTTTTTTGTTTTTTTTTTACAATTTTTCATTCAAAAAATTCATGAGCCTTTAAAACTATTAGAAATTATAATTTTAAATTTCACCAAGTTTTTTTTTTAAATTAAATAAATTATTGATAATTTTAAAAGTTTCAAATAATTTTGGTAAACTTAAATTTTAAAGCTATTCAAGTTTAAATGTGTCTAACCCATACATGAGTCATCATTCTAAAAATCATCTATCACTTGAAGTAAACCGTTTTTTACCTAGTATATTTAAATATTATATTAATTATTAGATAATAAAAATTGATTTAACAGAAAAATTAGATGGATATATAATCCATCACAAAATTTTTAAAAAAATTAACGAGTTTTAAATATGTGAACATGGTTTTTCTTTCTTCTTTTTCTTTTTTGAATTATAGGGGATTGTAGTTAGACAATGAATTATCGATTTTTTGACTTTATCGTAAAAGATGCTCATATCAACATCCATAGTTCGACAAAGAGATATAAGTATATGATATGTCGCAAGGAGATTAACAATGATATGAAATAATTATATGAAAATATCATACACAGTTTGATAGGGTGTAAATCCATATATACATAAGTTATGTTGCTTGTATGCATGAGATATATATATATATATATATATATCAATAACTCTTATCATTTCTTTAATAGGTTAAATTGCACAACCACTAAGTTTAGACTTAATTACAACTAACAAAGCCTTTGATGAAAATTGCACAAGCCTTTTAATTATATGAAAATATCATACATAGTTTGAAGATGAAGATGGTATGAAGCTTAGGAAGGTTGAAGATGAAGTGGTATAAAACTTTGGAAGGTTAAAGATGAAGATTTTATTTCTTTTATTAATTAAAAGTTTTTATTAAATAAGTAAAATATCTTGACTGTAAATAATAAACTAGTAATAAATGTCTAATCTTCACAATCTCATACCCATGAGATGGTGAAAAATTTTTTAATTTATTTAAGGGTGTGTAATTAAAATAATTTAAGAAGCGATAATGTTTTTGAGATATTAAAAAAATAATAAAATTAAAAATATATAACAAAATAAAGAAATGAGGGTGTTTTTTTTTTTTTTTTATATTTTACCCTTAAAATTTGGTCAACCTTTAGTACTTGATTTAAGGAGGTTTGTTTAATTTGCCCTTTTAAATATAGAAATCAATGACATAAAATAATTAAAATGATAATTCTTTCAATTCCATTATTTGTTTATATATTTTGACCAAAACATTTTATATTATTTCCTAAATAACCCTCATAAAAAAAAATTATATTTGGGAATTGGGTCACGACAGTAATCTTTTAAATATACAATAATATAAGAACATGAGTTGAAACTCGGAAATAGAAGGATTGATTAAGCACCTTCATTATTTTCTAATCATTCAATGAACCCAATCAAACCCCAAATGATAATTTATAGTATCAATACGGCAATTAATTAATAAATTGTTCCTAATCGAGTGTCGGCCAGGCATATTATATACACGAAAATCAGATAAAAATAATGGAAAATTAAATAAATTAACAAATAAAATATTGTAACATATACATGTTGTAGATGAAATGTTATTTAATTATGTCGGCAGCCAAATTATGGAGTGAGTTATGGAGGCATTCATGTGGCCTATACCAGCACACCAACCAACCTTGACATATTAAAAGTTCTATTCGAATGTGTGCATGCATGAGACTTTTTAAATTTGGATACTCCTTGATTACTTTCAACTTCCATTTAATTTCGACGTTAGTTTTCAAAAAGATAAAACTTTAGTATAAAGTATGTTGTGACGACAGGTGTTATTAATGGTGGAAATAATTTTTTTTTTTTTTAATCTTTTTACGCTTGTTATTTTCAAGTATTGAGTCTTATTTTAACTCTTTGTGTTAAGCACAAAAATCAGTATAAAAGAGAATTTTGATCCAATTTGATTATGTTAATTTAAGTGAAAGTTAAATTAATATTATCTGCGAAATAAAGAACAATATGTATTTTGTTTTGGTTGATCCCCAAACATTTTGTATCCAGTTAAGTGTAGTTTTAATTATAATGCAGTAATTTAATTGATGAAATAAAGAACTATATATGTTTTGTTTTGGTCCAAAAATTAGTATCCAATTAAATGCAGATTTTATTATGAAATGTGAAATTGTTGAGCAACTCTTTTTGATGATTTACAGTTTAATATTGCATTTCTTGTTTGCTTTGTGTACCGAAATTATTAAAAGAATGGAATACTTACAAACCACGTAGAAGTGAGCATTAATTAAGTAAAACTAAATAAATCTAATAATTGATCACTTATAATGACCGTGTGGACACACATGTGTAGTCAGGAAAACATATTTAGGAAGTCCAATGAACTAATATTTAATATTTAAAGAAGGATAAAATTAAATTTATTACAAAATTGAAGATTATATATGTAATTACCTATTTTTAATTTTTGAAAAACTAAATTCTGACCCAGCCATCGAGTATAAAGAGAGTTAATGATTTCTGGTGAAGATAATTTGAACAAAAAACTTTTATGGAAGCTCATTTTACCATCAAATCATATTAAAGAGTGTGAGATGACATTTTATTGTTCATTGGTTTTGACTTAACACTTGGATAATAATTGATTAGCTACAATAGTTCCAACCTTTAATCCCTTAGATTTTTTTTTTTCGTTAAAAGTCAATTTCTAAGAATGTCTTTTATGCACAATTTGAATTCAATAATTGTTTGTGTTTAATAATAAGTGATAAAAACTTTTGAGAAGATAATATATATAATTAAAAAAATAAGGTGTTTGATTCGATTGTATAAATAAAATTAAAAATAAAAATATAAGGAGCAGTAACGTTGATTCTCATTCTTCTCAGTTTGATTTCATTATTGTATAGCAATATATTGAGTTCTTTTTCCGGTACACTGTATGCAATTGATTTTTCAAACTTTTAATTTAATAATAATTTTTTAAAATCGAATTATGAACCAACTCTCTTAAGCTTGGAAGATCCCAACTCAGATACATATACTTTTATCAAAGTGCAAATATCTATGTACACTTTGTTTTCATGGAGTTCTTAATTTGTCCTTTCTCTTAGATGAAAAATGAACTCTTCATATATGTATTCTTTGTTCATAGATATAACGTATAATATTGTTTGTATAGAAAATTTATTCAAAAACGAAAACCCGATTAAAAAATAAAAACAAATTTCATTTCAATTATCACTACTACTTTGTATATACATATAATTTTATAAGTTTAATTAATTAAATAAATTAATCATGAAAGAGTTTGAGTTTTTAATCTGTTCATAAAAAAATGTTTGAAAAAATATATTCGTAATCTAGAACCTTTTTTTTTTTTTTAACTTTCTAACACTAGATCAGATTATTGTGGGAATCTAATTGAAATAAAACTTTGAAACATGGCTCATATCTCTATTTCTAGAAAGTGAGATATGAAAGTTAACTAAAATAGGATTTTAAATAAATCTCTACTCTCAAAAGATAGGAGAAGACTATCCACACAAAAATTGGAAATTTGTCCATATAATATTTATAGTGGAACAAATGAGTCAAATCCACCGATTGAAAGTATGTGGTGGGTGGGAATGATCTTTCCACTAAATTAAACAATTTTTCTCTAATCTAGAGCTATAGTTATAGTAGTTAATCAAGGTAGATACCAACAAACTCTTAGCATGGTTGAACATGTGGTGATGGTTTCTTAAAAAGAGAAGTACATAAATAAGTAATTATAATGATGTTGATAATGATAATAATAAAAGAAAGCCAAGTGTGAAGAGAGCATGTGGGTGGTGTATGTAAACAAGAACAAGAAGAATAAACCACCAAGGAATACCATGAACTGAAAAAGACATGATTAAGGCTAGAATCTTGGGTGGTCGTGTGTGGTTTTCCATAGAATGATTTGTTGCTTCACTACCAGGCAAACCCTCACACTTCAATAATTATATAATCTGTCATTAATTAATTCCCAATTAAATCAAATCAAATCAAAAAATCTTAATTAATTAACCTAATTAATTAAAATATTGTTTTTCGGTGTAGTGTTGTTGGGCTGCCGACTTTCATTTGTTCACGTTGTGTCCTACCATAAATAACAAGTAGAAACTCTGCTTTGCATGCCACGTGCCAATCACGTGCTCTCTTCTCCTATAAATCCAACTACATGTGTTCTCTTCGCAAAAAAAAAAAAAAATCTAAAATTGGTAACCTATATAGCAAGTTTGTCGTACGTAGTATTGATATTAATGGCTGAGGATCTATCGAAGAACTTGTTTGATATTATTTGAAAAGTATAAACAAATTATTTAACAATTTATTATGAAATAAGTGTTTAGTAAATCTTTTAGAAGTAACTATTTGATAATCTATATTGAGTTGGCAGCTGTTATTAAGAAATAGGTGGAAGTTATTTATGAAGTGATTATGTAATGTAATGAACTTTTTAAATAGTCAAATTATCTTTATTAGTTTAATGTAATGTCACTTATATATGTGTATATGTAGATATATCTCAACCTTAATTATGTAAATATATTTATAGAAAGTAATGATTAAAATATTTTATTTTTAAATCCATTTTTTATATTGAATAAGTTCACTACAATTAATATAATAATTTATCAACACATGCATATTGCTTTTAAGCCTTATAAGTGTTTTAATAGTAGAATTAACCAAATAATCGCATAATTAATATTACAACAGAGTATTTCTTCAATACAACTAATAATGATTAATTTAAAAATATAACAATACCAAATTGGTCCAAAATTTATGGTGACTATAGATTAAACAATACATGTGCAATTTGAAAATTTATTCTCATAATATCTAGAGATACTTATTTCTAACATAATGAGAGTAAACTTCTTATCATACATGTGAAAAGAAAATGTATTAATAAGTACTTACACTATAATGTGAATGTGCAATAATATTGTAATAACAGCAATTTATATTTTTACAGAGGGAAGAAAATGATGAAACTGATGTCTTGAATGAATAATTATTGTCATCTTATGAAACTTATTTAGTTTTAATTACTTTTCTGAAAAGGCAATTTTAAACATTATTTTTAAAAGAATATCATCTCTTAGCAAAGATGGTAGGACACCTCCTGATTCACTTGTGTGTTGCAGGTTCAATTTTTATCATGCACATTTTAAAACTTGATTGGGTCTCCCTTTTAATGTGTGAATAATTTTGTTTGCCATTTATGAAAGTAAATATTTGGAATACGGGAGTAGTGTTTGATCTTGGTAGGTCTAGATAAATATTTAACTTGGTGTCAACTAAAGAAATGTATTATTTTCTTAAAGAACAACGTTATTTAATAATTTTTTCCTATGAATTGTTTCAAATACCAGAACAATAAGAATTCTATTTTTTGCAACTATTAACACTTGAAATTAGAGAGAGTGATATAACTCGAATCTATAACTTCACTGATGTGAGTGTAATCAATTTATCATTGAATTGACCCCACCTTGTTGTATATAATAAAAGTGCATAAATCTCCTTATAACGCATTAGTTTAACAAAACGTAGATACATACTAATTATAGTACATGTAGTCATGATTTTGATCGTGTTTATTTTGTATTACAATATTGAGTCACATATCATCTCATCACCAGAAGATATCTATATATAAATTAACAACTTCATTTATTAGGTAATTCACAAGTCTAAGAAAACATTTTTATTTGAAATATGTTTTATGAAAAGTACTTGTTCTTCCTCTTAATAGTTACAAATTTAATAAACAGTAAGACTCAAATCATACCCATATGAATGTGAGGAATTTATCATTAAATAAATATCAACTTTAGCCACGAAAATTACTTTCCAAAAAACACATTTCTATACGCACTCTTGTTTGTATATATAAAAGTATACTTTTGCTTAGTTTGGAAGCATGCAATTTTGCTCATGGATGACTATGTCAACCTGCTAAGAAACAAATACGTAAGAGTGTATGTGATCTAACTGTACTGTCTTGATTCTTCAAACTTCACCTTCGAAAATATAATTCTCATTAAAAGCTTAGAAATTAAATTAATTAGATTAACCAATTATCGTCGGCAACTAAAGATAAAGTTCTAACCTAAATTGTATTCAAATAATTTTTCTTCAAACGACAAATTAAGTTCTTGATTGGTACTGATCATCGTGACCTCATTAAAGTTGACAAACAATGTTCTCCAGAAAGCATGATCACCACTTGGCGATTTGGCACGATAATATCCATCCAAAGATTGGTGACTAATGCCATGTTCAAAACTATTCTTGATAGTTCTAGCTTTTATATGTGGTTTTGAAGTCATGTTAGTATACTGATTTAGAAACGATATTCGATATAATGAGATGGATAACATTTGTTAGATGGGGATTTGTAATAAGGGAGAATTGTAAATAAGCCCTTGAATTTGATAAATGCTAAATCAAACCCTCCAATTTAAATAATAAGTAAAAAAAACCCCTACAGGTAGTTGACCAACAACTAACTTATGTTAAATCTATTGGAATATAATCATTTTGTTATACAATTATATAGTAAAGAAAATAAATAACGTTGTTACATTATATCTAATCAAAGTCTTCTAACGGTAAACCAGATTTAAGAGATGTCGACGTTTGAATTTGGTCGATCGAAGTTCTTGACTTAATACCTGGAATTAAAGAGAAACAGAGCAAAAACAAGAAAAAAGGAAGAGAAAGAACATAGATTGTAAAAGGATTTTTACGTGGTTCGGTCAAAAATAATGTCTATGTCCACGACTGTGTTCTCTGATGATTTTGATAGAGTCATAGTATATTATTAATTATTGTTTCATATGGTTATAATGAAATTTTAGCTCCTATTTATAATGTAGGGCGTTACAATTTAAGTACAATTAAATTAAAAAAAAAAATTCATATTAATTACACTTTCGAAATTGATTCTCACCATAGTAAGGATAGATTCCATCATATCTGGGATAAATTCCACTTACATAAGAATTTGAAGTTCTTTCAAATTTCAAATTCCGATAGTTGACTCTTTCTCAATTTAAGATGTTGCATTTCTGGAAAATTCCTTTAACGAGCGCTTCGAGCTGCAAGTTATAGCTTGCCTTAGACAACCTTGAGCTGAGTATAAGACAATCTTGACCGTAGTTGACTAGTGACCTAAGAATAGTAGTGACAAGCTGAGAGCTTGTTCTTATGAGCTCGGTGTTGGTGAACTAGGTCTTCGCCTACTAAATTAATCCATTGGATCAGTTTTTTGGACTTGTATCAGTTCATTTATGTTGTCTCAATATATCTACAACAAGAGATATTTTACTTATTTTTTGAATCAAAGGAATTAATTTATCATTTTATCGAAATTCAATAAGTTAATTGCAATTATAATTGATAGAAAGAGAACATTTATTTATTTTTTTTTTTTTTTGAAAAGGAATTAATGAATTGCCAGTTAACAACTAGATATATTAGTATGTGTTTTTTTTTCCTTAAATTTTTTTTTTTTTGTTTTTTTTTTTAAAAAAAAAAGAGCATAGCCTTACATATATAAATAGGGAAAAAAATCAAAGCAAACCAATCTTCAAACATAAAATTCATTTTTAGTCGAAAATGTATTTGAAATCGTTTTCAATCCACGGACAAAACTAATTATAACTTATTATCCCTATACTACCAAAAGTCCCTCCCTTGTCAATTGCTAGTTACATCTGGTGAAAAATAAATTTGATATTTTTTAGGAACCTTTTTATAATTTCCAATCATAAGATATGGCCAACATCTCACCAAATCATGAGATGTTGGCCACATATCATGATTGAAAATTTTAAAATAATAATAATAATAATAATAATAATATGTAGAAAGTGTCAAATTTATGAAAGTTGACACAAACGAAAAGAACCCCAAAAACTCTAGATCTCTCACACATCCCCATTGCATCCAACACTTCCGAAGCATCAAAGGCAACTAATTACGCCGTCGGAGACAATCGATTGAACTCCAATCTAGGCTCAAAACTATATCAATGTCCATCTGGTTTCAAGCAAAACTAGATCTTGATTTCGTGAAATCGTATGTTCAACTTTATATGGACCTCACATGGACGCCAATGATGACGAGCAATGATAGGCGGGTCACATGAGTTTAGAAATGGGTTATCGGGTTCTAGTTCGTGAGATGTGGGTGGAAGGATGATGGGGTAATTTCACATAGGTTTTTTAAGAAAGATTTTTTTTTTTGGTAATTTTGGGATACTCACCGGAAATAGTTTTGTTTGTGGAATAAAAACTATTTCAAATTCATTTAGGATAAAATGGGAGTTTCATATTTGGAATGTGACCATTTTTAGCAATTTCCATTACATAAATTGAGATGCTTTTAGATTTCATCAAACGTTATTATTTGACTTAAACCTCTTGCATATTTTGTTAAATATTATCTCAGAGATTGATTTTAAAATAATAGAATGATTAGTCTGCCTGTTATAACTCAACAATATGAAAAAGGAAACATATATTTTAAAAAAATAATAATAATATAAAAGCCATAAAATTTCATACAACATAAACTAATATCACAAAACATAAACTAAAAACGGATTTACTTTTCAATATTTTTTATTTTTAAACTATCAACCTTTTTTAAACCGCTAAACTATAATCCGTGAACTTCAACCGTTCTATCATTATAAAGAGTCAGTATGATATTATTACCCATTAAATTAAAACAAGACCATATCCTATGCATGTAATGTAATCAAGAATTCAAGATGCACCATACTCCATAAAGTTTCTTAAAAATTAATTCAATCAATTCAATGTTTCACAACACATAAAATACGTTAAATTGAACTATTCACTTTATGAAACATTCTCCTATTATTATGCAAAAAAGAAATTAACTTTTTGCCAAGTATGACTCGTGCGCGTCCATTATACCACAAAAAAGTGGGAAAAAGAAAGACCATGTAAGCTAAAATTAGGTTCCAAATTGTATCATTGGTGTCCTCTTGTCTGCAAAATAGGGTGGTTATAGGTAGCTTATTCTCTCAAAATAATCATGATTTTCTTGACTTTATTGTAAAAGATGCTAATTACTCTAAACATGTTTGGAGTTCTTTAACAAAACATCACTTTTACTTCAAGACAATGTGCAAACAATTTCAACTTTGGGTTCGGTAATTGCCTATTGTCTTAGAGTTCAATATTTTTAGAGGGTTTTAAGTAAATTGTTGGATGGTTTTGAAACAATGGCCGCTTTTTCTTTTTGACCTTTTAGGGCTTGTGTAGCTCTAATGGAGACATAATCAAGATTAGTGAATTGTCTTTAATCTTGATTGGGGGGTAAATTCATTTAATCTTTCCTGTTTCTCTTGTTTGCTGCAATCGACTTTTGAGTCATTTCAAAAAAAGCTCATCATAACATATATTAAATCTAAATTTGTCGAACCATCCTCTAATAGCTTTATGCTTGTCAAAAACTTTAATTATTTACAAGAGCAAAGGTAGCAACTTTGCTTTATGGATGACCAAGGACAAAGTATTAACTTCAGAAATACAATATATATATATATATATATAAATTCGGAAGTTGAGATGATCTCTTGGTAAGTTACTCTCATTCACACCAATGAAAAATTTGAATTATACTTTTTTTTTCAACGTTTGAATCAATAATAATTCAAAAACTTAAAATAATTTATACATGAATCATATGAGAACAATAAATTCAAAAAAAAAAAAAAAACAAAAATGTTGAAGGGCGGTGACCCCGTTAAATCAGCAGCTTAATCACTAAAATTTACACAAATTTGAAGGTTGGACAAGGAGAAGTAATTTGAACCCGCAGCCATACTAATGTGGTTTACAAGTCTTATCAGTCAGTCAACCTCAAGTTCATCTACTCGTTCATTTATTTTATACAAGAATGATTTTTATATAGATCTATTATGGTTAATCTTAGCAAAATCTTTATAGCCTTCTTCCCTAAATATAAAATAAACCAGCATCAGCATCACCTAATAGTTTGTTGTAAATAGCGTCCATCTAACCTAATAATAATCAAGGTTCAAATTGCCCTCATCACAAGTGGAATCTCATATATATATATATATATAATTGACTATAATCTTATTATACATTATTCTATATTAACAACACTTAATAATCACAATCCACCCCCATAATTATCAATTGGGTCACAAATATTGAAACTCCTCAAATCAAGGTCTATAGATCTTAATCTTATTATAAATCTTGGAAACTAATTCAACCAATAATCATGAACATTAATTATTATGTCAAATATTTTAAAAAATGGGTTCCAATTAAAGGGTGGGGCCCGAAATTATTGAAGCATAAAAAAAATTCATGGGCAAATCTACAAACACATATTGCTGCCCTGTATGAGGGTCAGGCAGGTTTGACTTTACAGTGGGTGATTTTGGAAATATGAGAAATATGTAGGCTATTTCGTCAACTTAAATTTGTCCATGCCGTGTATGCATGATAATTATAGAGTGACCACAGTGTCTTTGACATTGATCAGTCTATATATTACCACAAAATTATAAGAGAATATGAACAATTTAAAAGTCTTATTTCTTAAAAAAAAAAAAAAAACCTTAGTAGTTATATAAATGAGTCTCATATAATAAAGTCATAGACGATCCATTAAATCTTGTGATTGGTCCTTGTTGTGACCTAAAAGTATTGACCATTGGGTCATTGGATTCTTTGTGAATGCTAGATTTGGAATTGAAAAGCATTTAAAAAAAAAAAAAAAAGAATAAATAATACAAAAAAAATTTAAGAAGAGATAGTTTGATTAGAGTGTTCAAATTGTATTGATTTTTTTTTTTTAATTGCAATGGTAAAAAATTACATAGAATTTTGAGATGTTTAGCAGTTAAATATCATTTTTATTAATTTCGTAAACTTAAAATTAGTCTTTGTTACAAAAGTGTGTTTAATAGATGTTTTTTTAGGAAAGTAATGCCGGTGCAACAGATGCATGGTGCATCATCCGTTATGATCGTGGTATGTAGCAACTTTTTGTTTTATGGCACAACCACAACAGATAATACACCATATATCCGTAGCACCCAAGAATTTCTATGTTTTTAAGAAGTGCTTTTAAAAGGTATTTTAATAAAAGTCATATAATTTTAAAAGTGCTCTTTTGAAAATTTATCTTAAGAAATGCTTCAAATAATTTTATGAGTAAAAAAGAAAAAAAAAAACTCTTGTGTTCCAATTTGCAAACAAATGCAACAAAACACACACACTTTTGACTATTTAATTATTATTTAAAAATTCATTTTGATATGACAAATATATTCTCAAAAATACGAAAAATCTATTTGATCAAGCACAATTTAAATGTTACTTTTAAAAGTTTTCATTATATATCATAAAATTACCAAACTAAGAATAAGTGAAAAATCATTAAATTATGAAGATTAATTATAAAATATATTAAATTGAAACAGCACTAAATACTAATAGAAATTTATACAAATTTTCACTAATTATTTCTTGAAATCATAAATTAATAAATTTTTTAAACTGACACTAAACCAGTTAGAATATTATTAGGATCTATTAAGATAAGTTATTATTAGTATGATCTGAATATATTTTTAATAATCGGTATCCATGATAAGATTTGTATATCTAACATTAAAATGAATTCAGAGACGCACCGTCATCGGGAGTCCGAGAGTCCGAACTCCAAAGCCACAAGAGAAAGTGCCCCAAATTATTATTGTTAACAGTGCTACTTTTTTTAGTCATGATAATCTCTAAGTCACAAGCTTTCTTTATCGATAAATATTTTTGCATATTAATTTATGATCAATTTATGAGTAGTTAAGGGTGGCTCCACCAGGGAATATTGCTTCAAATTATTTAAATTATCAATGTTTTTTTGTATGTTGCTTTGACCATGCATAATTGCAGTTGATTATGACAGCAAAATTCTTCAATAATTGCTCAAAGGTTTATTTCATTTTATCATATGATAATTTGGAGGAATTCATGATAAATTATGAAACTCTCGTTTGCTTTTATGTTTTATTTTTGTGAGCATTTTAATTCATGATTTTAAAACATTTTTTTAAAAAATTAAATTAAAATAAAATGCAATTCATAAGCTTTAATTTTACCTTTAACATTCAAAATGGTGTTTTTTAAGTATCCAAAATATATTTAGAATTTACAAAATTTATAAAATAAAAATTTTATTGTTGGCTTGTTTTGGTTTAACCAATATTTAGAATTTATTAATTACTATGAGTCGTTAAGTAGCTCTTTTGATATTAAGAGGTCAATGGTTCAAATTTTGTGCATAACCTATTAAATTACAAGGTATAGGTGTGACTTTTTTTTGGTAGAAGTTGCTATCTCCTAATTGTAAAAGTAATCATTCAGGTTACACTATCAATGATCAATCTCGGTAGATCTAGACAGTCTTTTGATCTATAAGGTGCAATGTTAAGGAAAAAAAAAAAAAACTATTTTCCTTGTTACATCATTTACTAATTGGTGTATATAATCTATATTGTTATAAATAATCTGTCATATGATTAGAAATTAAAATTTTATGATAATAATAAGACATGTTATTATAAGGTCATCAACATTATTAACCCGTTAATATTTAGTTGATTGGATTATAGTTAAATGACCATAAAATCATCAAATATAACAAATAAGATAAACTGACCGGCTCTCTTAGCACTTTTTTAATTATAAATTACTACCTCATATGACATCATGTGAAAAAGGTGCATAAATCTTTTTGTCTAAAACTCCATAAAACATTGAACAACAATACACAAACTACCAGAAACTTATAATGACTTTCTTATGACACATAACATAATACATGATTTTAATATTATAATAACATCAAATATATTTTATTAACACAAACCGAATATTTTGAGGATCCATCCCAATTAATTAATTAATTAATTGGAGAGGTTCAATTACTTTTTGCATGAGACCAAGATCAACACCGGATTTTGGTGATCTCTTTTGGGCAGATTATTACTTCGTGATAACAATATATAGTATAGGTTCATATTTTATAGGTTAGTATGGATATGCTCACCTAACTAGATCAATTAGATATTCATATAAGTAATTGATAATAAAATTTTAAATGATTTTTATTATGACATATGAGGACTTTGAACAAGATGGGTTAATTTAAAAAATTAGAAATTTCAAGTCAAAAAAATTGACTTCTGACTTTTGTTGAAAGTTTGAATATAGAGACTAGAGTGAGTGGAGTAGTAACCTAACCTCACAAAAAGCATATTGATAATTACATAAGAAAAGAAATCTTTGCCACCTAATTAATGATCATTTCAGTCCTATTCAAAGTTTGGTCAAAATTAACAAGAAACATATTAGTACGATTTTTTAATTTTGTATGTTTTACTGTTTTAGACAGAGATATTGTCCACACGTGATATTATGCTCCTAATTAAAATGCATAAAACATTATTAAAAAATTATAATTTAAATACAATGGATACCAAGTAAAAACACATTTAAATCTAGCTCTTAAATCTGTATAATACAAGATAAATGAACAAACACGATACAACATAACTAGACTGAAATAAGAAAACACCATATAATTTTACCCAGTACAATATTCATAATAACATAACACTTATTTTCGATTTAACATTATATATATATTAAAAAATTATTTTTGACCAAAAAAAAAAAAACATAAAAGTTGCTAAACTTTATAATACTAAAAAAATACATTTTACAAATTTATATGATTGTATTTTATTTTGATTGTGAAAATATATATCTTCTCCTTGTCGGGTAAGCATCCAAGTTGCTTAAGAATTATTGACCTTGAACATACTTCGACGAACATCTAACTCATTCATTGTCTATTTTTAACCTACATACACACACACACACACTATATATATATATATATATATATATATATATATATATAAGACATAATGAAATTTTTATTTCAGGACTAATAATTAGAGGAACATATTTTTTGTGAGTCTCATTGTTATGGTGGGTGCACTGAAAATAAGTGATTATAATTTGTGATCCTACATAAAAATTTAATAGAACATAATTTTTGTGAGTCTCATCATCATGATGGGTTCTACTGGATATGAGTAGTTATAATTTGTAATCTTAAATAAAACATTAATGTGTATATATAGCAATAACGTTTTTGAAATTTTGTTTCGGGACCAAAAATTAGAGCCATAGGTTTTTTGTGAGTCTTATTACTATGATGGGGTCCTCTAAAAATAAGTGATTATATTCTGTGATCCTGCATAAAAATTTGAGAACATTTTGATTAAAGGATTATCCTATATATATGTGTGTGTGCGCATGCGCGCGCATGAATGATCAAAATAATTACTAATGTGATGTAAAACAATCAATTAAAAACTTAATTATTTTGACCTTTGGATCAAGAGTACAAAAATTTAATTATTATAATCTTTGGATTGTGAACACATTTTAACATCAACAATTCGATGTTGTAATCAATTTATTTAAAAAATAACATTGAAGATCTGAGTTCCAAATCTTCAAGTTAAGGATTTGGAATCTAGATCTTAAAAAAAAAAATCAGAATTTTATAAAAATAAAAGATTGAAGATCTGATTCCAGATCTTCAAGTTGAAGATTTGAGTGCTAGATCTTCAAGTTGAAGAGCTAGAACCAAATCTTTAGAAAAGGAAACAAAATTCGAAATAAAAAATAAATAAAAAAGGATTGAAGATCTGAGTTCCAAATATTGAAATTAAAGATCTAGAACCCAAATATTTAATTTAATTTTTTA
This sequence comes from Litchi chinensis, assembly GCA_019925255.1. NCBI lineage: Eukaryota > Viridiplantae > Streptophyta > Magnoliopsida > Sapindales > Sapindaceae > Litchi > Litchi chinensis. Next base: position 5,307,191 of record CM034462.1, on the reverse strand, counting down.
TTTATAGAAATCTGGTTAAAAATTTTCGTCAACCAAATGAACATACTTCGAACTAACCTAAGCAACTTGGGTTTGTTTGGCTTAGAACGACTCAAGTCAACTTCAATGCATTCATCTTCGAACAAACCCAGGTGATCTAGGTTCTCGAATGCCTGGGTTTGTTCGAAGCCGAAATTGAGAGAGAGAGGTATCGAGATCCAAGTTCGTTCTTGCTGGAGATTGAACAAGGAGATGAACTGCACAAACATCATAGTTCACACACACAAAGTGCATCATCTCCATCTTGATTGTCATCATCATCTCATATTCCACCAATCTCACAAATTATCATCAGCATCATCTTAACAAACAAACACAACCCTTTAACTCTTTATCTAAATCACATGATAATAAAGGGAAAAAAAATTAAGATCTCTAGGTCTCTGGCAATGGAGACCTACTAGAATGAAGGAGACCCAAAATTTTTAATAGTGGAGACCCATTATTGATTTGAATGGAGATTTACTGTCAATTTACAAACCGATTGTTGATTTTATAGACGAGTGTTAGCGTCAATTTGTAAAGAGAGTGAGAGGGTGGAGAATAGAAGATTTCAATATTTTTTACTTACACGATGAATAAAGTCTCTCAGTTTATTCACCACTCGATTAGTGATCATTAGGCTTGTCGTTAAACGATTGCTCTATTATCTCTATGGCACTCTTGATTATGGTATTGTTCTCTATTGTTGGACACCACTCACTCTTCATCATTCTTTGATGCAAACTGGGTAGCTAACAAAGATGGTTTCACTTTTATTAGGGCTTATCTTATATATCTTGGTCGGAATCCAATTTTTTAGGGCTCTAAGTATGAACAAAGTATAGCTCGTTCCCTTACCAAGATAAAATATCGATCTGTTTCAACCACTGCTACTGAACTTTGATGGATTTGTTCTCTCCTTAAGTAATTTAGAGTCTCTCTGATACACCAACCAGTGATCTACGGTGATAATATCAGTGTTATGAATTTATGTGCCAATCCAGTTTTCCACCCACGGATGAAACATGTGGCTTTTTATTATCATTTCATTCATGAGCAAGTTCAAAGTGGTTCTTTTACGGGTGGCTCATGTCTCTTCTATAGATCAACTAGCTATTGCACTTACCAAATCGCTTCCATGAGCTTGGTTTCAACTTTTCCAGGCCAAGATTGGACTCTCCTCTCGGAACTCCATCTCAAGGGAGCATAATAAAGGAAATTCATAATTTGTGATTATAATTATGATTTTTCTAATTTTATATTTTAATAAAAAAATTTATAATTTGTGATTATAATTATGATTACACTAATTTTATATTTCAATAAAGTACATTCATAATTTATGATTATAATTATGATTTCTCTAATTTGTAATTGTCAATTAGTTTCCTCATTAAAGGAAATTCGTAATTGGTGATTATAATTATGATTTCCTTAATTTGTAATTGTCAATTAGTTTCCTAATTTTAAGTTTTCTTGTTAGAATGAACTATATATTCAATCTTTTCTATTCGAAATGATATATCATAATTTCTTTTCATTCTCCCAATGTCGTTAGACATCCTACCAATTTTTTTCTTTCTTAAATTTTTTGTCTTTATTTATGATAATATATTCATTCGATTAAAAATTTTGATCAATCATTAAAGTTAAACAAAATTGACTAGCTCAGTAGGGAGTCACTGTAATAAAAGAATAAACGTGCTTACATTTATATTCAGGTATATTTCGCGAGTCTCGTGCAATTGGAATCAAAAATGAAAAAAAGTTTTAACATATAGAAAGAGACACTGGGAGAGAGGGAGAGACAGAAAACACACAAACACACAGCATCTACTCTCAAAATCTCGTTTCTCGGGCCACCCATTCACGAATATCAAGGGAAAAAAAATTCATGCTTTTTCCCCAGCAATAATCCTCTCTCTCCCTCTCTCTCTCTCCCCTCAGTTTTACAATCTCTATTTTACTTTTTCGTTTGGTAGTGTTTTCATTGCTCCCACATACATCAACACATTATAAAAATATATATATGCACACACACATGTATATATAGATATAGATATAGAGAGAGACACAGAGAGCGTCCAAAAGCTCCAATTTTTATTTGTAATGGATGCTTCGATCTAATGCCCTCTTCAGTTACACACAAATTTCATAGAAACGAACCCCATATCATGTAAGCTTGTTTTCCAATTTTCCCCATTAAAAAAAAATCTAATCTTTTGCTTATATATTGCTCTAAATGTGTTTTCAAATGATGGGTTCGATTCATTTCTTCAAATGCAATCTCATGATCTTGTCATTTCCTTTGAGGGTTCTGATCCCTGTGTGCTCTTAGACTGTTTTTCAATACCACCCTTTATTTGTTACAAGATTTTGGCCTTTTGTGGTATATTATAAAAGGTTCTTTTGTGTTAGTTTGTGTGAGGTTGTGTTGTGTTAGTTTGTGTTTTTTTATGTTTTTATTTTTGTGTTGGGTGTTTTTTTTTTTTTTATTTTTTTTATTTGATGATGGGAAATGGAGGGCAGGTTCAATGGTTGTGGATTGGGATCCATGTTGGATCTCTTGGTTTGTGATTTTATTTATTTATTTATTTTTATTAATGTTGGCATCACCATTGTTATTGTGTCTATGTTGATTTTATATTAAGTTTTTGTGCTTACCACTGATCTTGGATATTGTGTTTTTTGTGTGTGTTTTTTTTTTTTTTTTGATAGATATATTTGGGGTTTGCTTGTGTGGAGGGAATTCAGAATTTGGCACATTTAAAAGCTTGTGTTACATTGAGTTGGGGGTTTTCATGGGTTGAACTTAAGGAATAATATTAATGGGTAGCTTAAGTGAAGAAGAAGAATGTCGATTTTTCGATGCCTCTGAGGACATTGCATCAATATCTGGTGCAAGTTCTGATGACAATGAAGTTATTGATTCTTATTGTGGTTTGGACAATAGGGTGGAGAGTAGTTTTCAATATGATGTGTGGGTTAGGAGCCCTATGAGTGTCAAGGAACGGCGTAGCAAGTTCTTGGACTGGATGAGAGGGAGTTTGGATCAATTATCGGGTAATAATTCAGTAGATGTGTGTAGTTTGGAAGGAGGGGATGATAGGATTAGGGAGAGTAGTGGGGCAGTGTTGAGAACGTCTGGTATTAGAGAGGAGTTCTGTTCAACACGTTTGGTTAATGATGATTTGGATTTGTTGGGGGAGGAGAATTTTGTGTGCAGAGGTAGGGATTTGGATGGGGGGATGGTTTGTGGTGATGTGGACGAAATGGGACGGGATGAGAAGATGAGTGGTGGTCTGGACATGGGCACGGAGAGCACTTCGGAATCAGTATCCACATTTCAGGAAGATGAGGATGTGGAGAAGGAGACCAATTCAGTTGGAATCATGAAGAGAGTTAAAAGCAAGTGGTTGAGTAGATTGCGTTCCATCGGTTGTGTTGTGGATAAACAAAAGGAAGCTGAGAAATCGAAACCTAATGAAGATGATGAAGATTTACGGCCTAGAGTTCAGAGAGTCAAGGTTCGCCAATGCAAGAAGCGATTAAAGGAACTATCGGCTCTTTATCAGGGACAAGAAATCCGGGCACATGAAGGTTCAATATTAACCATGAAATTCAGTCCAGACGGGCAGTTCCTTGCAAGTGCTGGGGAAGATGGTGTTGTTCGATTGTGGCGGGTGGTGGAGGATGAGAGAATGAATGAACATGACATTCCCGAAATCGATCCCTCTTGTATATACTTCACAGTGAATCATCTCTCTGAATTGAAACCTGTATTAATAGATAAAGAGAAAATGAGTATATTGAGGAACCTGCGAAAAACATCAGACTCAGCTTGCGTAATTTTCCCCCCGAAAGTCTTCCGGTTGTTGGAGGAACCAGTGCATGAATTCTTTGGGCACAGTGGTGAGATATTGGATCTCTCATGGTCGAAAAATAATGTAAGTCAAAGAAGTTTTAGTCTCATAAAGTTATAGACATTTTCCGGTATTCTGGATGAAACTGTATTAATATTTTTTTAACGATTTTGGTTTTCTGTGTTGCAGTACCTGCTGTCATCTTCAGTTGATAAAACTGTTCGCTTGTGGCAAGTAGGAAGCAATCAATGCCTCAGAGTCTTTTCGCATAGTAATTATGGTTAGTTCATGTGTTTTGCCTTCTTTTTTGGCAATTTAGGCCATATTAGGCTCTCATCTCTCTCTTTAATTGTCTCTCACATGTGTTCTCTATGTCATGATATGATGCAGTCACCTGCGTTCAGTTCAATCCTGTTGACAATAATTACTTTATCAGTGGCTCAATTGACGGAAAAGTGCGAATTTGGAACATTCCTGGTTGCCAAGTAGCGGATTGGGTTGATATAAGAGACATTGTAACTGCTGTTTGTTACCGACCAGATGGCCAGGTTTGGTGATTTTCTTGCTCTTTCATTTATTAGAAGTGGTATACGTGCTGGCATGGTTAAGTGACTATATTAACAATTTTGTGTTCTTTCAGGGAGGAATTGTTGGCTCTATGATGGGCAACTGCCGCTTTTATAGTATGTCAGGTATGCTTTGTTCAAGTCAACATTTTGTTCTTTTGGCAGTTTAATGCTTCATTTCTGAAACAATCCATACATTTTATTCCCTTATCTGGTCAGCTAAAACATTGTTCGTTTTACAGTTTAAAACTATTCTGTGTGTTCTAGTTTTCTTCAGGAGTTATGTGTTCACAGACATGACATGATAGCTTGGTTGCAATACTAAGTTCAATAAAATATCCATTTCACATACAGGCCTAGTGTGGAGTTAAATTTTGTGACAGAATAGGTGTTTGGCGTACAGAAAGGTTATATGAAATAATCTGGTAGGCATGCCAATACGGTTCTTTGAAATGAAAAGGCTTTGATAGTAGGTGAAATCAAGCAGAAAAGTTTCCTCCTATTGATGTGTAATTAAAGATATCAAATAGATGTCGGGGTGTACTTAGCTGCACCAGAAACAAATATGTTTATGTGTGCTTACCTTGTCATGGAGGAGTTGAGCAACTTCTTAGATTTAATATGTAATCTTTTGGATTAGTTTTCATGAGCTAAAAGTTTCGTAATGTTATGTATATTGCTCCTTGGACATTTGTAGTGACAAACGAGTTCTTATTTTGCTTGGCTCAGACAATCACTTGCAATTTGATGCTGAGATATGCTTATGCAGTAAAAAGAAGTCTCCCTGCAAAAGGATAACCGGCTTCCAAGTATGTATCTTTATCCTCCCCATGATGACTTTTCTCCTTTTCTTTGATAATTCTTTTGTATATTTTACCTTTATTTTAGGAATTTATAGTGTTATTCATAGGACATCATTTGCTGCAGTTTTTACCGCATGATTCTAGCAAAGTGATGGTCACTTGTGCTGATTCACAAGTCAGAATTCTTCAAGGGCATAATGTGATTGGCAAATATAAGGGTGTGTAGATGTTTCATTTGCTTTTCTTTTCGCTTTTTTTTTTTTCTTTAAATAATGTTAAATTGATTATGTTGGAACCCCGTGTGAATCCTTTAATCTTGGCTCTTGTAAGCAAAGGCATATATTGACTGCTTTTGTTACATTTAAGTAGTCATTTTGAGAATCCATTTCTCTTTGTATCATATGAGTTAATAAAACCTATATCGAATTTGAGTTAATTGTTGTTCATCCTGTTAATTATTAATTTCTAAAAATTTCCATTTTTTCTTTCTTTAGGCCTTCGTAGTGCAGGAAACCAGCTATCTGCATGTTTAACCCCAGATGGGAAGCATATGGTCTCAACATGTGAGGATTCCAATGTATATGTATGGAATTGCATTGATCAGGACGACTTTACTCCTCACCAAACAAAAAAAATCACGTCTTGGGAGCGTTTCACAACCAATGCATCTGTTGCAATACCTTGGAGTGGCTTGAAATTGGGGAATTCTGAGAATGAATGGCAATTTCAGTTATCTGAAGATGATTCACCGGACATGCAGTCATTGTTTTCGCCTGCTTGCTTCTCTCTGAGCCAAGATTATTTTTTGGAGTCTTTTCCCAAGGGATCGGCTACGTGGCCAGAAGAAAAGCTTCCTACATTAAGTCCAACGTCCTCAGCAACTGCAATGCATAAGTCTCAATACAAATTCTTAAAAAGTTCATGCCAGAGCACGTCCAATTCTCATGCATGGGGTCTAGTTATTGTGACTGCCGGATGGGATGGGCGAATCAGATCATTCCACAATTATGGTTTACCAGTACCTGTTTGAAACTATAGCGACATGGCTGAGCTTTTAGAGAAAATAAAGACTCATCCTATTCGTGGGCACTTTAAATTTTTGGTGTCCTTTAAGGTTGAGTGCCTGTGCATGCAAGTGAGTGACCTTTAAATTTGGCAGCACCAGTCTACAAGATGTCTACGTTTTGAATGCTTCATGGACATCTGCAGTGCAAATTAATGTCCGAAAATTTGGTGTGGGCCCTTGTTGGATGTCAGAGGTGCACTGTAACAAAAAGTGGTTCACAAATCATGACAAATGGAGGAAAAGCAGCATTTTCGTGGCTGCAAATCGATACAACTCCAGGTTCAGCAAGTGGCTGAGGTTAGCTTATCTGCATACCAGCTTAATTATAATTATTTTCTTTGATTCTTTATGCGGAAAGAAATATTTGCTCACCAGCCTAGAAAAAGATATGCAAGTCATGTGTTTGGAGAGGCCAAGGTTAGATATTATCTCTATATAATGGAAGGTCTGTGGGGCCTTAAAAAACATCTACCTTTTGCTTTCATTCCAAACATGAAAGTAGAAGAAGAATTCAGGGCTGTGGCTGGAGTTGATTTTTGGGGGAAAAAAAATTGGTGGGGAAGTTTTGCAATTGTGATATGTTTGCTGGTCTGAAAATGATTGAGGTTCTTTGTCTGCCATATTGGGTCGATTTCATGGTAGGGTCAAGTTTCATTTCACCTGGACTTGGCCATGAGACTTCGTTGCTCAGCCACCTACATTCATTGCAGATGACCTTACTTTATTTGCTCGAAGGATAAATCTTCAATGAAACAGACGTATCAGGTTATAGATGACCTTTCTCTATATATGTTCGTCTTCAATGGAACGGACATATCAAGTCATCGTACTTGAGTGGTACAGAAATTTTTTGCATGCATCGCTTGAATGCGATACTCACATTTTATTTTGCTAACAAATATTTTTAGATTTTATTCTTAGAAAAACATTTTAAGCTTTTCTAACATCAATCACCTTTTAAGTTATCAGGACTTGGGGTGTAGCATAGAGGAAATATAATATTATATATATTTTTGGTTTTTTACAATTTTAGAATATATGTAACCCTTGTTACTATTGTAAATGGAGTTTGCCTAAGTAGGCTCTTTTTTTTGTCCATGTAAATGTGTAATTGCTTTAAAGTTAGTGAAGACGCAAATCATGAATAGAAGAAGAGAATTGTTGAGCGATTTTTGTTCAGCTTCTGTGCAAATGATTTTTACATTTCTATTGTTTCCATTTTGAACTTGTAATGAGGGCTTGAAATAGGAAGTTGGTAAATTGAAGTGCTTTCTTAATATCTGCAACTTATTAAAAAAGTAAAAAACAAAATCATAACTGGTTTTATTGATACAAGGAAAATAATAATGGGGAGTCTTCTAAGTTCAAAAATTTCAAAGTTTCGTCATGTCTATTTAATAGCAGTAATATGTGAGTATTCATTATTACTCGTGGAGAGAGATCACTTAGTGCTGTCACTGTTGTGGAAATAAGATCCCATTTGGAATTATGAAGTTAAAATTTGATTATTTAATAATTTGGTGTGAAAATGATGTCTAATAAAACTTCGAAAAGTACATCCAATGTGGTTTGATGTTCGATAGTTTTCATTCAGTTTAGATAATAAGTTAGGTTTAATTTAATGCATCTTTTAAATGATCAAATCTTCTATATTAACTTTAACGTTAAAACAATTATATTTCAACCTTAATTACATAGAAATATATGTATGCCAAATAAAAATAAAATTATTTTATTTTTATTTTTGTTTGAGACATTTTATAAATTCACAACAATCAACATAAAATTTATCAAAAGTTTGTTTATTGTTTTTGAGGATTATACAGTAGAATTTATCAAATATTAGTTTGATTAATTTTACAACAAATTTTTTCTTCAACACAACTAATAATGATTGTTTTAAAACTTACAACGATATTAAACTTGCAGTAAATATCTCAGCAAGTGTGGATACAAATATTTGGACTGTGCATATAATTCTTGATTTTGACAGATATTAGTAGACTTTTAACTCATTTGATATTTTAAAAGGAAGCTTAAAAGCTTCAATGGCAATTATTTTTGTTGGGACTGTGGAAAAGAAAACAACTATTTTTTGTTATCAAAGAGGAGTAACATCGTTAATTATGTATAATAAATTTCATTGGAGATCTACTAATCCAAAAATTAAATTGATTAGGTCAAGTCTTGGTGTATGGATCTCATCACATTTGTCAAAATTATACCGAATATTAAAACTCAAATGCATTTAAATTAAAGTGATTTATTTGAACGTATAAACAAACACATTTCTATCTATTTTCAATTTTTTATTATTGAAAAATTTTGACAGCACAAGGAAAATCATTAAAATTTATAGTACAAACTAACCAACAAACAATTTTTGATAGCATGGAATATTTTTCTTTGAAGTTCCACTTAAGGTGACAAATCCAGGAGAATTTCATATAATTTATGTGGTTAAATTTGACAATTTGGACTGAATTCGGATAGAGTTTGAGTCCTTTTCATGAAAAATCAAAAGGGTTCTCTGTCTACTTTCTAGATATTTATGGAATAATTTCTTACAATAAGAGACAATTAGATAAATAAAACCTAGGTCACTAGATGATTTAAGTTGTTTTTAGTGCAACATTATTGTGATAATTTTGGACAGATTTGTCTAACAACTTACAAGAGGAATCATGTTAAATACTTGGACAATAATATAATGTCAAGGCAAATTTTAATAGATGGCATCAACTTGGAAATTGGAAACTATTATTCTATAGTGAGCATGTACTTTGTTTAAATTTTGTGAAAAATTAAAGTTGAATAGAATCTTATATTCAATCGTATCAATTCAATAACACGATCAATAAATGACATTTTTTAAAAGATATTTTATTAAAATTTAATGGTTTTTGCCAGAAGGCCCACAATTATTTAGAGTGGAGGACCTATAGGATAACAAGATTCATATTGTTCTATAAAGAAAGTTGGTGCTAATTTATTGTGATAAATGAGACATGTTGGATTTAATGTAAATTACAGTTTCTATCAGAACTTTATATTTATATTTGCATAGAATACGTTAATGGAAAATGTGTCAACGTTATAAAATCAAACATAAAATTGTATAAATTTTCAATTTTCGAAAAGAATAAAATTTTTATATTTGAGTTAATAATTAATATGCTATGTTACAAATCCGACCATAATTGAAAGATGTTTGTGTTTAACTTTCATTATTTGACATGTGGATGATGGAACACAATGGCCATGATTAACTATTAATTAAATCAAAATCAATGAGTAACATAACTAACAACCCCATAATCATTACAAAGCAAGAGTTGGTTAAGAAGCGGACAGAAAAATAATTATAATTAGATTATGTTAATGTATGCTCTTGATAAGTGTTTTAAAAGAAACAAAATCTCAATGTGCTTGCGTATATATTGTTACCACCTAAGATCATAATATATGAACGTAAATTATTAATTATATAGATATATAAAATACTTGCATGACACGTTATAATCTTAAATAGAGAAGATGCACAATTTCTCTGAATTGAAGATTAGTCAAACACATATTGATGAAATTTTATCCACAATGTACATTAATATCATAGACTCATAGGATTCCTTGCCCATGAACACGAAATAATTAAAAAATATATTTTGTTTGGACGGTTGGTTTAGTGATTAGGGAACCAATTGATTGGATTTTAGAGGGACAAAGTACGAACCCAACTCAATTTGTTTTGTTATTCTAAAACATTAATGATTCAAGATTCTCACTTTGGCTATTGATATTATAATAAAAAAAATAAATATTTATTTATTGATATTATTGGTTAATTATGTACTAATTAGGGTATCTTATGAGCTTTCGAAACCTTGTTGCTAGATCCAGATCCCAGACACAAAACACCCGACAAAGAAAACATATAATATGGTATCAATGATCTACTATTAATTAAGTTTAATTAATTCATTAGATAATATCTTATTTTATTCTCTATTTTGGTTTTATTTATTTGTGAGTTCAATGAAAAGAAATATATTATTTTTTGAATATTTTTCATTAAGTGATTTGTGTTTCGATGTGAACTAAATCGGTTGATGTTTAACATCGCATGTTAATGTTAGTGTGCATTAGTTATATTACTAGATTTAATTTCAACAGGTGAAAGTGATAAAAATAAAAAGAATTAATGGTTAAATATTTGTGTAATAGACTTGTGTCCTTTGAGTCAAATTCTTAAAACTAAACAATGTTATTGATGGTTTATTAATTTGAAAGCAAATTCATGTTTATTTTGTTACTGATATCTATTCTTTAACTTATATTTCTACTAACCTAGTAATACCACCAAAAAAAAAACCATCATTTATTAGAATTTTATGTGATCATTCCACAAGATTTTTTTGGATGAAATATTTGTTTAATAGGTTGGATTTTAATGTAAAAAAGTAGTTTCAGTAATTTTAGTAAGAAATTATTATGTAAACTAAATTCTTAAAAAAGATCTTTTTGATAATAACATCAACATTAACTTTAAGGAATCACATTTCTTAAAAAAATTAAAATTAACTTCCAATTTGGTTTAAGGTAATTTATTTACTCTATATAGAAATCCAATATACATACATACATATAGATATACATATACATATACATACGTACATATATATATTCTTCTTTTTCGTTATGTGTTTTTATATAACATATTTAATATTTGTGGTTGGGTAATAATAATAATAATAATAATAATAGAAAAGGATCCAATCACTCATCAACAATATTGAAGTGCCACAAAAGCCTTAAAGTCTTGCAAGTGCTCCTACTAGCAAATGAAGCTATTAGGTTAGACCTAGCTATAGTACTTTATCTTATGGTTTGTTTGAGATGACATTTTTCCATATATATATATATATTTAATGACTTGGACTAATTTAGGGTAAAATTGGGACTAGCAACAATAGGTGTTGTGGTATGACCTAACTATTAACTTCTAGGAATGGAGGAGATCAACCCATAAAAGGGGGGAGAACCACAAAGAGTGGGAGAAGAAACCCACATATTAGTGAAGCACACGTTTGAACCCATGATTTTGGAGTTGCATGGGTGGGAACGACAATTGGGAAAGCCCACAAAGAGTAGGATAAGAAACCTATATATTAGTGGGACATACGCTTGAACCCATGACTTTGGGGTTGTATGGGTGGGGACGACAACTTACTATTGCATCAACCTTACTATTGCGTCAACCTTACTTTACGTGCTTTTGAATAAAGTTTTTACAATTAAATTTTTATAACATAGAAATTTTTGTGAAGTGAGACTTCTATAAAAAAGTTTAGTATGTTGGGTAGAGAATTTTAAAAGTACTTTTTAGTTGATAAATAATTTGGTATTGTATCAATATATATACACTTTTTGATGGTAACAAAATATAAAAGGTGTTTGAAATGTAAGATGAATTTTTCCAATAAAATACTTTATGTTAAAATTTGTAAAACATGATATGGATAGTTGAAACATTTTTCCTTTTTTGAAAAGTTCAAAACTAGGCTTTTTGAAGTAGTCATACACAATAGGTTTTTTAATAGTGTGGTGATAACTTGATGTCATAAGGCATTTCAAAAGAGATTGAGACACTAAAAGAGGTACCAAATTTCTTGATAATCAACACATGCTAACACTTCAATACTTGATGAACATTATTATTATCATCATTATTTTAATTTTTGAAAATTTTAAAGAAATTTGTTTTTGGTTGGACTTGATGAAGATGGGCCGGGGTCATATAGGTAGACCTATATTAACTCAGCTAGTGCACCAGTAGCATGGCCCTATATGGGCTGGTGTAGTTTGAAGTAGCCCAATACATACTTTTTTACAGCTAAGGACATGTTTACTAATCAGAAATGAGAAGAGAATTAAATTCAGTTAGAATAAGAAGAAATAAAAACACCACACTTACCTAACGTTTGCTTTGTTACAAACGGAAACAATCTTTCCATTATTTGACATTGACCTCTCCTCCACTAACAATTTTGCCGTGAAAAAGTAGGTTTAAGTTATACAAAAAGATGTAAATGCCACATTCATCAATAACCATTAAATTCATCTGCTAACAATTAAAAAACTTGCTTTTCTATGAAACACATAATAGCGACATTCATCTATTATATACATCTAAAAATTTAGAATTTGGCACAATTTATAGTATTTGATATAGACCCTTGGTCTTGATTCGGTCAGACTAAGTTCTTTTATTAAGTAGGACTTATTACTATCACCTAATTAATGAGTGGAGTTCTTTTAGCATCTTTTCTTTTACACTTTGGAAAAAATAATATTATTCATATTAGTGCTCACCGTCACATCAAAAGGTCTTGAAGTTGTCATTTGAGCGGTAGTCCTTTTGGTTAAAAGCACTACTAGCCACCATGATCTCTTATGAGATCAGAAGACCATAATTCGATATCCCTGTACTCATTATCGGTGTTTCTCATACCTATTGTGTCAATCATTTTTCCATTTATGTGGGGGTCATTCCCTCTCGTATGAAAATTATTTATCAGATTATGTCATTAATATTCGATTTCATTAGGTCTCAATTATTTTCTGAGTAAGTCCCAGTAATCAAAAAAGAAAAAAAAAAAATTCTCAAAGTTGGCAAATAAATCCTAAGTGCATAAAATAAATCAAAGTTATAACTTAAGTTTCACTATCAAGTCTTAAAGACGCCAAATAAATATTGAATGCATAAAATAAATCATAAAGGTATTAACTGAGTCTCAAAGGCTTACAAAAAAAATAATTATTAAAAAAAAAGAGTCTCAAACTGAAAAATAAGCCTTTCCACAAATTGTGTTTATTCATAATTTTTGTTAGCAAAATAAAAATAACATAATATTTAGTTAAATATCAATGAATATAAATAAATAGAGTTAGATACTTGATTTTTAAAGGTGAAAACAAACTTTATAAAAATCTAAGGCACAAAAACAAAACAACTTTCTTGATATTAGATTTTGTTGGTTCACACTAGTAAGGAGCAGTTTGGTTGTAACTTTTAAAATAATGACTATTAATTGTTTAGAAAAAATAATTTATTGTAAAATTAATCAAAATTACCGTTTGATAAATTCAAGTATGTTAATTATTTTTGGTTTTTTACAATTTTAGAATATCTGTAACCCTTGTTACTATTGTAAATGAAGTTTGCCTAAGTAGGCTTTTTTTATGGTCCATGTGAATGTGTAATTGATTTAAAGTTGGACAGTGAAGACACAAATCATGAATAGAAGAAGAGAATTATTAAGCAATTTTCGTTCAGCTTCTGTGGCAAATGATTTCTACATTTCTACTGTTTCCATTTTGAACTTGTAACGAGGGCATGAAACAGGAAGTTAGTAAATTGAAGTTCTTTCTTAATATCTGCAACTTACTTAAAAAAACAAAAAGAAAACATAACTGATTTTACTGATATGAGGTAAATAATAATGTGGACTCTTTAAGTTCAAAAACATCTTTTGTCCTGTGTATTTAATAGCAGTAATATGTGAGTATTTATTAGTACTTGTGGAGAGCGATCACTTAGCGTTGTCACGGTTGTGGCAATTCGATCCCATTTGGAATTATGAAGTTAAAATTTTATTATTTAATAATTTGGTGTGAAAATGATGTCTAATAAAACTTCGAAAAGTACGTTTAATGCGGCTTGATGTTAGATAGTTTTCATGCAGTTTATATAATGAGTTAGGTTCAATTTAAAGCATCTTTTAAATGATCAAATCGTCTATATTAACTTTAACATTAAAACAATTATATCTCAACCTTAATTATGTAGAAATATATTTATGCCAAATAAAAATAAAAATATTTTATTTTTATTTTTATTTTTTTAAGACATTTTATACATTCACATCAATCAATATAAAATTTATCAAAGGCTTGTTTATTGCTTTTGAGGATTATATAGCAGAATTTATCAAATATTAGTTTGATTAATTTTATAAGAAATTTTTTCTTCAACATAACTAATAATGATTGTTTTAAAAGTTACAACAATACTAAACTTGCCATAAATATCTTAGCAAATGTGAATACAAATATTTGGACTGTGCATATAATTCTTGATTTTGACAGTTATTAGTATACTTTTTAACTCATTTGATATTTTTAAAGGAAACTTAAAAGCCTCAATGACAATTATTTTTGTTGGGAATGTAAAAAAGAAAACTACTATTTTTTGCTATCAAAGAGGAGTAACATCGTTAATTATGTATAATAAATTTCATTGGAGATCTACTAATCCAAAAATTAATGGTGTATTTATTTTATGGATTAGGGAATGGGAATGGAGAATGAGATTGATTGATAGTATTTACTTGCTTAAAATTCATTCCATAATGGGAATGAAAGTGTGAGCCCCACATCAATTTGGGGTTGTGAAATGGGAATCTCATTCCCCCCAACCCACTTAGGAATCTCATTCCCTTTCTCCCCAACCCACTTAGGAATCTCATTCCCATTCTCTTTATCAAAATAAAAAGTCTCTTATACATTTATTTAAAAAATGTTAAAAAAAACTATTTTATTTGATGTTAAAAAAAAAAACATATATTATAATAAGAAACTACATACCATTAGTTTTTCATCACCAATTTTTTAATTATCATAGTGGACTATTAAAATAATATACAATTTTTTTTTCTATTATAATATGTAGTTTTTTATTTGATATTAAAAAAAAAAAAACTGCATATTACAATAAAAAATTGCACACTAGGTTAGTGGACTATTAAAATAATATACATTTTTTTTATTATAATATATGATTTTTTATTTGATCTGTATATTATAATAAAAAATTACATACTATTATAATTAATCCATAATTTTAATTAAGGATATTTTTATAACTTACAATTAATCCATTCTGATTTCAAAGCAAAGTAAACAGTTTAATAAGAATACTGCTGATTCCGATTCCGATTCCTGTAGTTACAATAAATAACTTATTTTTATTCCGATACATTATTCCGATTCCAAGTCATTCTGATTTCAGATCATTCCGATTCCTATTCCGGTTCCTTCAAGTGAAGTAAACGCATCATAAATTGATTAGGTCAAGTCTTGGCGTATGGATCTCATCACATTTGTCAAAATTATATCAAATATTAAAACTCAAATGAGTTTAAATTAGAGTAATTTATTTGAACATATAAATAGACACATTTCTATCTATTTTTTATTTTTTATTTTTCAAAAATCTTGACAGCACAAGGGAATCATTAAAATTTATAATACAAACTAACCAACAAACAATTTTTCATAGCATGGAATATTTTTCTTTAAGGTTCTACTTAAGGTGATAAATCCAGGAGAATTTCATATAATTTGTGTGGTTAAATTTGACAATTTGGACTAAATTCGGATAGAGTTTGAGTCCTTTTCATGAAAAATCAAAAGGGTTCTCTGTCTACTTTCTAGATATTTATGGAATAATTTCTTAGAATAAGAGGCAATTAGATAAAAAAAAAAAAAACTTAGGTCACTAGATGATTTAAGTTGTTTTTAGTGCAACATTATTGTGATAATTTTGGACAGATTTGTCTAACAACTTACAAGAGGAATCATGTTAAATACTTGGACAAGAATATAATGTCAAGGCATATTTTAATAGATCGCATCAACTTGGAAAATAATGTTGGAAACTATTATTCTATACTGAGCATTTACTATGTTTAAATTTTGTGAAAAATTAAAGTTGAATAGAATCTTATATTCAATGGTATCAGTTCAATAACGATATCAATAAATAGTTTTAAAAGATAGTTTATTAAAATTTAATGGTTTTTGCCACAAGGCCCTCAATTATTTAGAGTGGATGACCTATATAATAACGAAATTCATATTGTTCTATAAAGAAAGTTGGTGTTAATTTATTGTGATAAATGAGACATGTTGGATTTAATGTAAATTACAGTTTCTATCAGAACTTTAGATTTATATTTGCACAGAATACGTTAATGGACACTGTGTAAACATTATAAAATCAAACATAAAATTGTATAAATTTTCAAATTTCGAAAAGAATGAAATTTTTATTTTTTAGTTAATAATTAATATGCTATGTTACAAATCCGACCATAATTGAAAGATGTTTGCGTTTAACTTTCATTATTTGACATGTGGATGATGGAACACAATGGCCATGATTAACTATTAATTAAATCAAAATCAATGAGTAACATAACTAACAACCCCATAATCATTACAAAGCAAGAGTTGGTTAAGAAGCGGACAGAAAAATAATTATAATTAGATTATGTTAATGTATGCTCTTGATAAATGTTTTAAAAGAAACAAAATTTCAATGTGCTTGTGTATATATTGTTACCATCTAAGATCATATGAACGTGAATTATTAATTATATAGATATATAAAATACTTGCATAACATATTATGATCTTAAATAGTGAAGATGTACGGTTTCTCCGAATTGAAGATTAGTCAAACACATATTGATGAAATTTTATCCACAATGTACATTAATATCATAGACTCATAGGATTCCTTGCCCATGAACACGAAATAATTAAAAAATATATTTTGTTTGTACGGTTGGTTTAGTGATTAGGGAACCAATTGATTGGATTTTAGAGGGACAAAGTACGAACCCAACTCAATTTGCTTTGTTATTCTAAAACCTTAATGATTCAAGATTCTCACTTTGGCTATTGATATTATAATAAAAAAATAAATATTTGTTTATTGATATTATTGGTTAATTATGCACTAATTAGGGTATCTTATGAGCTTTAGAAACCTTGTTGCTAGATCCAGATTCTAGACACAAAACACCCGACAAAGAAAACTTATAACATGGTATTAATGATCTACTATAAATTAAGTTTAATTAATTAATTAAATAATATATTATTTTATTCTCTATTTTGGTTTTATTTATTTGTGAGTTCAATGAAAAGAAATTATTATTTTTTTGAATATTTTTCATTATGTGATTTGTGTTTTGATGTGACCTAAATCGGTTGACATTTAACATCGCATGTTAATGTTAATGTGCATTAGTTATGTTATTAGATTTAATTTCAGCAGTTGAACGTGTTAAAAATAAAAAGAATTAATAAATAAATATTTGTCTAATAGACTTGTGTACGTTGAGTCGAATTCTTGCAACTAAAAAATGTTATTGATGGTTTATTAATTTGAAAGCAAATTCATGTTTATTTTGTTACTTATATCCTTTATCTTATATTTCTACTAACCTAGTAATACCACAACAAAAACAATCATTTAACAGAGATTTGTGTGATCATTCCACAAGATTTTTTTGGATGAAATAAGTGTTTAATAGGTGGGCTTTTAATGTAAAAAAGTAGTTTTAGTAATTTTAGTAAGAAATTATTATGTAAACTAAATTCTTAAAAAAGATCTTTTTGATAATAACATTAACATTAACTTTAAGGAAACACTTTTCTTAAAAAAATTTTAATTAATTTCCAATTTGGTTTAAGGTGGTTTATTTACTCTATATAGAATTGCAATATACATATACATATACGTATATATATATTCTTTTTTTTTCATTATGTATTTTTATGTAACATATTTAATATTTGTGGTTGGGTAATAATAATAATAATAATAGAAAATGATCCAATCACTCATCAACAATATTGTAGTGCCCCAAAAGCTTTGAAGTCTTGCGAGTGCTCCTATTAGCAAATGAAGCTATTAACTAGCTATAGTATTTTATCTTATAGTTTGTTTAGGATAAAATTGGGATTACCAGCGATAGACATTGTGATATGACCTAACTGTTCACTCATAGGAATGGAAGAGATCAACCCATAAAAGAGAGGAGAGCTCACAAAGAGTGGGAGAAAAAACCAACATATTATTAAGGTACACGCTTGAACCTATGACTTTGGGGCTGCATGGGTGGGGACGGCAATTGGGGAAGCCTATATAGAGTGGGAGAAGAAACCCACATATTAGTGAGACACGCACTTAAACCCACGACTTTGAGGTTGCATGGGTGAGGATGGCAATTTGGGAAGCCCAGAAAGAGTGAGAGAAGAAACTCATATATTAGTGAGGTACACACTTGAACTTATGACTTTAGGTTCAAGTCATAGAGTGAGAGAAGAAACCCACATATTAGTGAGGCACGCACTTAAACCCATGACTTTGAGGTTGCATGGGTGGGGATGGCAATTTGGGAAGCCCATAAAGAGTGAGAGAAGAAACTCATATATTAGTGAGGCACACACTTGAACCTATGACTTTAGGGTTGCATGGGTGGGGACGACAACTTACTATTGCGTCAAATTTACTTTGCGTGTTTCTGAATAAAGTTCTTACAATTAATTTCTTAAAACATAGAAATTTGTGTTAAGTGAGACTTTCGATAAAAGTTTAATATGTTGGGTAGACAATTTAAAAAGTAGTTTTTAGTTGATAGATAATTTGGTATTGTATCTATATAAATACCTTTTGATGGTAACAAAATATAAAAAGGTGTTTGAAATGTAAGATGAATTCTTCTATTAAAATATTTTATGATAAAATTTGTAAAATATGATATGGATAGTTGAGACAATTTTCCTTTTTTGAAAAGTTCAAAACTAGGCTTTGTGAAGTAGACATACACAATAGGTGTTTTTAATAGTGTGTTGATAACTTGATGTCATAAGGCATTTCAAAAGAGATTGAGACACTAAAAAAGGTACCAAATTTCTTGATAATCAACACATGCCAACACTTAATACTTGATGAACATTATTATTATCATCATTATTTTAATTTTTGAAAATTTCAAAGAAATTTGTTTTTGGTTGGACTTGATGAAGATGGGCCGGGGTCATCTAGGTAGGCCTATACTAACTCAGCTAGTGCATCACCAGCATGGGCCCTATACGGGCTGGTGTAGTTTGAAGTAGCCCAATACATAATTTTTTATAGCTAACAACACGTTTACTAATCAGAAATGAGAAGAGAATTAAATTAAGTGGGAAAGAAAAGAAATAACAACACCATGCTTACCTAACGTTTGCTTTATTACAAATGGAAACAATCTTTCCATTATTTGACATTGACCTCTCCTCCACTAACAGTTTTGCCATGAAAAAGTAAGTTATACAAAAAGATGTAAATGCAACATTCATCAATAACCTTTAAATTTCATCTGCTAACAATTAAAAAACTTGCTTTTCTATGAAAAACATAATAGCAACATTCATCTATTATATACATCTAAAAATTTAGAATTTGACACCATTTATAGTATTTGATAAAGACCCTTGGCCTTGATTTAGTCGGACTAAGTTCTTTTATTAAGTAGGACTTAGTAATCACCTAATTAATGAGTGGAGTTCTTTTAGCATCTTTTCTTTTACACTTTGGAAAAAAATAATTATTCATATTAGTGCTCACCATCACATCAAAAGGTTTCGAAGTTGTCGTTTGGGCACCAGCACAATTGGTTAAAAGCACTGCTACCCACCATAGTCTCCTGTGAAATTAGGAGACCATGGTCCAACACTCCTCTAGTTGTTATTGGTATATCTCTCACCTACGTATGGGTCATCCCCTTACCCTTCTGTGGACCGGTTCTCTATTTATGTGTAGGTAGCCCCTTCTCGAATGGGAGCCACTTCCCGGATTACTCTATTAGTATCTAAGTTCGTTAGATTCCAATTGTTTCCTGGGCAAGTCTTAATAATCAAGAAAGAAAAGAAGAAGGAAAAAAAAATAAATAAATCATAAGTCTCAAAGGCTTATGACTTGAGTTTCAATATCAAGTCTTAAAGATGCACAATAAATATTGAATGCATAAAATAAATCATAAAGGCATTGATGAGTCTCAAAGGCTTTCAAAAAAATAATTAGAGAAAAAAAAGTCTCAAACTGAAAAATAAGCCTTGCCACAAATTATGTTTATTCATAATTTTTGTTAGCAAAATAAAAATAACATAATATTTAGTTAAATATCAATGAATATAAATAAATAGAGTTAGATACTTGATTTTTAAAGGTGAAAACAAACTTTATAAAAATCTAAGGCACAAAAACAAAACAACTTTCTTGATATTAGATTTTGTTGGTTCACACTCCAAAAAATTTGTTTGTAACTATTAAAATAATGACTATTAATTATTTAAAAAAATAATTTATTGTAAAATTAATCAAATTACCGTTTGATAAATTCTACTACGTTAATTATTGTGAATTTATAGACATAAAAAAAAAATACTTTTATTTTTATATTTTTATTTGATAAAAATATATTTTTATATAAATAAGGTTAGGATATAATTATCTTTATGTTAAAATTAACGAAGATAATTTTATCGTTCAAAATATTCATTAAATTAATTTACAAAAGTGAACCCCATATATTTTTTTAAGACTGTTGTCGGGTCTATATAGATTATTAACTAATCACTTTTGCAAAATTTACCAAAACACTATTTTTAAACCAGAGTTATTATTAATAGTGTGATTTTAACTTTTCAAAAATAATATCAGATGGGGCCTTAGAATCTTGGTAGAATTGAGGTAAATCTTGTTAGATTTGGTTTAAAAGGTGTGAATATAAGATTTACAGCTAAATTGATGGAAAAGAGGCTTTGATAGGGAGAGATAAAAAAAGTGAAATAAAAGAAAAAGATGAGTTGAAAGCTAAACTACCGTATTTTTGTCGGTCCATTTACTTTGGTGCTTAAAAAACTTGTTTATTGAAAATGACCAAAAAAAAAGTGACCTATTAAGTGCTAGTTTCCCATATTTTTACAATTTTAATATTAAGATTTTGTCAAAATCAAAATCATTAATTTGATCCAATTGGGCCTTACTCCTATGGGCTGGGCTTAACAACTTGCCTTAACGTTGTTCAAATCCGAATTTAAAACGAATGGAAGACAAATTTACCAATTGGGCTTAACAACTAGAGCAAAGTACACAACTTGTAAAATACATTTCATAGGATTTGAATTTCTAATATGAAGAACAATGGAAGATGCAGGACCAATGGGAAGATGCACGACCAATTGTGCTAGAGAGTGAGTGCATACTAGTCGGAATATTTTCTTAAGATGTTATTTATTTATTTATGTTTTAATTAAAGCTAACTTGAATAAGTTGGAATTCTATTGGAACTTATTGACATCAAACATTGTTTATGCGATCCAAATATCTACTCTTATTGATAAGAAACAAATACTTCCATGATAGAAAACTAGAATTGAATCCTCAATTTCTTGAAGATATATACAACCATTTGTACTTGAAAGTGGCATATTTAAAGAAGTTGAGATTCTCTTCTCACCTTGATTTTGCCTCAATTTTTAATGAGAGAAGATCGAGTCTGAATAATGTATAAAAGAGAATCATTAACGTATCACTTTTTTTTTCTTCTTTTTACAGCTAGAATAGACTTAAGAATCAATCAAGACCAAGATAGGTTTGATTTTATGACACGACTTGGGGAACATCTTTCGTTCGAAAAAACAGCAACCCACCTATAAGTGGGTAGGAGGGCTCACACAAGAGGAGACAATCCACATATTTTTATATGGTGGAAGAGACTGTCTCATTGAGAATCGAACTTAAGCCTTGAAAACATAATGGTCAATGGCTTTCACCAACTGTATTACTGATCGACTCTCGAATATACTACTTAATTATAAAAAATCTATAATATAAATATTTAAAAAAAAAAGAAAAAGAAAATATGGGTTGCCTAAAAAGGAAAATTTCAGGATATTAGGTCGAGGATGATAGGTATATGTAAGTAGAATTAGGTCTCATGCCACGTCGGATTAGATATATGAACTTACGAGAGCCATGAACCATCGCCCATCACTAATGGATAATCTTTCAACAAGTCAGTGAAGTGAAAACAGAGACTGCACACACACACACACACACATGGCTTCCCTTTCAATTCCAGTCTCTCACAATACTTCTTCTCTTCCACTTTCATCCACAAAACGTTATAGTTCTCGCTTCTCGAAGCTCCACTCACCTCCCAGAATCCTCTGCTCAGGTAAAACACACAACCCTTTAGTTTTAATGGTTTATATCATTATATGAGCTAATGACATGAAAATGAGACGCCCTTTTGAAAGTTTTAGCCTCTGTTTGCAACCAATTTCGCGTACTTTTGATCTGAAAATGATGAATGTGATTTATTGCTAGGTGGGGTTGCAAGAAAATTTCCTGATTCCCAGGAGAAGTTTTCTCATGCAAAGCAACAACTCAAGGGCGTGGCTTGTGGAATTCTGGCTGCTTGGGCTGTCACTGTTGCCTCACCTGTCGTTGCTGCTAATCCGGTGAGGAGGACCACCACCTTTTTGTTTATTTTGATAATTACATGAAAGCATATATAGATGATTGTTTAATTATGAAATTTTAGAATGGAAATTTGTGTAAATTGTATGCATTGGAGTCTTTGCATTGTTGGTGCTTGGTGGTGGCTTTAGTAGTTTATAGTCTGGAGGTGAGATAGAGTCCTTTCGATAGCTTTCGTTGATGGAGAATTATGAGATAGGGAGGACCGATGGTATATGGATATCAATCATATGATTATATACTTAATTAATAGAATCGAGGTTCTCATGATTCAAACTCAAGTCAAGATTATTGGATCGCATGTGCTACGATAGCAGATCAGTAACTCTTAGATCCAAAAACTTAAGCTATTAGAAAAAGGTAAGACGGTGATATTTATAGTTTTAACACTGTGCACTTTTTTTTCCTTGAATTGGGTTTCTGTTAATGATATCTGGTTCGTTTATGCTTTTGAGAGATGGTTTGTTGTAGGATGCCATGGATGTTTGTGTGGTTCTTGATGTATCTAAAGGGACATAGTTGGTGAAAGACATTAGGAGTTTGGATTTTCCTAACTCAGGAGAGCATGATATTGAGTTATCTTACATTTTAGGTTCCATTGCTGATTGGCACCATGTTATTATGTTTGCTTTGGGAGAGTTACTTGAACTTTGCTAGAGGTGTATTTTGTCTTTTTGGCATCTATTTTTTTCTTGGTCCCATTTTGCTGGTTCCCTTTCAATATGAAGAGTGTGTCGGATCGAAGAAAAGAACTATGAGGATGTTTAGAGGCTGCCTAATTGAAAGATAAACATATTAAATATCTTGTATGATGATGAGATTTAGATTTTTGTTTCTTAAGACAAAGATGAAATTTGGAAGAATACAAAGTAGTAATATGTTTATCCTGCAGAGGCTGCCTTCACTGTCAACGGAGCCAAACCGTTGTGAGCGTGCATACGTTGGTAACACGATTGGTCAAGCAAATGGTGTTTATGACAAGCCAATTGATCTCCGTTTCTGCGACTATACAAACGATCAATCTAACCTGAAGGGCAAGTCTCTAGCTGCAGCACTTATGTCCGACGCCAAGTTTGATGGTGCAGACATGACAGAAGTAGTGATGTCTAAGGCTTATGCCGTGGGAGCTAGCTTCAAAGGTAAACTTCTGTCATTTCATTATAATTATGTTTCTTAATCTTATGTTATTCATATTTAAATTTTCTTCTTTATAGCATTTGAAGCAATGCATCCTCTGAGTTTCTAAACACTCAGACGTTCCAGCCTTGGAATTGCCATTTAATAAAATGAGAGTTTGTCACTATAAGAACTACAAAAAGTCAAAATGTATCGAAACATTTTCATTGCTGTGTGACACAATCTATTGTGGACGTTCCCTTACCATCAAGATAATGATTAATTTGACTGTACAGATACAATCTTAACGTCTATCAGTAGCAAAGTACTTGAGTGACTATACAAGTTTTAATTATCATACTGTTGCTTTGTTCGAATGCATTAGATACATCATGATCTCAGTGTGCTTTATTAATCTATAAATTCTTGCTGATTTGCGAAAATTTATCTACAAATACTTCAAAGTACGAGGCATACATCTGTTTGTAGTAGTATTTTTAAATAAATCTTAAATGTCAATAGCAGAAAATTATTGATGTAGATTTTCTATTCCAAACTGACAAAGACACCTAAATAATTTGCAGGTGTGAACTTCTCAAATGCTGTTTTGGATCGTGTGGTGTTCGACAAGGCAAATCTTCAAGGAGCCGTGTTTAAGAACACTGTTTTATCAGGCTCCACCTTTGACGGAGCTCAACTAGAAGATGCAAATTTTGAGGACACCATTATAGGCTACATTGATCTTCAGAAACTTTGTACAAACTCTACTATCAGTCCAGACGGAAGAGTTGAGTTGGGATGTCGATCATGAAAACGTAGCTTAATCTATATCCGTTTTCGCATATTTTCTTTGTATCTTAGAGATTATCATGCAGGCAGCTACATAATTGACGATTTTGTGTGGTTCAGTCACGGTAAATAATGTATGTGATCATGTAATATGTGATTGACATTGTCCTTGTTTTAGTTATCCTTGTATATTTGTTTAATTGATGCAATAATTTGAAGAGGAAGGAATTGTTTTTTATAATTATTTTTGTCTATGATAAATTACTTTTTTATATATTATAAATTTGGGAATTGAAAAAGACGTTATAACTCATAATTTATAATTTTGTTGATGTGGATGTGGATGTAAAAGGTTTACCATTGAATTACTTTTAAATCTTTTTTTTTTTTCACTAAATCTTATAACAAAGTAACACAAACAAACATAAATTGCATTTGGAAATAATTATCAGTGTAAAAGGAGTTACTTTTTTTTTTTTGTCTTTTTAGATACAATCTCATTAATGTGAATGTAAAAGGTTCACCATCAAGTTATTTAAGTCTTTTTCTCACTAAATCTTATAACACAAGTAACACAAACGAACAAAAGTTGCATCTGGGAGTTATCAGGATGTGTGAAAGGAGTTGCTTTTTTTGGTCGTTTAGATTGATTGCAAATAGCTCACGCATGAAATATGCTGTTGGCCAATGGATCAAAGTATGAGCATTTGATCACTAAAATCATATTACATGGACTAATACATCTAACTGATTATTCATATCATATATCATATAATATGACATAAAATCATTTGATAGATGCATTTGCCTTGTGTCAAAAATTCCTATGATCGTTTGCCTAGACCGAATGACCATGCTGGCGTTGATTTACTATAAATTTATGTAAGAGACCTGCCAACACAACAAGCGCATCTGGTGTAGTGGTATCATAGTACCCTCCCACGGTACTGACCGGGGTTCGATTCCCCGGATGCGCATCCTCCTTTTACTTTAAATGTCATTATATCTGTTTTGAAGTAGTAATGTTCTAATTTCAATAATTTTTTTTCTTTTGTTTCCTTCTTTGTTTTCAAAAAGTAATGTTGTTTTCTTTCTTAAATAAAAATCATGTTTTAATTTCATTGGCTTTTATCATTTTAGAAACCATTTCGATGTTGCCTAACATCTCAAATTTGAGTCACTATTCTACAATGGTATCTCCCAAAAAAAGATAAAAATAAAAAATTATTTTGATAATGCATATCCACTCATAATTTAAGTAGTTAGTGTATTTTTAGTTTTTTTTCACATTCATGATAAAAATTTGAATTTAAATTATGTGCATTTATCTAAATATTTGCTTTGCATGAAATTCGACTTTATAATGTTACATAATTAACTGTGTCATTATATAAAATTAATGTTAAAATATATAATGTTATAGAGTCGAGATCTCATAAAAAAAAATTGTAAGAATCTCACATAACAATTATTATTATTATTAAATATGTAATGTTATAGAGTTAAGATCTTATAAAAGAAATTGTAAGAATCTCACACAACGATTATGATGATGATGGTGATTATTATTAATATTATTGAAAGGCAATTCAAGCAATATATGCTTAATCAAAAACAATAAAACGAAAACTGAAAGCATACCTATTTATACTCAATGAAAATTACTCTGGATCCTAGATTATTCAATTGGTCGGAGTTTGACCACCAATTATAGGACGAAATTCTCAAATTACGGTATAAAAACCTTGCTATATATACTCTGTTTTCACTATTCGCTCTCTATTTTTTATTCTTGTATGTTCTATGTGTCTCAAGTGTTTAATCTATCATCAAACTCATACTCATAAATATAGTGGTGGATGTAATTTTTGATAACCACCAGTAAGCGCCAGATGGTTATTTAATCAAATCCGATCAAAATGGATTTGGATCAAATTATGGGTTTGAGTTATCTTGGGTGGACCCAAGCTGCAACCTGATAACCTAACAATTATGATGTCGATGGGTGGAATTAGAAAAAGTAAAAATTCATATTTTAGGAAGACCAAATCAAAATTAAGCAATCAAGTTACAAACCTTTTATTATATTTTAATTTGTTTTACATGGGTCTTATCAATGCCCTTAGAGCATCTCCAATGCTCTAATGAATTATAAAAAAATTATATACCACATAAGATGAATAGGTATTGAGTTAAAATAAATATCTCTAATATAATTATCACTTATCAATGTCAAACTGGGGTGGTGAAAAAAAAAAGACATTATTAACATAATTATCTATTTTCAGATGGTGTGTTAGATAGTAAGTCAATAAATAAATAATTATTTAATTTTAATTAAAAGTAAAAAATATATATATAGAAACATTAAATGAAAAAATATGGAAGCATTAAATGGAAATATATAGAAGCATTGAAAAATAATGTTTTAATTTGATTATCTATCAAATAATACCGGTGCTATATAGTCCTCTGAGTTCGTCCTAGATGCAATTTTTGTACTAAAAAAAAGAAGTAATAATGGTAGGATGCAGTAATAGTTTAGGTTTAAGTCGCTTCATCTTAAATAATATTAAACAAAATAGTGTAAAGGAGTATCTCGGTTTCTCTTAAAAAAACAAGCTACAAGTATTAGCGCTTGTTTAGGATTCACCTGAAAGAGCTTTGTTTACCTTCTTGAAGTCGGAAACTATTATTTGAAGTGTTTGGGTGTTCTCCCAAAAATGACTTTTAATTTTGGGAAAAGTTTCTAGGTGGAGCCACAATTTTTAACTTCAAAGGTAGGAGCTTTCAAAGAAAAAAGACAGGAAAACATTAGTTCTCTCTTTTTTATCTATTTGACTTACAATTATATTATAATTTTAATGAAATAATAAATTTTAACTTTCATCAATATTCACTGTTATTAATTTGATTAATATATTATTGAAAATCGTCCACGAGTAGAAACTTACAATGAATTTTTGTCAAGATATTTATTTTAGCTAATTTTTATAAGAAATCTAATAAAAAATTCTTACATTATTCCATATCAACTAATTTATATATATATATATATATATATATAAAGTAACTTACCTCATACCACTAAGTTAGAGGATACAAGGTAATTTACTCCAAAAAAAAAAATTATTTACTCTTATTAAGATATAAAAGTCATTATTTTTTAAAATAAAGAAAGTATAAGAGTCATATTATAAGTAGATGATATTCTAAAATTTTAAAACTAATCAGATTTAAAAGCTCTATAAGAAGAGCACATATGTCATTTTCATAGTTTGTAGGAATTTTGAAATATTTTAACCAAATAATTTTAATTTTTTTTTTGGATTTAAAAATTCTTTTAAAATATATTATCCAAATAATAACTGAAAAATTTAAGTTTTTATTTTCGTTCTTTTAACTGTTGACAGTTAAAAATAAAAACTATCTGAAACAAGTTTTAAGAAGTGAATGTCTTGGTTAATGCTTGTCATTGGAAGCACGCGATCCAATCTACAAGAAAAGTAGAGCTTTGAAAGTAACAAAGAATAGTTTTCAAACAAAGCATAATATTTAAATAAAAATTTCAAGCCATAATTATTACACTCTCCACTGTGGTAGGTAGTCCAACACCAAGAGTCAAAACAACCAAACACAAGTATGGAAAATTAGACCTAACAACCCATTACTTTGGATTTTTATGATGCAAATCTTTATTTGATCATATTATAATTGGTTATTGATGAATAAAAAATATAAAAAATTCCAGTTAGCTATTAATACCATAAAATCCTTATTTCTTTTTCATTTAAGAGGATGTATAACATTAATTATCATTTTTGTTCTACGCCAAAGTAAATGTATGTAAAATGGGATACATTAAAAATCATCTTGGGTCATGCTCAATGACCTTCACTTTTCTTTTTCCCACAATTGGATTTTTTTTTTTCCAGTGATATTCCGTTGTTAATTTTCCAACATACTTCAAATGTTTATCTCGAGTTAGTTTTAGGTGTCAACACTAAATCAAAGTTCTATAGAAAGCCATCTAATTTAATCATTTAAAATGTGGTTCGTATAAGTACTCTTACCATAAAATACGTAAGTCTTATGATTGCATTCCTTTTTATGTGAAATGTGAGCTTCAAACTCGGTTCATCAAGTTGGAAGACAAAAAATATGAGGATAAGTAGATGTAATGGATTGAAAGGCAATCAAGTGGTTGGAAGTGACATGCTCCTCGCAACATATACCCCTAATTTTTATGATAGCTTATTCTGCAACTTCACAGCTATCTTACTAGAATTGGAGCGGAATTATAGATATTCAAGTAAATCTTTACAGCTTTACTAGAGAAAAGTGGCGTAGCGTAGTAGTAAGGTTATGCCCACTTGACATACTCTTCCAAGTAATGGGTTCGACTCACCCTTCCCATCATGGTGTGAGCAATTTTTCTAGGTTTGTGTGGGTAGTTCCCTCCCAGTTTCTAGGAGCAGAGATCTTAGTCAAATTTTAGAGTCATATTTTAACTTATTCAAATAGTTGAATAAAGATTTGAACAATGTTTTAAAGTCTTATCTCAGTTGATCTCGATAGTTGTCTAATCTAATGTTAATTAAAATACTTCTTTTGTTTATAATAATAATAATAGAATTATGATTGTAAAAGTTGTGAAGAGAAAATAAATAGTAATATGGCTAAGAGCATCTTCAATGTTTTCATGGATTGTGTTTTTTTTTTTTTTAAAAAAAAAGATATTTAATCAATGTTAAGGAATTTGCTTCATATATGACATAGGTATCATTTGATAGATATTTAAATTAAAAAGTTGTTCATCAATGCTTTCATGTATTTCCATTTAATACTTCCATATTTTCCGTTTAATACTTTCATTTTTTCTTTAACTTTTAATGAGATATGAAAATTAGAATTAATTAATTATTAATTTGTTGACATGACTGTTTAATATACTCTTTACAAATGATGGTTATGTTGACAATATCTTTTTTTTTTTTTTTTTTTTTTTTTTATGCGTCATCTCAACTTGACATTGATTAATGATAATTGCATTAGACATGATTATTTTAACTCAATGTCTATTTATCCTATATGATATGTAATTTTTTTGTAATCCATAAGAGCATTAGAGATGCTCTAAGGGTTGTGAGGAAATGCAAAATAAACTTATATAAAATTGCAGAGAATAGTGTAGGAAGTAATAAATTGAAATTTAATTCAATGCTTTTTCATTAATAAAATGTGAAAATTTTCTCTATTATTGTTATACCCATTTTCTGGTTCGACCCAAATAGGCCAGTGCATGCTCGTTTAATTTAAGCAGAAGCAAGGGCCCAGGAAGCCCAAAGACGAAACCAGCAACTGCAAGCCCAGCTCGCGAGGCCGTCCAGGTCGCAAGCCAGCAACAGTTCTTCAACATGCTCCTGCCAATGCTTTCAGCTTGAGGAGCTCGCGAGGTCGCACTGATCGCGAGTTCGCACAAATCGCCAGATCGCCTTATCTCTCCTCCAAGGTGCGTACTCTGTTTGACATGAAGGCTTCCTCAGGAGGTACTGGTACAGAAAGTTGTCAGAACTACCAACTTTCATGATTTCCCGTCGGAAACTACCTACACAATTACCCAGAAGCATTTAATGAAGTGAAGACCTCTTCAGGTATAATTAATGCAGACTTGTGCAGGGAGGAAACTATCATTACCTTTACAATTAATGCAGCATGGCAATGTCAGGTTTAGCTGAAACTAGCCGTTGACAATAACTTGTATAACTTTCTTTTGTATTTTTTATTGTGAGCTCCCTTCCTCTATAAAGAGGGGAGACATTTTTACTGTACAAAACAAGCTTGACATACTAGAGAACTGTCACTCTGCCGGAATTATTCCAGAGTGACCGTGGACGTAGGTGCAGTCACCGAACCACGTAAAAACCCCTGTGTTTTCTTTCTCTCTCTCTCTCTCTCTCTCTTTAATTGCTTGCTAATCACCTTATTGAATCCGACCAACCACCAAGACCGACATTCCTTCACCTGAATTAATCACTACCAACCTAGCATCTCATTAATAGTTTCATTTACTGCCCTTCAACCAGTACAACCGATCCTTAATTACCAAGTCCGCCGTCTGGGCCCCAGAATCTCTGGTTGACCGTTTCAGGACGTCAACATCTTTTGGCGCTAGAAGGAGGGCCCAACAGCGACCTGGTAATATCCAGTTAGTTATTACTTCATTCTCATTTGTATTTGTCTACCATGGCCAGGATCAAGGCAACTAGGAGTGTCGGAGTAGCAGAAGAGCGACGTGAGATTCAAGAAGAACAGAGCGCCTCACCTTCAGGAAACGAGGTCGCTCAGGAATGGCAGCAGCGCCAGCGAGCTCTGGAAGATACAGTGAGGGAATTGACGACGACGGTTAGGGCGTTGGTGGAAGTCCAAGCCCATGCAGTACCAAGGCAGGTGGACGCAGCACCTCCAGGCAGAGCTCGCCGCCGGCCTTCAGAAGAAATACCAACTCCAGAGGGGGTAGCCGCCAGAGAAAGATCGCTCACAGAAGGGTCAGCCCGTTCCTCGAACTTGCACCCAAGGAGAGCCAGAGAGCGGATCCGAGAGCGGGAGATCCCACCTCTCCAGAACGAGATAAGGGCAAGGGCAAGTATCGAGGGCGCCAGGCGCGAAGAAAGTGGCCGTGGGCCAGAGCGAGTCCGCGGGTATCGTGCAGGTTATGAGCCCGAGTCGCAGAGGGTTGCCAGACACGTAGAAGCTCTCAATGAAGAGGGCAGGTCGCAGAACCGTTACTTTGGGGAACAGGAGAGCACCAGCAGATGGAACCCCAGTCGGCGATCACTGACCCAGGACCCCGTAGTAGGAGAATTGTTAGAAAGGGTCCAGCAGTTAGAAGCTCGACCTGGAGGCCAGACTGGGGAAGAATGGGACCATCGTCGGGCACCATTTACCCGGGAGATCGAGGCAGCACCATTGCCAGCAAAGTTTAAACTCCCTAATATCCCACTATACGGCGGCAGAACAGATCCCTACAACCATCTGGACGCTTTCAATGTACAGATGGATCTTCAGACAAATGACCCGCTGGTAAAGTGCCGAGTATTCCCAACTACTTTTGGGGATGCTCTGCAAGCTTGGTTCAAAGGACTTCCAGCCCGCAGCATTGGAAGCTGGAGAGAATGTCAGAAGAAGTTCCTGGACCAATACAAAGCCTTGAGGAAGCAGCTCGCGCCAGCCTGTCACCTCGCTACCATCTTCCAGAGACAGAACGAATCCTTGAAGGATTACATTACCCGGTTCAGAGAGGAGGTGAGTAATGTGGAAACGTCCTCTGACGAGAGCATTTTGACAGCTATTTCTGCAGGGCTCAGGAAAGATGGGAAGCTGTACGAAAGCATATACAAATCCCCTGTGAAGGACCTGGGGGAGTTCTATGAAAGGGCTGCCAAAGAGATCAGGTGGGAAGAAGCCTTCGAAGCTAAGAAGCCCAATGGCCAGCGGGGTGAAGCAAGTGGTTCCCATAGTGAGAAGAGGAAGAATCAAGGCAGTGACAGGCCAGGGGAACCAAGACATCAGACTGCCCATGTTTTGGCAAAGCGAGCCTAGGCCATGGCCGAGGATGGAGCGGCCCCGGCGTCCGAACAGATATGAAAGCTATAGTGTGTTGTCGGACAGGCAAGACAGGATCTTCGCCGCGGAAAGAAACAAGGAGAATTTCGGGAAGCCACCCCCGATGGGACCCCCTAACCGACGTCGGGATCCGAGGAAATATTGTGCTTATCATAATGAGAACGGGCACAATACATCAGACTGCTAGCAGTTGAAGGATGCCATTGAAGAACTCATAAGACGAGGCCGCCTGGGAGAGTATGTAGTACAGCCCGCTGGCAGGCGACCTCAGCATCAACGACCTCAGAGGCAAGACCAGCAGCCCGAGCAACAGCAGCCTCAGCGAGCTCAGGAGCCCGAGCGCGAGCCCGCTATAAGAACGATTTTTACTATTTATGGTGGGCCTCATGTGGCAGGTACATCTAATAGGTCGCACCAAAGGCACATCCGAGAAGCCAACCATACCCTGATGGCAGATTATAGAGGAGCCGGAGGTCCCACTAAAAAGGCAAAGACATCCTCGGACAGCATTGTATTCACGGAGGAAGATGAGAGAGGAGTACATTGGCCCCATAACGATGCAATAGTGATTCGGGCCCAGATCAGTAATGTCGAGGTAAGAAGAATAATGATAGACACCGGCAGCTCGGTCAATGTGATGTATAAAAGCTGCTACGACCTGATGGGGTTAGGAGCTGAGCAGTTGACACCCTCACCAGAACCCCTTTACGGATTCACGGGAGATGCAGTGACACCGATAGTCCAGATTAAGTTACCTCTCACCCTGGGAGAGCCAGGTCGTCAGGCTACAGTTCTTACAGACTTCCTGATCATCAATAGTCCGTCAGCATACAATGTGGTCTTGGGGCGACCTTCAATGAACGAACTGGACATGGTCACCTCCATTAGGACGCTCACGGTCAAGTTCCCGACCCCCAACGGAGTAGGCTGTGTCAAGGGTGAATAGCAGTCAGCCAGACGCTGCTATGAGGACGCAGTAAAGATGGGATCCGGGGAAAGAAGTGAACGTGGTCTCGGGTGGCCAGCCGAGAGCTATCTCTGAAGCTGGGATGAGCTACGACCTCGACCCTCGCGAGATGGATGCGGACAGGGCCACGGGACCTATTGAAGAGCTCGAAGATGTTCAGGTCAGTGAAACGGACTCGGAAAGGTGTGTGAAGATAGGAAGAGACCTGCTACCAGAGGCGAAGACTGAGCTCATAGAATTTCTAAAGATAAACCTAGATGTCTTCGCCTGGAACCATGAAGACATGGTGGGGATAGACCCTGATGTTATGTGCCACAAATTGAACATAGATCCCCAGCACAGGCCAGTCCGTCAGAAGAGGAGACTGATGACCCCGAAACGTTATGCAGCTCTGAAGGAGGAGGTCGAGAAGCTGCTCGCAAACAGGTTCGTTAGGGAAGCCCGTTATCCTGTTTGGGTCGCCAACCTAGTCCTCGTGAAGAAGAAAAATGAAAAGTGGAGGACTTGCATTGACTTCACCGACCTGAACAAAGCTTGCCCGAAGGACAACTTCCCACTGCCAAGGATTGACCAGTTGGTAGATGCGACAGCCGGGCACCAACTCCTAAGTTTCATGGATGCCTACTCAGGATACAACCAGATCCCCATGAGCCCGCAGGACGAGGAACACACCTCTTTTGTCACTGATAGGGGGTCATACTGTTATAAGGTGATGCCGTTCGGGCTAAAGAATGCAGGAGCCATTTACCAGCGATTGGTCAATACCATGTTTCAGGAGCAGATCGGGAAAACCATGGAGGTATATGTAGATGACATGCTGGTCAAGTCCCAGAAAGCAGCAGATCATGTCCGCGACCTGGGCGAGACATTCAAAGTCCTCAGAAGTTATCGGATGAAGTTGAACCCCCTGAAGTGTGCCTTTGGGGTTGCATCTGGTAAGTTCCTTGGGTTCATGGTGAACAGTAGGGGGATAGAGGCCAATCCAGAGAAGATCAGGGCACTCGTGGAAATGAGGTCCCCCTCCAGAATCAAAGACGTGCAGAGTCTCACCGGCCAGGTCGCGGCTTTAAGCCGTTTCATCTCGAAAGCTACTGACAAGTGTGTGCCATTCTTTGAAGCCATAAAGAAAGCGAAGAACTTCGAATGGAATGAGCATTGCGAGGAGGCATTCCAGGGGCTGAAGGAGTATATGGGCCGGGCCCCTCTTCTATCCAAACTAAAGGAGGGGGAGAAGCTATTCGTGTACTTGGGAGTCTCTGAGCACGCCCTGAGCGCGGCCTTAGTGAGAGAAGAGGATAAGATGCAGCTTCCCGTATATTACATCAGTAAAAGGCTGGTCGATGCGGAAACCCGTTATTCACAAATGGAGAAGCTCGCGTACTGCCTGGTAACTGTCTCCAGGAAGCTACGTCCCTACTTCCAAGCTCATCAGATTGAGGTCCTCACGCAGTACCCTCTCAGGCAAGTCCTTCAGAAAGCAGATACTTCTGGCAGACTCCTCAAGTGGGCCATCGAGCTCGCTCAATTCGACATAGAATTCAGGCCTAGAACGGCGTTCAAGGCCCAGGCACTTGCAGACTTCGTTGTGGAATTCACGGGGCCAGTACCAGAGTACGAGGAGCTAACAGGTGACCAAGTTTGGGAGTTTTATGTGGACGGATCCTCTAACGAGCAAAGCTCGGGGGCTGGAATAATGCTGATTAGCCCCGAAGGTCACAAGGTCCTGAGTGCCCTAAGGTTTGGATTCCGAGCTACCAACAATGAAGCCAAATACGAGGCATTGCTTGCCGGACTTCGCCTAGCCAAGGAAGTGCGAGCCGAACAGGTGAAGGTCTTCAGCGATTCTCAACTTATTGTTTGCCATGTCAGGGGAGAATATCAGACCAAGGGAAAAAGGATGTCGAAATACTTCCAAAAGGTCAAGGAGTTACTGGGGGCTTTCCAGGGGTTTGAAGTGAACCAGATTCCCAGGGCACAGAACTTCAACGCGGACGCCCTGACCCGCTTAGCGACCTCCCAAGACGCAGATCTCCTTGAGTCTTTCCCTGTGGAATTCCTACCAGCTCCAAGCATCGAGGACGAAGACGCAATGATGGTCATACAGGTTCGACCTAACTCTTGGATGAGCTCGTTAGTCAATTACTTGCAGGAAGGGAAGCTGCCAGGAGACAAACTGGAAGCTCGCCGCATACGGGCTAGAGCAGCCCGATACTGCATTTATGACGACAGGCTATACAAGAAGGGATTCTCGACCCCGCTGCTGCGATGTGTAGATGGTGAGGACTGTGAGGTGGTGCTGGATGATATTCATGCAGGTCATTGTGGGAACCACGTAGGTGCATTGTCCTTGGCCCAGAAGGCTCTCAGACAGGAGTTCTATTGGCCAACTATGAAGCAAGATGCCTTAGACCTGGTGAAGAAGTGCGACAAGTGTCAAAAATTTGCCAAGGTCCCGCGAGCTCCACCAGCCTACCTCCAGTAGATGGTGAGTCCATGGCCTTTGCAATCTGGAGAATGGACCTCATCGGACCTTTGCCCACAGCTCGAGGAAACTGCAAGCACGCGGTGGTCGCTGTGGACTACTTTACCAAATGGGCCGAAGCTAAGGAATTAGCAGAAATCTCCACAACGAAGATAGAAAAGTTTGTGTGGGACAATATCATCTGCAGGTTCGGGGTCCCTCGGCAGCTCGTCACAGACAATGGTACTCAATTCACCAGCGAGCAGTTCATAGGCTTCTACAATGAGCTCGGAATCGTGAAGAGCTTCTCAGCTGTGGACCATCCTCAAGCCAATGGTCAGGTCAAGGTCGTGAACAAGATCATCAAACAGATTTTGAAGACCAGGCTAGAGACGAGAAAGGGGGCTTGGGTTGATGAGCTATAGAAGGTCCTCTAGGCTTACAGGACCACAGTCCGTAACTCAACAGGTGAGACCCCATTTTCCATGGTCTATGGGGTGGAGGCCATGATACCAGCTGAATTTGAAGTGACCAGCCAACGAAGGGCCTTGTTCCGACCTGAAGACAATGACCAGCTACTCGCGGCCAGTCTGGACTTAGCCGAGGAAGCAAGGGAGACAGCTCGCCTAAGGGTAGCGGTGTACCAGCAGAGGGTTGCCAGGTATTACAACAGGAAGGTCCGGGCTCGAAGCTATAAAGCCGGAGACCTCGTTCTCAGGTTAGTCCTCCCTAGAGCTCACAAGGCAAGCGATGGAGTACTCGGACCCAATTGGGAGGGACCATACCTCATCA
Source organism: Litchi chinensis (assembly GCA_019925255.1). Classification (NCBI taxonomy): domain Eukaryota; kingdom Viridiplantae; phylum Streptophyta; class Magnoliopsida; order Sapindales; family Sapindaceae; genus Litchi; species Litchi chinensis. The sequence continues at coordinate 5,270,737 of CM034462.1, read as the reverse complement.
AGCAGGATCTGAGCAATGAAGCCTATCATTTAGCCAGCATGGATGGATCAGAGCTACCTCGAGCCTGGAATGCTGAACACCTGCGGTCATACTACACCTGAGTACTGTCAGCCCGCTCTAACTTTGTACATAATTCTTTTTTTGACGATTATCTGTAAACGTGCTTTCACTTGTTTTCTGTTGTATGTGTCATGACTGATGCAGAAAGCAAGCTGGTTGAACCAGCAAATGTACATATTAAAAAGAGCGAAGCTAATGAAATTTCTTTCTCAAAGTAATTAAGCTGGGATCTATCATCATATATGCCTATATACGTATTATTATTCCTTGAGGATGTCTGTACAAATTCTAAGGAATCTTTCACAAACTAGAGTGCTCGCATGAAATGGCTGGCCAAAGCCACGAGCATATTTTGGCAACAGGTGCGCATAAAAAGACCTCAATCGAGAATGCCTTGTCAACTACTTCTCGAGCTATCCATATTATCCTCGCTAATGGAGGTTCACATCAGGCATAAGGATCATTCATTAGCTCGCAGCCTCAATTGCCCCGCGACCTCGCGGGAGGGGGTAAGGCTACGCCTCTCAAATATAAAGATGCCCGCGACCTCGCAAATCAATTGCCCCACGACCTCGCGGGAGGGGGTAAGGCTACGCCTCTCAAATATAAAGATGCCCGCGACCTCGCAGGAGGGGGTAAGGCTATGCCTCTCAAATATAAAGATGCCCGCGACCTCGCGAATCAATTGCCCCGCGACCTCGCGGGAGGGGGTAAGGCCACGCCTCTCAAACATAAAGATGCCTGCGAACTTACCAAAGGGGGCTCACCACTGAGCTAAGAATACAGCCACGGGCTAAAAATCTCAAAGTTCGAGAAAATGCTGCCGACAAGTACGCCCAATATCGTTAAAACTTAGGGGTCAAGGAAATTCCGAGGTCCTCACTAACTGTAAGTTCTTGCCAATCTTTTAAGGCTTATCATATGCTGGATAAAACGCCTTGTTCAACCAAGTTATTTGCTAAGCCCAAGCCCTTACGACCTAGTGCATTAGTGTAATTGCTGATTGCAGTTAGCAGGTTTGAAAGTTAGTATAATTTTCACGATTGTGATTTACTTAACAACATTTTAACACTTGTAATGGTGTGATTATTGTCTGCCAACTGCCTATCATGTGCATATCTATATTCGGGCAAAATATTGAAATTGTGCAGGAAATTCAATCTTATAATTCAGAGCTTCAAGCTCATTATGTGAGTTCCAACAAATGAAAGAAAATTACAAGAATCCAAACGGATAAATAAAATAAAAAATGTGCCCTAAACATCAGCAGGATTCGTCTGAAGGAGCAGAATCAACTATTGTTGCTGGGGGCTCTGCCTCAGGGGCGGACTCAGAGGCTGGAAAATCAGAAGGGGCTTCTGTTGGGGGCTCAGGCATGGGAGGATCCTCTAAAGGTGGAGGTACCTTAGGGACCTGCTCTGGCAAAGGGACTGGGTCAGCAGGTAGATGATTTGGAGGAGCAGAGGAAGTATCAGCATGTTGCGTGCTCTGAGCACCTGCAGTGAGCTCCGCGAACTCTCGGATCATTTGGACCCCTTCTAGCCCAAAAAAGGAATAGTCCAAGTTCGGATAGTGCTCCCACATGCTATACAGAAACTCCCTCTCGACCTCTTCCTCGACCTTGTCCCGCTCCCGAGCCAGCTTGGCTTCAATACCCGCCTCGTTCTGAACCAGCTTCCTCTCTGTCAGAGCCAGCCTCGCCTCTACTTCGGTCCGCCTCTCCTCGGCCTTTGCGAACATCCCTCTGGCTGTTCCCAGGTCCCACTTGTGCTGGCTTACCTTATCCTCAGCGACCTGCAGCTTTACCTTTGCATCACTGAGCTCACCCTTCAGCTGGTTTATTTCTCTATGGGCCTCGTTGACTTCGGCCTCCCTGCAAGCGGTCTCCTGTGACAAGGCCGCATCAGCGTCTTTAAGCTTGGCAGAAAGCTCTCCATGATTCTTTTGGAGGAGATTGATCTCGTCCTGCAGTAGTCTCCTCTCTTCGTCAAACTGCACCTGAGATATCCTGAAGGCCTCCCTCTCGTTAAAGTTAACTTCTGCCTCCCTCAACAGCTTCTGAGATGCCATACCGAGCTGGAAAAAATAGAAGAGATGGTAAAAGACCTTATGAAAAGAAGAAAGCCGAACTATAGAGGGATGTGAACCTTACCAGCGCAGCATGACGAGCTACGTAGCCTGCGAGATTTCCGCCTGTGAGCTCAGGCTTCTGCAATTTGGGGGTACGCTTCGATATCACCTCGGGCACGAACTCCACAAAACTGTTGAAAAATTTCATCTCCTTTACCACATCAGGAGGAGGACCAGAATCCGCTTGTTCAACTGCCGCAGACCTCGCGGGTCGCCCTGGCGTTTCAGTACCCGGCTCCCGTCCGATGACGACCCCACCGACCGGAGCGACCACAACGAAGCCCTTCTGCTTTGGGGTCGGGGGCGAAGCTATGGCCTTCCCTTTCCTCTTCCTAGTCAAGGCCTCAGACTCCGACTCCGAAGGTAAGTCCCCCCCAGCGGAGACTGTGGCCCTCTTGGCTGGAGGAGGACTCTGCCCTTCAGATGGGGCAGCCCGTTTTTGAGGGGTCGCAGCTGACCTAGTCGAAGAAGGAGTAACTGCAGCAGCTTGTGAGGGCGCTCTTTGAGAACGGTCTGAGGAAGAGTCGTCCACATTGACGACCTCGGTCGGCTCAGCAGGTGGAACCGACCTGAGAGGAGGAACGGACATGGCGAGTCTTCTTCCCATATTGTCCGAAGAAGTGCTGGTGGTGAAGCTCGTGCTCGGTGACCTTTGTTGTAGGGGCTGTGGTTCTGATTCTGACTGGGCAGGAGCAGGAAGGGCAGAAGCGACCTCGTTTGTTCTCCCCCTTATTCCCAAGTCCCGGGCTATGTTCAGCAGAGGGATTGTGGCAGATGGTGCGAGACCCCGTTCTACCAGCTCGCTACCGGAAGGGAAAAGGTCCTCGTCTGGGTCTTTGGCTGCTGCAAAAGCATTCAGAATAGCGAGCTCGTCCTGTCTAAGCTTGTACCTAGGAGCTGCAACGCCTGCATAGCAAAAGTCAGCTCGTTAAAAAAAAAAAAAAAAAAAAAAAAAAAAAAAACAACGCGCTGCTAGTATTATCTAAGTGCTGGTATCCCTACTAGGTTCCAGCATGAAACTCCTGTTATTCAGTCCAGCGATTGAAGGGCACGTGAAGAAGGCCCAGTTGGACTTATACTCCCCCACGTTGGACTTAATACAGCTCTGGGGCAGAAACTCTCTATAATCAGAATGTTGGCGAGGAGTGGCGTAGTACAACCCATCCTTTCCAGAGATTGCCTTGAAGCTGAAGAGGCTGCGGATGATGCGGGGTGTGGGAAATCCTAGTCCGTACTTACGGAACGCCGCAGCCAGGGTGGTCAAGTAGGCGTATGAGTTTGGGGTCAGTTGGAACGGCGCGAGCTTGAGGTTGTTCAATAGATCTCTGAGGTAACCAGAGATAGAGAACCTAAAGCCGAGCTCCATATGCTCTCGGCTGATCGCAATAAAGCCCGTAGGAGGATAAGCGGCTCGATCAGTGTCTGCGGGAACGTTAGCCCTGCACCCCAAGGGGATGGTTATCTCCTGGGCCCAAGCCTCCAGCTTTTCAAAAGTAACCAACGAAGGCGTGTGTTTAAAGGGATGGGGGTCTATTTCCTCAGCGACCTTGTCCCCTCCTGCGACCTCCTCTCTGGACGGACCAGCTCGCGAGGTCGCAGCCTCAGCCTCGCTACCCTGGCGTCCTGCCTGCCTCCTGGAAGCAGCAGCCCTGCCCCGACCAGTGCGTGCACGACCTGACATCTACAGCACAGAAGGAATGACATCAGAACACCTACAGCATACTGATCCTAACAAGACATAGAAAAAGAACTCCTAAGGCTGCTGTCCTATTTGTCAGGTCGCGCACTTAGTCTCTAAGGGACCGAAAAGGCCCGGAGACGCGAGTCCGCCAGGTACTATATCACCTTAAGTTTACATGTTGCTAATCCTATGTTTACAGGTCGCCCCTAGCGTACACAGGTACTCAGCAACCAACACAACAAGCCTCTAAAGGCCAAACAGGCATACAAAGACCTACGGATATGACACAGAACAAAAACCAGCCACGTAAACCAAGAGCGAATCATGAAATAAACGCAAAAAGGCAAAGCAAGAGGAAGATTACCTTGTTCAAGCTGGGTGCGGTTCGCTGAGTACGGTGACTGATTCTCGTAGTGGCGGAGTCCTAAGAGGTTGTCCGACGGCGAACAGCAAACCAGAAGAAGTAGAAACGAAGAAAAAATGAGAAGAAAGGGTACTGTAGTCGTATCAGGAAAGCAAAAAGATGAATATAAGGAGACCTGTGGATTATATAGGCCAGCTCGTCCGTCCCTAGCCATCTGATCCAGCATAAAGGCATAACCGCCAAAGATCCAACGGTTGGGCACCGATCTCGGTCGCGTGCCATCACGTCTGTCAGTTACAGGACGTGCGCATTAAATGCGTACGGTCCCGAGACACGTTTCACGGCTTCGATGCCTGAATGGACGCCGCGTGTCAGCAGTTACGTTATTAAGTTTAAAACGGCACCAATGGATTTGAAAATGGGTGCCAATTATGTATTTGGTTCAGCTCCCAGTCCGCAAACGCACTAGAAGCTGGGGGGCTTGATGTTATACCCATTTTCTGGTTCGACCCAAATAGGCCAGTGCATGCTCGTTTAATTTAAGCAGAAGCAAGGGCCCAGGAAGCCCAAAGACGAAACCAGCAACTGCAAGCCCAGCTCGCGAGGCCGTCCAGGTCGCAAGCCAGCAACAGTTCTTCAACATGCTCCCTGCCAATGCTTTCAGCTCGAGGAGCTTGCGAGGTCGCACTGATCGCGAGCTCGCGAGCTCGCACAAATCGCCAGATCGCCTTATCTCTCCTCCAGGGTGCGTACTCTGTTTGACATGAAGGCTTCCTCAGGAGGTACCGTGTACAGAAAGTTGTCAGAACTACCAACTCTCATGATTTTCCGCCGGAAACTACCTACACAGTTACCTAGAAGCATTTAATGAAGTGAAGACCTCTTCAGGCATAATTAATGCAGACTTGTGCAGGGAGGAAACTATCATTACCTTTATAATTAATGCAGCATGGCAGTGTCAGGATTAGCTGAAACTAGCCGTTGACAATAACTTGTATAACTTTCTTTTGTATTTTTTATTATGAGCTCCCTTCCTCTATAAAGAGGGGAGACATTTTTACAGTACAAAACAAGCTTGACATACTAGAGAACTGTCACTCTGCCGGAATTATTCCAGAGTGGCCGTGGACGTAGGTGCAGTCACCGAACCACGTAAAAACCCCTGTGTTTTCTTTCTCTCTCTCTCTCTCTCTTTAATTGCTTGCTAATCACCTTATTGAATCCGACCAACTACCAAGACCGACATTCCTTCACCTGAATTAATCACTACCAACCTAGCATCTCATTAATAGTTTCATTTACTGCCATTCAACCAGTACAACCGATCCTTAATTACCAAGTCCGCCGTCTGGGCCCCAAAATCTCTGGTTGACCGTTTCAGGACGTCAACAATTATAATGAGTAATTTTAGCAGTTATTTAAGTGATTTTATTTGAAAAGTCAAATAAATTAACTTAATAGGACCATTAAATGTCATCCAGAAAATCAGACATGCCTTAAGAGTTGGTGTATGATTTTAATTAAATATGATTTTTAATATTACTTTACTTGTTTGTATAATTTTCTAATTAGTCAAATTCATATTATAATTTTCAATTAATTGTAATATGCAACTCCTCTTACAAAAAAAAAAAAAACAGTTTACGGCTTTACATTTATGAACTTAAATTTACAAATTTGATATTCACCTTCACAATTTTAGGTGGAACGCATTTCAAAAAAAAAAAAAAAAGAGGTGGAACGAATCTAATTATTGGACCGTATCAAGGACCCATATATAAATTATTCAGAATAAATTAATAAATCAAATCATCAGACAAGTATAACTGAGACAATCTGAAAGGATTGGTGGGTCTATATATGGTTGGGACATGACAAGAGCATGTATCTTCTTCATGCGATTTATTTCAAGCAGACCATCTTAATTACAGGAATTTTGTTTGTTTATATCACTGTTGGCAGAACACACTATTTCAATATAAATAGTAATTTCTTGAAGTGAAAATTTGACCATAAATAGTGTTATTATTTTTTTTAAAAAAAAAATTAATCGGTGGCGGTGCAAAATATGTATTTATTACATTATATTACTGAGATTGATCCAAAAAATAACCGAAATCAAGCGATATCGAACATTGATAACACAACCTAGAGAATAGCTCTCATACGAAAGAAGGTAATTCACACATAGATGAAAAATTTATTCTTACATAGGAGGAAGAAAGCAAAAACACATGACAGTGCAAAACATATATATTTATTACATTATATTACTGAGATTGATCCAAAAAATAACCAAAATCAAGCGAGATCGAACATTGATAACATGGTTTTGAGAACAGCTTTCATATGGAAGAGAGCGATTCACACATAGATGAAAAAACTCTCCTTACATAGGAGGGAGAAAGCAAAAACACATAGACAGTGCAAGATATTAGACAAAGTTTTGTAGAGGGACAAAATGCAGACTCACCAAAGTCAGCTAGTTAGGGGTAGATTTACAATTTGCTTTCATTAAAATTTGATCAAGTATCAAATAAATTATTTTCACATGAAAGTTTATTTATTATTATTTTTTTAAATTAATAATTAAAGAAATCTGTAGCATGATGAAAGATTGTTTTGAAAGCTTTTATGGAATGGATTAAAAGCCTATTCAAACCTATCAAGATCAATTACATAACATGGAATGTATATTTTTTTTTGACAAATACATATTATAAGTATAGATTTTACAATCGAGATTTCCTAATATGCATGATAAGATGTGGTCTGAAATAAGCTCTCATAACTTAGGAGGAAAAACTCATATACAAGTGGAAAAATACCTCAAATATAACCCACATATAGGTAAGATCATTGTTCAAACCTTATGATCTAAGCATAGACAATAAGAGTGGTGCCAACTGCACTACTCACAAGTGAGCCATAACATGGAATGTACTACTGAAGAAAATTTTGGACAATACATGGAAAATTTTTCCTTGTGGACCATTAGAGGCTAGGTTGATGTAGTCCTTTGTGTTTTGATTACAAGGTGACACTACAACAAAATGAGCCTATAAAGGCAAAGCAAAAATGCCGTCATATGGTTTCAACGGCATTCGTTCAGCATGCCGTAATTTAGGATGTCGTGGAAACTCGACCATTTTTACGGCAATAGTTTAAAGCCGTTAAATAATTTATCACGACAACACAATTATGCCGTTACACTACTTTAACGGCAAAATAAATTTACCATTATATTGAAGAATAATAAATCATCAATTAAAATTTGTAAACCAATTTAGTTTCATTATGACAGTTCAAAGAGATTTATTACTAGTCATTACAATATCATTGATAACAATGCCAAGTTGCTATTCTTCAGTAAACACAATTAATTCAATATCATTAAATCATTTTGTAACTATTAATTAATTGTGTCAATCAATTTAACGAAATAAATTCAATCATTGACACATACATATGTATATATAATAAAAATCTGATTATATTATATAAAATTGATACATACAAAAAGTTGTCTTTCAATCCTAAAAACATCCAATACAATTTGTTTCTATGTCAAACAAATTGTCATAGATGTTCCCAAAAATATATATATATGAATACAATATATAATTGTTGTCACAGTTAGATCGAGCATTTACATACAGCTCTATTTAATATATATACATATACATTAACAAATTGCCAATTGATGACACAAATATGAGTTACCATATACATTAAGAAAGTGTCCAAAGCAAAAAGATCCAAAAACATTTCCTTTCTTGACTGCAATATTTCCATTTACTAATTCCCTGCAAAATGAAAAAAAAAAATTAATAAATTTTACAAAACAAGGTAATGAAAATTTGAACTTTAAATTATAAGACAGTTTTAACATAGGTTATTCTAGCTTCATTAGAATTTCATCAGGTTTTAAATACTTCTAAGTCACAAGACCACTTGCAATTTCCAACTCAATGTTTTAATACAAAGTACAAAATATATATTAGCACATTTTAGCTTAAAATATAAGTAACATAAATTTTCATTGAATAGTATTAACTTATTGGAAAACTTACATGTAAGATATTGGAATGCATTAGTACAAGTTCCACCATTAACACATCTAAGATTAATCTGCACTAAATATAGAATCTTGCTATCACAGAAAATAGTTCCAAAATTTTGAAAATTAAACTGGCAAGAAAAAATTCTAGTAACCAAACTTTTTCAGAATTATCCTAACTAACAAATACATAACATCCAACAACTCTTGCAAGATAGAATCTAAACTAACAAGATACAATCCTAGAGCGAAACAATTCAGAATGATCCCAACAAACATATACACAACATCCAACAACTCTTGCAATAAAAAATCTAAACAGTAAGAAACAATCCTACTAACAAAACTTTTCTAAAATTATTCCCCAACAAATATATACACAACATCCAACAACTCTTGTAAGATAAAATCTAAACTAACAAGAAACTATCTTAGTAACAAAACTTTTTTAGAATATACCAACAAACATACACAACATCCAAAAATAAGTCTCATAAGATAGAATCTAAGGATTGAAAGAAAGAAGTCATGATTACCATATATAATATCTAAATAGCTATAATTTACCTGAAATAGAGTCAATCAAAAGTGACATATTTTTTTGGCCAAGCAACTATACTTCCTTTTGCATCAGCAAGAGTAAAAAACTCTTGGGTAGGTCGAGGCAAAGGCAATGTTGGTACCATGACTTCAATAACCCATACTTTGTAATTATCTGGTCCAAACTTCACATGATGTACTAAGGTATCACAATCAATTGCAGCCAATTCTGCTTTTCCAACCAGCTCTCCACTTCCTGACCAATCATCATCATATATTTATTAAAATTTTGGAAAATATGATGAAAATAACAATAAGGAATGAGTATATAAATAGCATGTTTACACCTCACAAGAATATGGAGTTAGTTGCCTACAAACATGTCCAATTTGCTTGTTAAATTGAATAGACTAGTTTCATTTTCAGATGCAGGAAAGTATCTACATACAATGGCTAGAAAAATAAAATTCAGTTCGTAGGAACAAGATACAAAAGGCCAAGAGAGTGAAAGACTACATACAATTATCAATCAATAAGTTCCCACGAGACCATATAATTATGCAACCTAAAGTTTAATATTTCATATTATACTAGATTTCAAACACCTGATAGTTCACTCCTACAAGCATTAACTTTAGTTATACTTAATAGAACCAAGCTTTTTTAATTTAAGAACCAAAAAGATCTCATTTTGCTTTTCTCTTTATATTTCTATAACACACCAAGTTCTTCATTGCTGTAACCAATAAATAAGTATAAATACACAAAACATGAACTTCACCACAAGACACACATACAACCTCAAAATTTCCACAAGAAAACAAAAATTCAATGCAAACAATACAAAATATATAAAACATTTACAGCGCAATCCCATGAAGGGCTCACAAACCTTTAATGTTTTCTTCACTTTCTTGGGATTGGTTTTAACGGGGTTGTTCAAGTTGAAAACAAAAGAAGATTTTCAAAAGACAAAGATTCTTTTTTAGGCTATCCGCTCTTGCAAACTCCCACTCGTATTAGACCCTAGGATCAATGCGATTTATGGAAGTTAAAGTTGTAATTAATATTAATCAATTGTAATGATATTACTGGATAAAACCACACTTTTGGTGTATAAACGACACACAAACAATAGGAGAGATCAGCTTTTCTAAAATTAACCTGTCTTGAAATACCACTTGTTTGGGCTATAATTTTAAGCTCCTCCAAATACTCAACATTCCCCCTCAGCTATTTATCATACCCACCTACAGAAGTAAAGCTAGGTATATAATGTCTCTATAAATATAAATAATACTGAATATCTGCAAATAAGATGAGTTCCTCCCATTTGAATATTGACTACTACTTGGAACTTTATTAGCTTTACTTCAGCACATATATTGACTACTTGCAAAATGTATATCATAATATATGTTATTAGCAAATAAGATGAGTTCCTCCCATTTGAATATTGACTACTACTTGGAGCTTTGTCAGCTTTACTTCATCATTTCACTGTCAATCGTGTACTTTCACAAAATTCAAAATTGTTAGTGATGACTATTCCATTTCCAGGCTAAATTTAGTTAATCACATTCAACCAACCCTTAACACAAATCATTTCACTTATCACCCAACTAAATCACATTTGGACTCCTTGGAGGTGGTCTTAGCACCAAATAATGGATATATATAGATATACATTTGAAATAATAATGGTGGCATATACTTGACAGAAAATAGTATTGCTTCACTTGTAAATACCAAAACATGGCCTTACTAGATATGATTTTCTTTTTCACTCAAAAATTTCCTTAACTTACATTATTATAAACTGTTACTTTAATATGAAATTATAAATTAATAGCAAAAAGTGGATTTGTCATGAAACTTATAAGATATAAGGATCAAACCAAAATGCTAGATAATATACCTATATCCCTTCCTTTACTCACAATAGATGTTCATTCCTCTCCTTGCATTTTGGTCACTTAACTTACTGGGTATCTTCTCCTATAGAGAATTTAAGCTGTTTCAAAATGAGTCTTGTTGAAAGTAGACAGATGCAGAAAATGGTTCTTTAAAGGATAATATATACCCATAAAACAAACTAATAAAAGTAAGAAGTTGAAGTTGAAAGAGATTGAAGGACCATACCGAAAGCTACTGACACTTTTTCTTTACACAGCAAGGAAGCAGAGGATGAACTAAGTTCCAGCTTATTGATCACTGATTTTCCAACCCTTACGCTCAGTCAATGCAACTAAAGCAAAGTAGACAACACATGTAATCAACCCAAATGGGCCACCAGGGGTAAATAACTCAACAAGCTGTAAGGCTTCAACAAAGCAGAGCACACAAGGTGGATAAGGGACAGATATCTAAGGCAGCCCCTGTATCACAACAACTAAACAATGTAGTACAAAAATTAGTATCACTGTCAGAATAGGATGAGATATAGTTCTTATCAATCTCAACAAATGTGACAATACCACTAATCTCATAATACTTCCAATATTATAATACTAACAATGATCATAAACAACACAACATAATATTTAAATTTGAAAAAACGAAAAATAAAAATCTACCCACCTTGAATATATTAGTATGTGCAGTAGGTTGAAAACTCCACTGAAACTATTGACATAAAACACACAAATATTCAATACATCAATATATATACTAACCAAGAATCTTGTTATTTCAAATCATGATGTTAATCAAATCAAATACACCAATCAACACATTCAAGTCCAAATCCATGGAATAGATTTAAAAAGTAAGATAAACAAACTAGACCAGAAAACACATCCAAAATGGGGATAGAGAATAGAAATTGTTAGTAAAAAAAAAAGAAAAAAGAAAAAGTATATATTGATCTGGATTGAAAAACCTAAACAAGAAGAGAAACAAAGGATGTACTTGTTTTGGAATGAGAAGAGATGAGAGAAAACCTAGTTGAGAAGCCTAACAACCAATTCAAGAGCAAAGATCCCAAAAAACATCATACAATAACAACTTTAATCCCATAAATACTGAATAAAACATAGGAAATACTAAGTATAATTACACTTACTTTGGGCCTTTGTTTGTATATCACACAACGAAAAACATAGCTGCTATCACTGAAAATCAGTAGAAGCTAGATGAAAATGAAGCACAAACTAGGATAGAAGGTAAAACAATGAGAGTGAACTAGCTAGCTCCATAAAGAAAAGCCTTTTCATTTTGTTTTCATGGAATCCTGTCAACCCAATATTGGGTTTTGTTAAAACAAATAAAAAATTAATTAGTTTTGGTGGGATTGTACAAGTAAATTAAAGAGGTGGGAAAAGTAGGGAGGGAAAGGCAAAGAACTGGTGGGAAACCAAGTATTTATTAGTTTTATATAAATTTATTATTTTATAATGTTGAATTGTAGCCACTTATTTATACAAGCAAGTACCAATTGAATAGTTTACTTGATTTTACAGGATTTTGTAACACAATGCCGTGGTTTTCTACTGTTGTCCATTGCTTTTACGGGATGTAATAAACAAAAGCCGTGATTATGGTTTTACAACAATAAAAAAAAATTATTTTATTGCATAGCTGCATTTTAACGAGATTTTTTAGTCTTATGCCGTAAAGTTTCTGTCGTGAATAATTAGTTTTCTTGTAGTGTGATGACAGGCAAGGTACTACTCCTTTAAGCAATGTTAAGGGTGGACGAAGATACCCAATGTTATGAAAACATGTGTCCCGCATGCAACAAACAACTGTCAACAAGGGCTTAAGTCAACCAACAAGTGGTAGATACCCTCATATACATAATGACATCTGGAAAGTAAGCTTTATCTTCATATAAAATGTAACGTTTCTCATGTTTTATAGGTTGTTAATAATTTTTACTTATTCTTTTTAGTGAGAGAAACTCACTTAGAGGGAGAAATTACAAACTTAGGTATCAAAGAGTGCTTCTGGAGTTAACCTCTGAATCACTCTGATGTAGTTATTGTTTGTTTTGCAAGTATGTGGTAGTGACGAACCTAATTAAGACATTGTTAGAAGAATAACTTTGTTGGAGTTTTAGGCCAGCATTTGTTCGACCATTTCAAAATTTCAAGCTGCAAAACAACGATGGGTATAAAAAAAATTTTGCATGTGTTATGGTAATTCTACGTTTTGAAAGTAAGAAATTACGAAACATTACGTGATGAACTTCTTTGTTATTTACTAACTGAGATTTTGTTCTGAATTTCTTACTGTACTATAAATTCATCAACCGTCCTCTTGTGCTTGATCATATCCGGCGCAAAGTAAAGTTTGTTTTTCTGTTTGTTTGTTTTTTTATTGATTGAATAAAAAAGATAAACAAAGCAATTTATTAATGTTTTAGGAAAAAATTTTAAAAAGCCCCTAAAATAAAAAGTATTATCAGCTTACCTCAACTTTTAAAATATTAACTATAATTTGTGATAAGACCACGAAAAAAAGAAATACTCTTAGGCTCCGTTTGATATAGGTTCTCTAAGTAGATATTTTGAAAGAAAATTATTAGTTGTTCGGTTATCAATTAAAAAAATTCTTTTAAATTATAGATTATTTAGTTAAATTATTTTTAAAATATTTTTAGATTGTTGATTTACCAAAAAATGTATAAAGAAAATGAGTAATATATTCATTATAAGAATGTAATGACTTTAATCTCAATCATAAAAAATTATTCAATCAAACAATTAATGATTACTTGATGTAAGTATATTTTCAAAACACATGTTTTCAATAAAAGATATGTAAAATTATTTTGTTTCTCTATTTTTTATTTTCAAAGTAAAAGTATTTATTTAGATTTATTAATAAAGTTTTACATCTTTAATTTTTTTTAATCTAAGTAGATTTTTAATAATGTTTTATCAGTGAAATATCATATGACTTTTCAAATCATTCTATTTAAGACAACTCAATAAAAAGACAGTACCAATTGCAGTGCATATATGGAATCAATAACAAAACCAATTGCAGTGCATATATATATATATATATATCAACAAACTAATGACAAAACCAATTAAAACCAATTGCAATATGTATATATATATATATATTAGTGAATTATAATAACAAAGCTTATTAAAACCAATTGCAGTATATATATATATATATATAAATCATAATAATAAAATCAATTAAAACCAATTACAATATTAATGAACCACAATAATAGAACCAATTAAAACTAATTGTAGTACATATATATATCAATGAACCACAATAACAAACCCAGTTAAAACTAGTTATAGTATATATGTACATATATATTAATGAACCACAATAATAAAATCAATTTAAACTAATTATAGTATATATATGTTAATGAACCACAATAACAAAATTAATTGCACTATATATATAAAACAAATATGTATATGTAAGGAAAAATAATGTTTGAATGGAAATAAGTCTCACATTGGAAAAATAGAGTGGAATTGTTTGTTTATAAAGCAGTAGCTTTTAAGGCTTTAAAAATAAACAATCTTAAATTGGATATAGCTTTGGCTCATAAATATATATATATATATATATATTTAACAAATCAAAGATTGGCCTTGGGCTTTGGGTCATTGGTCTTTGATTTAAAGAGTCATAATTATTTTATTTTTAATTTCATGTCAAATTCGGTATCATTTAAATTTTATATTTGAATTTGAAAAAATCGAATTTGAATTTTGAATGAATAGTTGTGTCCATTGATACAGATGTGTCTTTTTGAATTGACACAATTTATTCTATAAATTAATCCCGAATTTAGTTGAAAAAATACCTTTTGATTTTTCCTTTCTTCTTCTTCTATTCCTGCATATTAAATTCCAGTTTGCCAGAATCTGTTTCAAGTGCTGTGAATCCAGATTATTGACAGTCGAATCCTGGGAAGACAGACACCAACAGACCTTCAAAGCACAGAGAAGGGGTGCCAAATTTTTGTCTTAGGACATTGCATTGAATTTGCAAGCTTCTGTCATCCGGTTCCTTTCAATTCTTATTTTATTTGTTTTTTGTGATTTTCATTTAAGTGTTTGATACAGATTACGTATATTTCCAACAGTATATATATCAATGAACTAATAACAAAACCAATTGCATTATATATAATAAAAATGACATATAATATTCATGACAATAAAGGTAAAAAAAATTACAATAAAAATACACAAAATATGAAAAACTTATTGGTTAAAGAGGAGTTTTCAAAAGTTTTATGAAATAAAAAGTAAATGAAAATGAAAATTATGTGTTTATATTTATAAATAAAGTATAATATGGTTATAAGAGTGTAAAGATATTAATAAAATAAAATAGGAGTATAGTAGACATTTTAATTTTTTTAAAAAAACTTAAAAAGATCTACTTGAAGGAGCTCAAATTTTGAGCTTCTCCGAATAGACATTTTTTAGTATTTTTAATTCCTTAAAAACTCTACTGGGATATCAACCAAACGACGCAAAAATAATCAAGTAAAGTTTTTGATATTAAAAAAACACTTTTAATAAGTAGATAAGCTATACTAAACGTATGCTTACTGTATTGAAAAATAAAAATAAGAAACAAAAGAAAAACCTTTATAACTAAACAATTATATTTGAATATAATTATTTCATATTTAATAGTTAAGCATTTAATAAATTTAAAATTAATTATGAATAATTAAAAAAAAATTAAAATAAAAAAATGGGGTTTATATTCTTACTTTCAAACCAATTAAATTTAAAAATTTCTTAATTAAAGTCAAAAGAAATATGAGTAGCCAAGAAAAAAAACTTAAAAAAAAAAAAATCGAAACCTAGATCATCAAGAGATCTGAGTCTTTAATGTTTAAAGATCTAGTACTTCAATATAGTAACCCAGATCTTCATTAAAGCAAAGAAAAATCAAAATCTAGCACAAAATATAAGAAAAACAACGACTTGATGTAGTCGACAAGGCTCCTTTGCTTCTGACCTACCTCCATGCTCTCACTTTTGTTGTTGTCTCTCTCTAGACAACACATACACACACCACTCCACTTTATAAGCCAAATGTCCCAACGACAACAAAAAAAGCTTGTGGCTTGAATTTACAGATCTTGTGGAATTATTGCACGACAATCAAATAAAAGGAGCTAGTAGTATCCATAAATAAATTCTTACAAACCTTAAGAGTGGTTTGATGAATTTAATGCTCAAAACACAACGAAAAAAATATCCAAGTTAACTTTGCTTGCTTTTGGAGGTTATTGTCTAGTACTGCGTGCAGCTCTTAGAGTCTGTTACACTGCTATAGGATACTGCAACCAGCCCCCATTCTTCTTCTTCTTATCTTCCACTGGATTTGTGCTTCCAGCTTCTGTTTCTAGTGTTTTTATCACAGAGTCACAGCCCCCATCATTTGCTCTACCTTTAACATCATTTGGTGCCATTTGAGCGGGTGGTATGGTGGCAGCGGCGATTTGTTGAGTGGCGTGATGGGATTAGGTTTTGGTGGTGGGTGGTGATGAAGTTGAACGGTGATGGTGATTGGGAGGGATGACAAAGAGAGATAGTGTGGTTGGGTGAAATGACAACTCCAAGTGGTCTACTTTTTTTGTTTTTTTTTGATTTTTTTTCTATTTTTTCTTAATTAACAAAATATGTTTTTCTATATTAAAAAATTAAAAAAAATGAACTTTTTCCGTTCATTGATAAAATCATTATACCATTTAACGAATCGACTATTTTAATTATGATTTTCAATATAGGTTTGATATTATTTTTAATTTGAAGGCATAAAATAATAATATTCCTACTTTTTAATATCAAATCCGTCATAGGTTGGAAAAATAAACCACCTCGGCATATGATTGAAACACCTATATTTTATAGGTTTATTTGTCATTTTCAATCTAAAAATAATAGTTTCCAAAGGGGGGAATGACTGCACTCGTTTGAGTTGTACAATAAAAAATTATTACCATATTTAGGTGTCTAATAATTTAATTTATTTCTTCAAGTTGGCAAAGGTTGTTGAGATTAACCTTTCACGAGCTGCCATTCCCTCAATACCTACAATTCTTCTTCTTTACTTGCCCTTTAAACTGACTGTTAAGTCTCAACACAAAGAAGGAACTCAACGTAAAGACGAAAAGTGTAATAGTTTGATAGTAGAGTCATTTCATTATACATTCCCATCCGTTACGTCTTTTAAAGTAGTAAAATTCAACATACTCACAACTCTTATTACCCGTGTAGATAGAATTCTCATTTTTATATGGACAGTACTTTATCATCTTTTAGAAGAAGAATTTCGGATCGTACTTTATAATTCTATTCTTAGTTGGTCCGGATAATATTCTAACCACCCCAAATTCAAATAGCTTTAAAAAAAAAAGTCTCAACATGATGAAAAAAGAGTTTCATTATGATTTATTACGAAACAAATTTTATCAAATAATATAATCCTAATGGAAGACAGATATGTATTCTTCTGCATCCAAAATTTTATCCTCAACCCTCACCTCACCAATAATATTTTTTTATGGGACCAATATTTTTTGTTGGTTTTGTTTTTTTATTTTTTTTTCTCAAATTTGACTACTCGTGAAATTTCCTATAATACCCATTCGAACAACCGTCCAAAGTTGCACGAGGATAATCAGGCAACTAACAAATCAAATTTCACTTCAGTAGTGCAAGTCCTGGACCACTTTTGTCCATACAAACAAATTAATAAAATATATATATATTATAATTTTTACACATATACAAAGAAGTTATCATACAGTTTCTCATAATAGAAAGTTTTTCAAATTAATTAAGAGTATTAATTGTATCCGCGAGTGAGTTAGGGTTTCATATGGTGAACTAATTACAGAGAACTTTCGATTATAAACATTATTTCACGGTAAAAAGATGTATGGTGTATTTCGTAATTAAACGTAAAATTTTTTCAAACGACATAAAAAATTTTACGACTCTCTCTTTTTCTTTTTTTATTTGTATGTGTTTGATAAACATAGATACCATTAAATTTTTGAGTTTGTGCCAAAAAATTCTGAGCTTTCAAATTTGAAAACGATTTTGTCCTCATCTCAATCGAAAACACATCAACCGTCTTTGTTGTTAAACTTATACATCGCTATACATATATGGTCAAGAGTTAATTTTCTTCTTATGGGGAATACCTCTGTAATCGTTCAGTAACCAAACCACCCAATAACCATTCAACACAACTTAAATACATGCATTAAATTAAAAAAAAAAAAAAACCCGAAAAGTTCAATGGATTATATATATCTCCAAAGAGAAAGTACTAATCTTATCTAGCTATAGTAACAAAAGGTAAAATGCATCACAAAAGGTAGATAATGATAGGGGCACATGGGTAAATTTACCTAGAGTGGTAGTTGCATGATTTCTATTTTTAATAGTATACCTAGATTCTGGGAGTCACCAATTGTGGATGGATTGGATATATATGCTTCACAGACGTTTAGAGAAGAAGAAGATAGAAAGAGAGATCTGAAGAAACTGTGAGTCCGCTTTGTAATTTTTCTTGCTCAAATGAGTATTCCAAAAACAGATGCATATAATTCTATATATATGTATATTTATATGTGTGTGTATGTACTTTTTAATTATAATTTTTTCTTTTTAGTTTTAGTTGACAAACATGAAAATCTTCTCTCTTTCTTGATGATACAAATATATTTTGTGTGGGTGATGATGCTTCTGTTTTGATGAGATGCTCATTTGAGTAAGCAATATTATTATAGGTGGAAATTAATAATCAAAACTTGGTCTTCTCTTCTCCTCTTCTTCTTCTACCTCCTCTCAAGCTTGTTACCAGATAAGTTTGTGTTTCTTCCTCTTTTTCTTTCTATCCAAATAGATAATTTTTTCCACGTTATTACCTTATATGTTCTTGTTATAATCTTAGTTGATTTTTTTTTCTTTAATTGTTTATATTGGTTTTTGCATGCTCCCCAGTTGATGTTAATGAGTTGATATTGTGAATG
The DNA here is from genome assembly GCA_019925255.1 of Litchi chinensis. NCBI lineage: Eukaryota > Viridiplantae > Streptophyta > Magnoliopsida > Sapindales > Sapindaceae > Litchi > Litchi chinensis. Next base: position 5,251,905 of record CM034462.1, on the reverse strand, counting down.
AAACTATAGGAATTATTATTATTATTATTATTATTTGAATTGGGATTTTTTATTGTTATTATTGAAATTTCTGCTGTTTCAAGCAACTGGACAAGTACTTCATATATATAACTATCATGTGGCTGTCGTTCAATCTCCTAATTTGGTAAGCACTTGGAAATTAAGCACGTATTCATGTGGTGAGATCATACAACTAGATGTATTATTGTCTTTCCTTAGGGTTATACAACCATGGAGAGCATATTGGGATGGTTTCTAATTACTAAACATTTTAAAAAAAAGTGCTATTTATATAACATCTATATAATTAGAGATTGTTAAACAAAAATTAAAAGACCTTTTGTAATTTCATTTGATTCAATATAGTTATTAAACTGTTAGTAGTACATGTTTGAGTTTGCTTTGATTATAAATAGTGTGAAAATAGTAAACTAAACTCTCTTTTTTTTTTTTTTTTTCAAGCAATAAAGAAAATGAAAATGTTTTTTGATTAAACATTTGTATTATTTGTCTCTTAATGCACAAGCACTTCAAGAGGTGCTTTACTTTTTATTTTTAATTTTTGATAAGGGATAGTTCTAATATTTTTATTTTTTTTCTTGAACTATCATATATTTTTGCTAAAAGCATATTCTCATTCAAAAACACTTTCTACAACTAGAACCCCAAGTGTTCATTAGTTCATATTTAGTTTGTTTATGAAAGTATTAAATCCAAAGACACAGGATAAGTTAAATAGAAACAAATTTTTTTTTTTTTTTAAAAAAACACATTTTTATTTCTGCTTATCTGGCGCGACACCTGTGCCAAATACTAACTAAAGACTGTTCAAATAAGTTTGGCAGCTTCTTAAATAGATAAGAACCAATTGTATTTTCAATAATTGCTTCTTTTTTAAAACAATTTTACCCAACTTTTATAATATGTTAATAAAATCTAATGAATCACTACAAGAAAACAGGTTAACCATACCGGGCATTGCCCGGTATGGTTGACTATCCATACCGGGCAGCAAGTCCGGCGTGCTTGCCCCCGGTATGGATAGTCCGAATATGCATACCGGGCGCATACCCGGTATGCATATTAAATATCCATACCGGGCAGAACCCGGTGTGGTTTCCACATGCGGGTCGACCCGAGTGGTCGATCCGCATATCCATACCGGGCCGCCCGGTATAGAAAAAAACATCCATACCGGGCCGACCCGGTATGGATATTTTTTGTCCACACCGGGTCCGAGCCTGTTTGTATAAAAATCCATACCGGTGCGGCCCGGTATGGATTTTTTTTCTATACCGGGCGGCCCGGTATGGAAAATCTTTTAATTAAAAAAAAAATAAATTTTTAATTTTTAATTTAGCTATGTTACATCAAAACTACATACATAAATACTCAATAAATAATCCAACATACATAAATACTCAATAAATAATCCAACATTAAATTTACATAATCTAATGTTATACGTAAATTACAAAAAGTTATATAATAAATAGTCAATACATAATCTAAAGTACAATATATTTTATTGGCCAAGCTACAAATGAATTTAATGCGTCATCTAGAGTTAGTAGATCGTTGGTAGGTCGAGGAAGTGAAACACTAACCAATACTTTCTTGATGGAAACACGCCAATAATCTGGACCAAGCTCGAGATGATGAACTTTAGCATAAGGGTCCTTTGAATCAATTTCTGCTTCTGCCACTATTATTCCTCTACCCATCCAATCTAATAATTTGCATTGATTACTGTTCGATCCACCAGCTTGGCTTGACGAGCCCCGAGATTTAGACTGTATGCAAAAGAATTTAAACATTTACTCATATCAACATATTTTAAAGTTATATATTTATATATGGTGTTATAAACTAAAATTGAAAAAATAAATAATATATCTAACATTAGATGGTTTTAACATTTGCAAATATTGTCAAATAAATATAAAAAAAGATTATAAGTATATATATATGGTGTTATAATGGTTTTAATTCATTAGAAAAAATAAATAATACAACTTTAGCAAATATTTTACCTTAGCTGAAGGCTCAGCAAATTGAACACTGCTACTAGATCCCATCGCATTGGAGCCACTTGAATATTGTGTCTACGAAAAAAAACATAACATTGTTGTGAGGGAACATGAGTATCGGAGAAAAACAAAATAAATGCCCTAATTTGACAATAACAAACGCAATATATAAAGCTATACACTTAAACTCAATCAAATTTATATAAATTTTGACAGAGTTCCCCCTGTTTTTCGAACTTATCCAAAATTTAATTTCCCTGCAAATTATCAAACTTCTCCAATCTTTCACAAACGATCCAACAAAAATAATATTTTCTCACTAAATATACATGCAAGCAAGATCTATAATTAAAAAAAAACATGTCTATCTAAAACAATTTTTTAGAAATTATTACATTAACTTATAGAAAACATGGAAACTAAAAAAAATTAATTCTAAGTACTAGAAAATATAATTAACCAAAGAAATCAAATGTTGTGAGTCATTTACCGGTTGTGTGGGAGGAATACATGCTAATATTTGAGCTTGATCTACGTTCGGCAAATGAGTCATGAGTAAGTTTGTCAAATTAGTAATTGTCTGTTTCATGGTTGCCATCTCACCATCGACATGTTGTTGGTATTGTGTGAAACTTTGTTTACCAACCACGGATGCTTGTACAATTGATGGTGTTACACCATGACCCAATCCTCGAACTCTACCTCGATGCTCCTTACCCATAACTTGTGTGACAGCATCATCTTTAACTGATTGTTGGGTTTGTTGATGAAGTGACTCCATTTGTGCCTAAAAATTATGTGTCATGATATTAATATTAATTAAAAAAACTATACATATGTAATACAATCAAAACCACCATTGATCAAATTAACGTAACATACAATTTTATCCGCTGTTTCCTCATTCACTGCGCTCCCATCTTTGTGCTTATGACTGGCTATCCATATGTCAACTCTATCGACTTCAGGATCTTCATTTGCGGCCACTTTTTTCGCTCTCTAACATTGATATTCATATATACAAAAAATATACCGATTTGAAAAATAAATGTTATACACGTGTAATATAATCATAACAATAGATTAAACTCTTACCAAATCTTCGCGTAGGCGTGCCATTCCTTTACGGCTTGATGTATGTGGAGTACGATTCTTCTTTGATAACTCCCTATAATGGTTACTAGTATTCTGAAATATTGGAAAACTTAATCAAAATTCATTAAACATACGTGTTCATGTCATCTTAAGAATATGAATGCATAATTACCTCAAATTCTGGAGACAAGCGCTGATTGACAAATGCAATCCAATCCTGATCACTGACATTAGATGGTTTTAACATTTCGTATCTTCTGTGCGCATCAGGACCTGGAGGAACGTCTCTAATTTGTTTTGTTATCCTGCCTTTATAGTGCCTCCAACACTCATTCATTGATTTTAATGTTTGAACTTTCATGGAATCATCAACACCAAGTTGTAACTGCAATTATACGTTTGTTAAATACAAATATGTTGTAAAATTAAATATGTAACTTTAATATTATTAAAAAATGAAACCAGTATATACCTTTACATTCTCCCACACTGTATCTTTTAACGATCGTGGTATCTTATCCCAGCTACTATATGTTATAGGTATCATCTGAGCTGCAATTGCTCCACAACCTGAACTATAGATTACGGAATTTTCTCCAATTGGTTGTCCAACGTCATTTATTTGTATCCCTGTTGCTTTGACCTTGGCCATTTTCTCATAGTCCAAACGGTTGGGACCTCTTCCTTTTCTTTTCTTATCTCCACTGGAGCTACCGGAAGACTGACCAGTCGATGTTCCTTCGGTCGACATCTGAAAATGTTATGGAACTCACATATATTAGTAGCCAACCCAAGGATAACATTATCAAGATACAAATTAATAAATATAAAGTCATTTCAGGCTACGCAAATTTTGACAGAGTTTCCTCTGTTTGTCGACGTTACCAAAAACTTAGTTTACCTGCAATGTAAAAAACAAAATAATTTCACAATATATCCAACCATTTTAGAGACTCTGTCTCCCCGCAAACATAAACACAAACACAAACAATATATGTTCACACATATTGTAAATAAAATATGAAAATATATGAGAATAATTCATTACCATTACATGTTTACAACCAATTCCTCACAATCTATCCGAGCATAATCCTCACTGTCATCCATACTAGGGTCAAATTCAGACACATCTAATGGTGTAGTTTTCATATAAGCATGCTCATCAAACTGCTCTAGATCATGAAACCCTCTTGGAGGTGCTCTAAGGACAACATACCAATTAGAGTTATCATTTTCCCTAGAATAAAATACTTGTGATGCTTGTGAGGCTAAAATGAAAGGATCTCTATCCCATTTATTTCCACGTAGACTAAAGTTAACTAGTGTGAACCCATCTTCTTCTTTAACATCACTCGCACTACCCATCCAATCACATCTAAACAATGGAACTCGAAATGCTAAAAAATCCAACAAAAGTATTTCTCTTAAAACTCCATAGTAAACCATCTTCTTAACAACTTGAGTTCCGTCTCTTTCATTACAAACAGTTTCTGCTTCAAGGGAAACACCACTATCTTGTGTACTTTTTTCACAACTTTTTATACAATATCGCTTTCCATTCACAACATAGGTTGAATAGCATGTGACTTGCATAGTTGGGCCAAGTGCTAGAAACTTGAGAGTTGAGGGCATATCCATCGTATTTGATTCATTGAGGACCTGTTTCGGGAGATAACAATGTAAATTATAAGGGAAAAAAAACTAAGGTAAACACGTAGTATTATTAACGTATAAGGTAGTTATGACTTTACCTTATTTCTGAACCACGTTGGAAATTCTCTAGTATGTGTCATTTGCAACAAAGTTGGTCTACTTAACAAATTAGGATCTAATCGTTGAAGCTCTTCTAGGTGCATGCTAATAAAACATTTAAATAAATAAACACAACATGACCAAATTAGTATAATATTAGTAATTTTTACTAACAATTACACTATATTAAGCTTAAGTTTAAACCACTTACTTAATGTATGGTTCCACTAATGCACTATTCAAAAGTATATACATATGTGCAATCCGTTGCATGTCTGCAGAAATCGTTTTTAATGTCGGTGCAGATGTAGGATGTCCTTCGACTACATTTTGAAACACAATATCTTCATTTCTATTGTGCTTCTCACCAACATTTGCTGCTTGTGGTACATATCTACTACAAAATTGCATGCATTCATCGGCTAAATAACATTCTGCTATACAACCCTCTGGTCGTGCACGATTTCTTACATATCCTTTTAACACCTTCATAAATCTATAAAATAAATATATACAAAATAAATGAAATATGAAGATATAATTTAATATTAATTCATATGTGCATAATAGTGTCCAACTAACCTTTCAAAAGGGTACATCCAACGATATTGAACTGGTCCACATAAACGAGCTTCTCTTGTTAAATGAATTGTAAGATGGACCATTATATCAAAGAAAGACGGAGGGAAATATCGTTCAAGCATACACATAGTAACTGCAACTTCCTCTTCCAATGAATCTAACTTATCTCTATCTAACACTCTTTGACATATTGCATTAAAAAATGAACACAACCTAAAAATGGCAATTCTTGGCCCCTTAGGTAGGAGACCCCGTATTGCCACGGATAACAAATGTTGCATCAAAACATGATAGTCATGGGACTTAAGCCCCACTATCTTGCAATCATTCAATGAAATGCATTTAGATATGTTTGAAGCATATCCGTCAGGCATCTTTAAATTTAATAACCTTTTACAAAATTGTTGTTTTTCTACCTTTGATAGAGTGTGTGGTGCTGCAGGCAGATACACTTTCTGTCCATCCTCTTTCACATGAAGATCTTGCCTAATCCCAATATCTTCCAGATCTTTACGAGAATTAACACCATCCTTAGTTTTCCCATTGATATCCAACAACGTGCCTACCAGACTCTCACCAATATTTTTTTCAATGTGCATCATATCTAAATTATGACGCAAGCATAACTCCTGAAAAAATTAATCATGGCATATTAAGATTATAGCATAATTATACATACTAGAATAAGTTACATAATATAATAAGTTATATTAAGATTTCAATTAAAAATCTTACCTCCCAATACGGAAGATCAAAGAAAATCGATCTTTTTTTCCATATAAGATGCCCTTTTCTCTTCCTTTTCCCTTTGACTTGCTTTCCCCAATCATTTTCAACTTCCGCACATGCAAGTCGAACTTGTTTACCATCAAGAATCTCTGGAGGATCATTCATTTCTTCTTTCCCATTAAACCACGATTTCTTCTTTCGAAAAGCATGATTTTTTGGAAGAAATCGCCGATGACCCATATACACATGTTTATTACTATATTTCAATCTTTGTGAATGTACGTTCAACCCACATATAGGACAAGCATATTCTCCTTTCACACAACATCCCGCTAAGTTTCCATAAGCAGGAAAATCATTTATGGTCCACATTAAGATAGCCTTTAAGTTGAAAGTGGACTTTGTAGATGCATCATACACTTGTACTCCCGAGTGCCATAACTCATTCAAATCTTCAATTAGTGGCTGCAAATATACATCAATATCATTCCCTGGTTGTTTTTTCCCTGGAATCAATAGTGTAAGCATCAGATTTTCTTTCGACATACACTTCCATGGAGGTAGATTATACGTAACTAACACCACCGGCCAACAACTGTAGGTTGTGCTTAGGTTGCTATAAGGATTAAATCCATCCGCAGCTAAACCCAACCTCAAATTACGTGGTTCCAAAGCAAAAGATGGCCATTTCTTATCTATAGTCTTCCAAGCTTCAGAATCAACAGGATGACGCATCTTTCCATCTTGGCTTGTATGGGTTGAATGCCATTTCAAGTCATTAGCCATTTCAATTGATGTAAACATTCTCCTAAACCGTCGTATGATTGGAAAGTATCGAAGTACTTTAACCGGTACTCCCTTATGAATCTTTTTCGTAACTTCGTTTACTTTCCATCTACAAGTGCCACATTTTGGACATTCTTCATGATGCTCCAATTCTTTTCTAAATAGACAACAATCATTGATGCATGCATGAATTTTCTCATACCCTAAATCAAATACTTTCAACAACTTTTTTGTTGAATACAATGACTCCGGTAGAACATTATCAGATGGCAACATGTCTCGAACGATGTTCAGAAGTTCATCAAACCCCTTATCAGATAAACCATAAGTAGCTTTAAGTTTATATAAAGCTACAATAGCCGATAATTTTGTGTACTTTGAGCAACCTTCATATAAAGGAGTTTCAACATCTTCTAAAGTAACATTTATGGCTTCGTCTCTTACTCCAACATCGGGTTCAACATAATCACTACCATCAAGGTTTGCATCACAATACATTCTAAACGTATTGGAAATGTTTTCAACAGGTGTGGGAGTTTTCAGGGGTTCCCCATGCATGAACCAAGTAGTATACTGAGGATCCATTCCATTAATGACTAAGTGCTCATATACTATCTTAGTGTCATGATACCTCCCATTGAGACATTTTATGCAAGGGCAAGGGATGAAACCGGTATTTATTGAATGTTTGTTTGCGGCTTCAACAAAGTTTTTAGCTCCCTCTCTATATTCTTTCGACACTCTAAAATTTACAAAATGACAAAAGAAATTATTAAAGATATTGAATGTATGTTTAAATCTTATGTTCTTATAAATTGAGTTTAGAATGTTAACCTTGAAAATCTTAACCACTCCTTATCCATGTGAAAGCATATAACACTAAAAAAAAAAAAACATATAACAACATAGTGTTAAACTACATTAAAATCATTAAATTTCGAAAGAAGAATAAAATAATCACAATCACATCCACATTCACAACATTTACATAAATTACAATGACCTTTTATATGTATTATCCATACCCTCTAAATCCATATCTTCAACAAATGTTAATGAAACAATATCCAACTACCAATCGAGTCTCCCTAAACATGTCTATATCTCATCCACCCATTTCCACAAAACTAATAAACTCATAACATGCTATCTCATTTCTTTTCATGCACACTAATAAAACCAAATACACCAACAACACTTCCACTTTCACAAACAACAAAACCGAAACTTAATTTCCCTCTTATTGTCAAACCACCTCCCACAAAAAAATATCACAACCTCTCAAATAGAAATAATAATAATAATAATAATAACAACATATGAAAAATTTTAAGGCAATAACTTAAAGTTTAAGATTTTAGGAGTTATTAATGGATATATATTAAATTATAATTATTAAAAATAAATAAATTAAAAAAGTAATAAATATAGTAGGCTAACTAGGTAGTAGTTAACAAGATGCTAAGCATATATATTTATACATAGTTGAAAAACTCAATGATCTACAATTATTACACGTATATAATTAAATTTAATTAGCACTGATATGAAAATTATGTATATAGATATTATAGATCATTGATTACATATAGGTGGATATTTACTTAGTCAAATTGAATAAAAGTATGTGAATTTACAGTTAATTTAAAATATAATAAATTTGAGCTTTTATATGTATCATGTGGTTGCAAATTAACATAAAACTATGCAGACTTTTGAATAATTAAAGAAAATAAAGTATAATCCTCAAAAAATAAAAAATAAAAATAAAGTATAATAGCAACTACAACATTTCACTTGAAACCAACATACGTCGAAATCGACATTTGATCTTTACAAATTTAAATTTAAAATTGTAGAATTCATCATAATTTTATATGTATGTTACAATTTGATTTATACTTAGGACAGACATTGTAGACATTCACGGAAACAAAAATGATTTAAGTGAGAGAAGTAGCCACTATACATATTATTTGTAATATAGTTGTGTTTACTCTATTATTTCTTCATTAAAATCATATGAGAACCATAATATTGTAGTACTATTGTGGGCACTATCAAATCAATCTTCCCCTCTACATTCTTCTTCTAATCATAAGCAAAAATCATTTTCAAAAACCACATGTCACAAAACAAAGAATACCCACAAACAAAAATCAAAAAAACATAATGAGATATCACCAAAAAAATATATATATATCAGGATTTATATTCCAATCCAATAAATATAATTCATTTATCATAAAAATTCTACAATATTGAGTACTAAAAAGATTATAAGTTTAAGAAACTCACCAATTACCCTTGATTATGAGAATGAGCCTTTTCCCAATGGATCAAATAATCACCAACAACTACAACATAAAAAAATTAGTGTCAACATATAGCAAAAAATGTGAGAGAAAAGAAGATGGTCGGACTGCCACCGGGCAGCGCCGTCGTCGTCGCCGCCGCGGTGGCACTCCGACCATCTCATTTTGTTGCAAAATCAAAGGGATCTACACCATCAAATGGAGAAGAAGAAGATGAAGAAGAAGAGAAGAAGAAGAGAAGAAGAAGGGAAGAAGAAGAAGAGAATGACAAAAAGAAGAGAAGAAGACAAACCTTGGGCGATCTACGGAACCGGCGACGGATCGGCGACGAGGAGCGTCGGCGTCGACGGCGGCGGTGGTTGGACAGTCGGCACACCGAGCTTTGAGGGTGGGTAGGGTTTGAGGGAGGGTAGGTTTGAGAGAAAGAGGTAGAGAGAGAAAGAAATGGAGAAAGGAAGAAGAAAAGAGAAAAGAGATCAGGCTGCTGGATCGGGTATTAAAATGGATTATCCATGCCGGGCGGGTGACCCGCCCGGCATGGATAATCCATGATTATTTTTTTAAAAATTTCGAAGATTTTCCAGGCCGGGCGCCCGACCCGCCCGGCCTGGATAAGAACCATATCCATACCGGGTGGGTGGGCGCCCGGTATGGATAATCCAAATATTTTCTTTTTATATTTACCAGGCCGGGCTGCCGACCCGCCCGGCCTGGATATCATTTTATCCATACCGGGCGAGATGACGCCCGGTATGGATATTCAAAAATTTTAAATTTTGAAATTTTTTATTATTAGCCATACCGGGTATGGTTTTGCCCGGTATGGATAATAATATTTAATTTTAAAAAATATTTTCCATACCGGGCTTTTATTGCCCGGTATGGATATTCCGGTATAAATGCACTGTTTTCTTGTAGTGAATTTTGATCCTATTAATTGTGTATGTTACAAAATGAAGGGAATATACTAAGAATAAACAAATTTTGGGTATTAGGTGTCGGAACTTTTCATTTAAAAGTTATATTTTGATTTGTTGTAGATAAAATACTATGACTACGATTAATATAGCGCACCATATTGTATTAAATTGAATTATCATGCTACATTTGGTGATAATTGTATAACAATGTATTACGTTACAATTTTTGGTGAATAAAAAAGATTTTATCCATTTAACATTAAATTTACAAAAACGTATTTAATATTTAGTTTTGAATTTATAAAAATAAAAATAAAAATTTATAGTAATATTATTATTTTTGCTATAATTATTTATTAAAATTATTTTCAAAGTCAGTTGGAAAGAAGTATTGAACTTTTAGTATTTTATTTAATTAATATAATATGATTATTTAATAGATTATACAACTTGATCTCCCAAATAGATGTCACTCACAAAGTAAATCTTTTATTTTGTTTTGTTTTTTTTTTTTGAATTTTGTATGCTATTGAGACTAACCCAAAATACAACCGAGACTACACGGAATTAATACACACTGAACATATGACCCGAATAAAAACTCTCAAGTGAAATAATGGATCCACACATAGGTGTGAGGACTGTTCTCATATAAGAGAGAGAGAACCCCAACTTTAGTATTATTATTATTATCATTATCATTGTTAGATAAATGACATTAGATTTGACAGGTAAGGGGTGCGATGCATAGAACCCATAACTGAGCATAATTGGGGTGCAACGTTTCCACTCAATTGACACCCCTAGTACAAAGTTTGTTGTGCTAGTTTAAAAAGAACAAAAAATGATGGTGGTGGGTGGCGCAGTCCGCAGTGGAAAGACATGCTCCATTTATTTCGCATTGATAAGGTACAATTCTCACTTGGTGTAGCAACTCTTTTGTTATTTATAGGTAATTTTCTTTTAATTATTGAAGTATATTTTCAGACTGTTCATTAAGTAAGATCTATCAAAAGGTTTATGTAAATATTTAGCCTCATATTAGGAATTGTAATATAAAATAATAATAAATTAAAACTCCTTTGTCGTACTAGAAAACACTGTTTGCGTTTTCATTTTTAAATCAATAACACTGTTTTGCATGCGTTAGCGACTTACCAACCGGCAGCCAAAAACACTCGTACTACATTATTTTATTTAATACATTTTTATTCTCATATACAGTGCATCTTAACGATAATTAAATCCTAAAAAGTAGGAAAACTTGGAAAAAAAATAAAAAAATAGTTTACCATAAGGTACAACTGAAGTATGAGAGAACAGTAACACTGATAAATATTTTGTTCTTATATACTAGTATTCATTTATAGGTCTAAGATTTAATCATTAACCACTGTTTAATATAGTTTGATATTATATAGTATTCTTTCACTCCAGTAATATCACATATTCGAATTGTTTCCACAACAGATAATAACTCAAAATTTAAAAAAAAAAGGAAAAAAAATTCCAACAATGAACAATACAGTAACGTTTAAGCAGTGATTTTTATTTACTCCTTGTCTATTACGAACTCTTCCTAAATAACGGATTAGGAGTGTATTAATAGTTTTATTGGACTAGGAGTGTAAGAATAGTTTTATGTGGAGGCCATAAGTTTTCAGTCAAGATCTTAAATTATTATTTTTTAATCCGATTACGTTTTTTTTTTTTTTTGAAATAATCCTATTAAGTAATTTTATGTCTAGGTACAATTGTAAATTTAAAACATTTTGAAACCTAGTAAGGGTGTTCTAGATAAATTATGAGGAGACAACAAAGAATAAAAAAATGAGGTGGGGGACCAAGACAAGAAGCTGAAATTCAGCCGGAAAAAGGGAAAATTGTTAAAAGAAAGCTCCAAATTTCTTTGAGCAAATAATTAAGCAAACTTCTCCCCTTAAATTCTTGCAGATATACAGTGCACAAATGCTCATAGCCCATCTTAATATGAAAAAAAATCTTCTATACGGCGCTTACTTGATGTGCTATGTTGACGGTGATATCACTTTCAAATAATAACACGGTACATATTTTTTTTTTATAAAAAATTAATATTAATATTATATTTTAATAATAACGTGACATGTAACATAATTTTTAAATAAAAATATTATCATAAATAATAAAGATATCAATATTAATTTTTTTATAAAATAAAAATATCATGTATTATATTATTATTATTGAAATGTCACACCACTATTAGTATGATACATTAATTAAACATTTTATGAAAGATTTTTTTCTTAATTTGGATGGATTTGGAATAACCTCACGTTTCTATAAAAAGACCTGGTACTTGAATTAGATGATACCCACTATTTTCAATCTAGTTTGATTACAAGTGATGGTTCAATCACAATAAAAATAAGTAAATAAATAAAAATAATAATAATGCAAAATTTTTCGTATTCATCAATTTTTATGTTGATAGTTATTTAGAAATACCACTTGCAACATGACTCAAATCTGAAAAATTATTAATTTGATTAAGCGCTCTCTACCATCACGAAGTTAATGTCTGAAATTTCATTTGGTGGGAGCACTATGAAATAATTAAAAAAAATCAAATAATAAATTTAAATGATTCATATGTGATTTTTAGAATGTTATATGTAGTTGCTTTTACTAATGTTTTAATTCATTAAATCCAACAACATATTATTTCTTAATCATTCTACAAAATTACTTCCCACCTATTTCTTAAAAGTGCTACCACATTTACTCGCATTATTAAATAATCACTTTTGAAAATTTTACCGGACATCTCCTTTTGCCAAAATTATTAAATAATAATATTTTAACGTTTGAAAAACAATACCAAACGGTCCTTAACATACGTCAGAAGAATATTCTCATTTATCCGATTAAAAAAAAAAAAAAAATTCCCCAAGTTGGGCTCATAATCCACTTAAAGAAATACAAATGGGTAGCTAGCTACCCTCCACTTTCATCGATTGAATTTGGGCCAAACTTTTTTACAATTATTTAAATCAAGCCTTGAAGATTATACGATTTTTCAACTTCCTCCAACTTAATTAATTTATTAGTTCTTTAATACATAATTTGATCCTTCAAAAGCTAGAGCTTAGCTTTTTCAATGCCTTCTCCGGCTTGGGAAGAAAACATTATTCCTTAGTTTGCCTCAACCTTCAAGTCGAAGCAAAGATGTCCATATCTCAGCAGTTTCTCTTTTAGAGAACAATGGATCTCTACTCCTTCCTAGGAGCACATCTCAATCGGCAAGGTCTATTGTAGTTAACATAAAAGGTATCGGATCGAATCTCACTTACATCAAAATTACGTAATCTTATATCTTCCCTTGTAGCTTTTAGAGAGAACAAAGAATCTAAATAGGCACTAGCCAGTGCAACTTATTGGGTGATACCTCTTATAGGTTCAAATGATTTTTCAGTTATATATACATATATATATGTGTGAAAAATAGGATAAATTGTAAGATGGGTAAAGGTGATAAACTCTACAATATATATATATATATATATATGAAAGATAGGATAAATTGTAAGATGGGTAAAGGTGATAAACTAGATGGCCTGTTACTATATTATAAACAGAATTTGAAGTTATAAGTAATCATTTTGTCATGACCATATCAATAACATTATAAATCCGAATCATATTTTCCGCCACAACACCAATGACAATTTTCATCTAACCACTGGCAGGGCCGCTCCTGAGCTAGGATAGGTTGCAGCCTACTCAAATCTCTTGGGAAAAAAAAGTTAGAAATAATTTTTTAATTATTTTGTTCTTTTGAAACATATGAATTGTAAGCCGACACCCAAACTTCAAAAAATATATATATATATATATAATACTTATACCATCAAGTCTCTTAACTTAAAAAAGTTATGATTAATCAATGAAATTCATTTATTGTATTTTTTCTCCTAAAATAAATTCTCTCTCATATTTAATTCAAATATAATAAATGAATTTGATTGATTTATCTTAATATTTTAAAGTTAGAAGACACTTATATAAAATTACTATATACATATAAAATTTTAAGTACTAAAATCTATATATAAACAAAACTCAAAAATCTCCAATAGAATATCTAAATAACTTATCATATTTCACCTTGCAAGTTTCTTCTTGAGTACCGAGAAATCACCCTTCCAAAAAAGAAAGGTGATCAGAAGATACAAGAGAACATATGTAAACGAGAAGCTAAAATTATATTCAAAGGTCCACATTCTAAAGCAGACACACAAACAATAAAGCTCTCACACCAGAAAAAAAAAAACACCATAATCAAATTAACCTTTGGCCGTGAATTTGCACTTGACACTCTCCCATTCACAAAGGAAAGCATCTCCAAAATCCCCTTCTTCAACCATGCATATTCATGGCTTTACTCCCCATACACCACCACCACCACCACCACCACATTACAACCACCATGAAGAAACTCTCAGCTAATACAAGTTTCTTCTCCACAGTTTTGCTCCTTCTTGCATCATCACTATTCATCCAAGGTTAATTTTTACCTATATTCGATTTATCAGAATCTTCTACTGATTTGAACTTATCTGTATTTGAATTTATCCGTATTTTAATTAATCTTATAACAAGCAGATTAATTTTTGTTCAGGTACAGGAGTTGAAGGAGCTATAGGAGTAAACTATGGCACGGTGGCAAATAACCTTCCTCCACCGTCTAAGGTGGCACATTTCCTACTAGAATCCACCATCATCAACCGCGTTAGGCTCTTTGACGCCGAACCCGACACCGTAAAAGCCTTTGCACACACAGGGATTGCAGTCACAGTGACTGTCCCTACTGACCAAATCCCCCACCTCACCAACCTGAGCTTCGCTCAACAATGGTTGAAAATCTACATCCAACCCCACGTTCCGGCCACCAACATCATCCGAATCCTGGTTGGCAACGAGGTTCTCGCCACCGCAAACAAGCTTTTCATATCCACCCTCGTTCCTGCCATGCAAACCCTACACACAGCACTAGGCGCTGCCTCTCTAGACCATAGAATCCAAGTCTCCACCCCACATTCATTGGGGATTCTATCCTCTTCAAGCCCTCCATCGACAGGAAAATTTCGTCAAGGATACGATATACATGTCTTGAAACCCCTCCTTAGCTTCCATAGAGCCACCAATTCTCCTTTCTTGATCAACCCTTATCCGTTTTTCGGTTGCTCGGCTGACACTGTCGACTACGCTCTCTTCAGGCCTAATTCGGGAGTGTTTGATGAAAACACTAAGTTCACATACACTAACATGTTGGATGCTCAACTTGACGCTGTCTTTTCAGCTATGAAAGTTCTCGGTTTTTCGGATATCGAGATCGTTATAGCTGAAACCGGGTGGCCATCAAAGGGGGACGTAACGCAGGTCGCCGTGGACGCCACCAGCGCGGCGGAGTACAACCGGAATCTAATAGAGCATGTGACTTCCGGGGCGGGGACACCCCTCATGCCCAATAGAACTTTTGAGACTTATATTTTTGCGCTTTTTAATGAGAATCTCAAACCCGGGCCTACATGTGAGCGAAATTTCGGACTTTTTAGGCCCGATATGACGCCGGTGTATGATGCCGGAATCCTTCGAGCCACGGTAGCTGCGGCGGCTGGTCATACTCATCGTGTTACATGTTATTTATTAGTGACTGCAATCGTTCTAATTATAATTAATAATCATAGATGACACATCTGATTCGTTATTTAAATTAATCAGTAGTGTTCGTCTAGAATTGAATTGTATAAAGAATTTTAGATAAGATTTTAGAAGTTAATTTGGAAATACAAATGTGTATCATGTACAGATTATAATGCATAGTTTAAACATAATAATTTGTTATTGGTAAGTAAATTATTTCATCATATTGTTAATCTATTTGGACTAACAACCTCCCAAGATCGATAAGATTATTATTTTTATTTTATTTTAGTTTATGAGAATTATTTTCGAATTAGGAATAAAATGTGTTGGTAATTTTAATTTATAAAATTTCGAATTTATTAGAAAGGTTATGTATTAAGAGAGTGTATGTATATGGTGATGTGATTGAGTTACGTGCTTGGCTTTGTTGCAGGCTAGATCAACCATTCCCATGAACCCAACCCCAGAGCCACCGGTTGTCACACCGGGGAGGCCGCCGCGGAAGGGCGGCAAACGGTGGTGCCTGCCCAAAACAGGGGCGGAGGTGGAAACTCTACAAAGTAATATTGATTATGTGTGTGGGTTGGGCTTCGACTGTGGGCCCATTCAAGAAGGTGGGCCATGCTTCCTCCCAAACACGGTCCGGGCCCATGCTGCCTTCGCCATGAACTTGTACTACCAGGCCAGCGGACGACATGATTGCGACTGTGATTTCAAGCAAACCGGGGCACCGACAGATGTGGATCCAAGTACGTACTCTTATTTACTGCCTTAAAATTTATCAAAAACGTTTTTTTTTTTTTAAATTTATTTTTGGATTTTATTATCTTATTGATTAGATAAGATTATCTATCAATATTAATCCTTAAATATTAAATTTGTCATATAACTTTTAAAATGTGATAAAAGTTGAATTGATAATACTGTTTGTTTTTTTTCGTGTTTTGATTAAAAATCAAGTGAGATCCAAATAGTTTCATAATTTATTGAAAATCTCTCTTGATTTCTTAAAAGTTGTTATAAACTTTTATGAAATTTATTGTGATCTTCCTTGTTCTGAGGGTTTGTGACAAATATGAATACAATTATCTTAGCCCAAATTATAGGAAAGATCAACGGCATTATTTTTTTTCTTTTATTTAATATTAGTGCAAAGAAAAAAAAATTTAATTGCTTTGTTCCTTCTTGTTGCGACGGTATTGCAGGCTATGGAAAATGCAAGTACCGATGATTTTGATGTAGAGAATAGCAATGAAGAGGAAGACATAAAAAATTTTGTTTTGTAATTTTGTTGTTTCTAGAATAAGATAAGAACTAGGAGGAGATTCTTAGACATATTTAATTACATAATTTATATTTATAGTAATCAATGTAAACAGTGAGGCCGAAAGATAGTATTGATCATTGATATGTGTTCCTTTGATATAGATTATCTACAGGCCAAAATAGTTTTTTTTTTTTTTAATAATTTGGAAAGCTATTTTTTTAATCTATTTTTATCTATTTTGTTGTTTAGTTGTTATCTTAATAATGGTTTTAAACAATTTAAAAAACTAAAATATATTTATTGATAGAAACTTACAATTTGAATTTTGTTTAAAAAAAAAACTAAAATCTCTCGTACAAACCTATTATATTTTATCAATATTACTATACCGTTAAACCTAAAACCCCACTACATTTTTTTTAAACATATAAACATTCCACTTTTTATTTTACGTATTTATTTCAGTAAAAATCTCTAAATACTCATCTTTAAAATTGCTATTTTTATCATGTATCAAAATTAATTACTTTATTTAGTTTAAAAAAAGAAATTAATTACTTTATTTATTTATTTGTATTGATTTTCAATTGGAAAATTTTTATCATTGTTACATTTAGAGTTTTTAATATTTTATTTTAAAGTCTGAACTTTCATTTTACTATATTTTATAGTATTTTCTCATATGTTTTTCTTAAATATATTACTTTTCTTTAAAAGTTCCATTTATTAATTTTATAATTTAAAAGAGTTATTAAAATAATACAATCAACCAATTTAGGAAGAAAATTTTATTTACAAAAAATCTACTTTTAAAAATTTCTACACTATATTAAATCCATCGTGTTATTATAAAAGTATCAAAGTAATTATCTTCCAATATGAAAATACATTTTCGGATTTCACAAATAATCCATCGAAATTATGTTCCAATCACATGTAATCAAATCATATACTCCAATTTCTCGGAAAAAAAATGGAAATTCATGTAATTCCAATTAACTCAAACACAAAATCCATATTTCACCACCACCGTCACCACCATCAATTTACCATCACCATCTGCTTTATTTTCCCCCCTCTCTCTCTCCCCACAAAAACAATTCCAATTTTCCCCAGATTCTAGGGTTTTATCCACCCACCTCAATTTTCTAGGGTTAGGGTTTTGAATTGTTGAAGAAGAAGAAGAAGAAGAAGAAGAAGAAGAGCCACCATGAGTGAGTGGCAATCTCTCCTTCAATCCATCTTCATCGCCTTGATCTTCTCATACCTTCTCGCCAAGCTGATCTCTCTCGTCGTCTCCTTCAAGGAAGACAACCTCTCCTTCACCCGCCAATGCGACTCCTCCGCCGCCGTCGTCGAAGTCGTCCGCCAGCCACCCCACAAGCCCCCCGTCAACCCACGTGGCCCCGAGGCCGCCCTCGACCGCTACGACACCGAGTCGATGATCGCCGAGCAAGGCAGCGTCAGGAACGAGAGCCTCCCTTGCAGCGACGTTGAACACACCTCCGACGACGACGACGACGACGACGACTGGGAGGGCGTCGAGAGCACGGAGCTGGATGAGATTTTCAGCGCCGCGACGGCGTTCGTGGCGGCCTCCGCCGCGTCTTCGTCGCAGAAGGTGTCGACGGACGTGCAACTGCAGCTCTATGCGCTGTATAAGATCGCCACTGAGGGTCCTTGTAGTAGTCCCCAGCCCTCTGCTTTGAAAATGACGGCCCGTGCCAAATGGTATATGGTTTGTGTTTTGTTTGTTATTAGTGATATTTTTGGAATGTGGGTAGTGTTAGTTTTAGTTTCTGAATGCACGGAAATGAGACTGTGATATTGACGTGTAGTGGGTATTTGGAATGTGTATAGGGGTAGTTGATTGATTGGAATGATATTATGGTTGCAAACACAAGGAATTTGTATGATTGTGCTATCGAATGGGAAGTTGGTTTTTTGTGGGATCAAATACGGCTACTGCTAGTTTTAGTTTTCGAATGTGCGGAAATAGTGAGGGCTATGTGTTGTGGGTATTTGGAATGTGTATAGTGGTAGTTCCGTAGTTGATTGAGTGAATCGCATTATAGTTGCAATCATGAAGAATTCGTATGGTTGTGGGATCGAATGGAAAGTTGGATATTTGTGGGATTAAATATGGCTACTGCTGGTTTTAGTTTTTGAATGCGTGGAAATGAGATAGTGAGAGCAATGTGTAGTGGGTATTTTGGAATGTGTATAGGGGTAGTTGCAATCGCAAAGAATTGGTGTGGTTGTGGGATTGAACGGGAAGTTGGATTTTTGGAGGGCTTATTGAGTGTGGATGCATCGATCAGAGTGTGTGAGCTAATGGTTGTAACATGGCTTATACTTTCTTTAAAGGCGTTAATTGGTCTGATTGCATACTTAATGTTGATATGGTTTGTGAGAGTTTCTTGCAGAGTGTTTTCATGTCAAATTAGTATTTTGTGTAGATGGAGTTTATATATGAGAAAGACAGATAGTTTAAAGAAATAAATAATTTGACCTAATATGTTTCGTATTAAATGAAGGTTGTATGTGAACTTGAGTTTAGCTTTTGAAGGTATGAGGGTGAATGATAAATTATTTTTTATTTTGATTTATGTTAGGCAAGCATGGCAGAAATTGGGTGCTATGCCACCAGAAGAAGCGATGCAGAAATATATTGATGTTGTGTCAGAGTTATTTCCAACTTGGCTTGACGGTTCATCTGTGGTGAGTTTGTTTGTCTTTTTGATTTAGTATCTTGTGATTTCTGTGGAAATGTTTCACATTTGCTTTATGTAGAATTAAATTCCTTTTACTTCACCTATTGGATGACTAGAAGAGGAGAGGTGGAGATGATGCAGCACCAAGGACAGAATCTAAAGGACCAATGGGGCCAGTTTTCAGCTCTCTTGTGTGTGAGGAGGAATCTGGAAATGAGTTGTAAGGTTTTAGCAAATTTGTTTTAAGTCTATGATCATCAAATAACATTAATCAGTTGTGGTTTTTGATCTTTAACTTTTTATTCCTTTTATTTTTGTGGCATGTCTTATCTCACTTGGAAATTGGAATCAATTAAATTGTTTGAGTACTTTTGATGGTCGGACTAATTATATTCTTAAGTCTTTTGCATGTATGCTCTATTCAAGAAAAGGTTTTTTGTTTTTGCCCTTTATTCATACTGGGGAATCTTTTGTGACTAAATTTCTATCTTTTGCTGCCAGTTTTTCGTGAAAATCACACAGGTCTGCCGTAAATTGACTTAGTGTGAGACATAGATATATGGGTGACATGAGCTTGAGCAAACTTGCCTGTCTGAAACAAATTGCTTTCTTTCTTTATTTAAGAAGTAAAGTCAACTTGTGGCTTTGATATTAATGTTATTCCTAATACTCATGGGAAAAAAAAATTGAGCTTACAAAATGTGCTATTTCTACTTTACTATTGAGCCATTCAATTGCCAAATGTGCGATTGTTGCTGTGATGCTGTCACCTATGCTCATGCTCTGTTCGTTTATTAATGTACCTTTTCTGGATGCATTTAGGAGTTATTGCTAATAAAATATAATGATGCTTTGGAGGTGGTTTTGTTACATAAATGTAAAGGATGTGAAATAATTTCGCTCGGTCATGTAAGGGAGTAATAGATATGGTCACTATGCTGCAAGTTTTGAAGTAAGTCATTTCATTTATGTGCTCAAACCCAAAAAAAAAAAAAAAAAAAAAGGTCGAAACTCTTATTCCTTTTGCTCCAATTTTCTATGAGGTGTTTAGTTTTTTGGACTGAAACGATATCTAATGTGTCAAGACATCGGTATTAAATTTGTCAGCACTTCATGTCTTCTTTTTTTTCTCTTTATAAGCCAAAAAACAAAAAGTTAAAAAAAAATCGAAATGGTAATTATGCACTGCTAAAGTTACAGATATTTGTACTGAAAATTTATGTAATTGTAAGAATGATAGGTTTTGGATAACTGATTGGTTGTTAAGATTTTACTTTTTATTTCATCAGATTAGTTAATATCTTGGAACAGAAACTTTAATGGTAACATTAAAGGTTTATTTATTTATTTTTTTTAAGGAAAATGGAAGCTATTCATGCCTTTGCTAGAGAAGGAGAAGCGAATAATCTGCTAAAATGTATTGACAACGGTGTTTCAATGGATTTAAGAGGTTTGTTTCCTTGTTTTTCTTGTCTTTAATATCACTTTTGTGTTTCAGGTTTTCCTTTTAACTCCCTCACTTATTAAACGAGCCAAGCCCGATCAGATAATGGCCAAGATAGGCTACTGTTTTCTAGTTTTCATTAGCATGAGGATATTAAGATTTATATAAGCTAATAAACAGTCAACTTGGTAATTTGTAGATAGTGAAGGTCGAACTCCATTGCATTGGGCTGTAGATCGTGGTCACTTCCACATCACTGAAGTACTTCTTAGCAGGAAGTGTGATGTAAATGCAAAGGTAAGCTCAACATTGTTTTACGTTGTTTCCATACTTTTAAATGAAACAGAAGAGAATGGCTATGTATCTTAAATATTTTCCACAAATGCTTCTCTTAGTCATATGTTTTAGCCAAGATTGTTCATGGTTTGCGGTTTAAAAGCCGTTTTCAAAAAGTAAGAATTTACTCCTGAATTTGGGTTGCTAGTATTTAAGAATTCATTTGGTGTATTTCAAAAAAATAAATTAATAAAGAAAGAAATAAATAAAGAATCGTTTGTTCTGGTCTTTAAATATTATTTTCAACAAACATCTTCAATATCATTGTTGCTTTTTCTCTAGACCAAATCATACATCTAAAAATTCCAAGCAAATTAAAGTTCTAGCGGGCAAAATGTTAAGGAAACAAACAATTGTTATCTCCCGTGGTGGAGTTTCAACTTGTTGAGGAGGCATCAAACCCTTCCCTAGGGCTTCCTCCACACAAGGAAGTCATCTCCTTCTTTAAGATCAATCTTCCAGTCAAACCATTCATCTGGCAAGACCAAATATAAGGAAGAGTAGAAAATTCAATAGAGAAGTGTTTCTCTCAATAAGTCAAAGAGGCATGGTAATTCAAGAAAATAGAGAGTTCAGAGAGATGAGCTAGAGATGGGTGGCAGTTAGATAGTCCAAGAGAATAAAGTGTTTCTCTCCATTTGAACTGCATTTTTGGATTCGACTCAAATATATTTAGAAAACAAAAGAACCAAACACATTTTTGAATTTCTTATTCCGTTTATTTAAGAATATAAAGAATTATATTTGATCTAAATCCTAACCCAAATGCCCCCTATGTCTTGTGTCCATTTTGGCATATAATCTAGCATACTTGGGTTCTTGGATTTATCTCTATATGATCAACTGATTCTTTCCACCTTCTAGGATTAATTTATTGCTGAAGGCAATAAAGGTGACTGAAATTGAAGTTGTTTGGATTGAGCTAAATTATTTTTGTTTAAGATTATATATTTGACTTTCCGTTGCCAGGCCAAGCCTTTTAACATACCAGAGATTGTATTCTCAAATTCTGGCTGCAGCTTTTTGTGAGCAAGCTCACATCCAATTTATGAAGTTTGAAAGCAATTATTTAGTTGAATAATCTTGTGTTTTTATTGAACTTACCATTAAATTCATACGTTTCAAATTGAAGGACGATGAAGGCCAAACTCCGCTTCATTATGCTGTTGTGTGTGAGAGGGAAGCCCTTGCTAAATATCTGGTACAGCAAGATGCAGACCTAGACCTAAAGGATAATGATGGGAAGTCTCCCCGTGATCTCTGTGAGTTGGACTGGCCTTGGATGAAACAACCAGCAACTCAAGACTGACTGATGGTTTTGTTTTCTTTTACTTTCCGGGCTTAGCTCAAGTGATGATTGACAAATTTCTTGTGGATGGTTGTACATGGGCTATATATATATATAAAACTTCTTTTAACCCCTTATATGATATATATCAGTATGGCATATTCTGCCTCTTCAATGAATCATTGTTTTTCATCCTTCTTTATTTAAGCTCTGAAGAAATTATGAAGGATGGACTTTTTTGTGGTGAAATGGTATGTATATGCTATTATGATTATAGCTTTTGCTTTATTAGTCTTAATTTGATCTTTGTTTTTAGGATGGATGGCATGCCTTTGAATTTTGTTGGTTCTAAAAACAAGATATGTCATTAAAAACATTATTTAAACTCAAATTTCGTTACATTATTTTATTTGTAATTGTGATATAGATTATTATTTCTTGTAGGATGTCTAGCATTAATGTTTGGTCGAGCCTTAGACAGCACATCAAAGTGCTGTTCAAATATTCAAAATCCATTTTCATGAAGAGCATATTGTCTGCAATCTACATTATAGCTGTTAAGGTATTAATCTCAATATAATCAATTGATCCCAACCTTGTGGCTCTAATTAGAAACCGGAGATTGGAAATGACCATATTGATACTTTCTCTAATACTACTGGTCTCTTATTTGTAAATTTTCATTATTGGCTAGATGAGCATTATTCAAAAAGGTTAATAATATGAATTGGGAGGAGAAGTATCAATATGTAACGCTTAAAACACATGCATCGGAAGAAGTTGCTATAGGACATTTTGCTAAAATGTTTAATGAATCTTGTAGAGAGGTGATGGAATCTAGAAGGGTTGTAAAAGCGCAATGACTTATGAGTGAGAAGTGATACTTTATTTATTTATTGTTGGTGTTTTAAGAGATTTCTATATGGAATCGAACAATTTAAATCGTTAGGATTTGAGGATGTTACTTTACCAGTTAAGACGTATCATTTTGTTTCTAACATTTGGATATCTTAAATTAGGAGATATTATAAGTTAACAAATTTTTTAATTAATAATTTAAAACTTTATTAAATTAATTACTAATAAATATCTTAAACCATATCATTTACAAGATGAAAGAGGACATTGATACCGGCCTCTTACTTATTTTTAATTAAATACAAAAGTTGCCTAATTTGACAATATATATTTATCTAAAATTTGAGAAAGAGACCATTATGTGTAAAGGAAAACTAATATGAACTTTGAAATTAAAATATCAAATATTTTTGTTATTTCAATTATATATATAGAGCACTAGCAATTTTACTAATCAATAATATATATATCACTAGTAATTTTATTTTACTAATCAATATTCAATAATAAATTTTAATCTAGATTTTGATTTACTAATACATGATAAAAGTATCCCAAACTACACAGACAAAATAGTGGAATGTATTAACACATGTATTTTACATTTGCAAGTAATCTAATATCAATGGTTAATAATTTATCGAGACCTATTTAATCATAGATAATTGTAAGGTAGCATAATACCAATGATCAAGAATTTTCCAAGACCTGTATAGTAATAACACCATAACTTTGTAGAAAGTCCATCTCAAAAATAAGTAAATAGTATTAATAACTCAAGAGGGAAAAAAAATGTAAAATCAAAATTTCAGAATTAACACCATATCTCACATGGTCTAGCCATAACCAAACATTTCACTAATTAAAACATAAAAGTACAAGGACTAATGAAGAACAACTCAAAAACAAAAAACCAGAGGTGAATGCACATTTTTGCAAAACATGTCTACTCCGTATTTTTGTCTGCTTATATATATTACTCAAAAAGAGGCGTAATTCAATAGAAAAGTATGAACATTGGTAACATTGGTACCACAAGGCCAAAACCTCTTAGGTTTGGTACTTTGAGGCCAAAACATTTAAAGCTTACCCAAATGAATAGACTCGTTGTTCAACTTGCAAACTTTGATAGTGAGAATTTATTTGTCTTTTTAAGTTGCTTTATAATATTGAGAATCAAATCACATGTGTCTCAAACTAGCTTATAGAGAAAGTTGAAAGATTTTGGTATCGTTGTATATAGAGTTCTGACAATCATTTTCATATGTGGAGTTTGAACAAGAATGTTTGGCCCTTCATTATGGTAGTATTTGGTCAAGTGGAGGATTCCTTGGATTATTGTTGTTCTGTAAATTCAAAACAAACTAAATTACTTTCTAAGAAAGAAAGAAACTACCTAAATGAGTTAATATTTCTTTTTGCAAGACTACAAAAATCATTGTAATACAAAAGGGTTTTGATCTAATGGTAAAATCACACCGTATAGTCTCAAGAAGGTTGTGGATTTTACTCAACCCAAGTCCTACAAAATGTGGGCAATTCTCCCCACTCTATGTGGGTTGCACTCTCTTGTCTTCTAGTAGGTGATTTTTATGTTGTGCTTCGAAGTTTCATCTCAGTTGATTCCAATAGAACCTTGGGTAGGTAGTAGTACTCAAAAGAAAAAATAAATTTTTTTTAATACAAATATATCTATAGGCATTGGAAAAATAAACTTGACAAGACATTGTTAGATTAGTTAAAAATCAAGAACTTATTTTAATGAAGTTCCAATGTTTATAATATTGTGAAAAGCTTTTGACCTTATCAAATCATTATTGGATTTGTAATTATGGTAACACATACCAAGTAAAATGGCAAAGCCTTGCTAGGATGAAGTGCTCGACACAAGGATTCATATAATTAGCTTATGATGATAAAGTCCATGTTGAATCAAGTGTATCAATTGATTGACTGATGATCAACGTAGAAAAGAGATTTGTATTCCCCCAAAATAAGAGCAAGGAAATTTTCATTATCTTGAGTCACCAACTTTCATTGCCTGAAATTTATAAGCCATTATTTAGTGTCTTGGATGAAACTAGAGTCATAAATTTGACTATAATTAAGAGGCAAATGATACATAAATTCATAATCTAATCTATGGAAGATATTATTCACTATGTCTTTCAAATATGAACTATGATATTTTTCAAAATGAAACAACTAAATACATAGAAAGCGGCTAAAATAAAGTGAAGCGACAAGATAAAAGAGTTTCAAGATCTTTCATCAGTCTCTTAAATCCCAAGTTGTTCTAAATTGAGCTATCTAGTCAATTATATTAATACAAGAATAATTATATGAATACAAGAGTACAACCAAGATATATTTTAAAATTGTCGACGTTGGAATTCAGTCGACGAGTAATCAATGCCCAATACCTACAATCAATGTGAGAAAGCACAAATACCAAGAAAGGACAAAGACAAGAATCGAGAAAAAATGTAAGAACACGAAGCTTTTACGTGGTTCGGCAATAATAAGCCTACGTCCACGACTGTCTATCTTTTAAATTCTGCAGAGTGACAGTATATTATTGAATTTTTGTATCCCCATGTTACAATGATTTTAATCCCTATTTATAGGGAAAGAGGTGTTACAATTCCGGTTATAGCAAATTAGGAACAGAATCCTGAATTAATTACATTCCCTAAATAATTGGAAAAAATATTAAAAGAATTATGAATTAATTATACTTCCTAATATGTTTGGATAATATCAGGAAATTACTATAATTATCTTGAGATAAGGTTGATTTGAATTTGAATTTGAATAGATCTCCATCCCTGATGAGGAAATCACGGTTTGACTGGGTAACTACCATATCTGGAGAGAGAATCATGGTTGAACTTGGTAACTGCCTGTTCTGGGAGATACTATATTAATCACGTGTTTGAGCGAGCTGACGTGTCTATGATGGTCTCGAGCTCGAGCTCGCTGAGAGACGAGCTGTGCAAGAGGCGAGCTGCGACCTGGTTGCGTTTATGAGTTTGTTGATGCCAGCTGGAGAATCTCCTTGAGCTAGTTGAAGAGCTTGCTGGGTTTAGAGTTAATATTGGGTCTTGTCTGATGGGCTTTAACTATGCTGACCTTATCGGGCCTTCTTATCAGGTCTTAGATGGGCCTAAATTGGACTTTTACCAGCCCAATTAATGGGCCCGGAAAATACATATAACAAAAATAAAAAGGAAAAATATAACCAAACCTTCATATCATATAAAGTTGACAGTGATATTACCCCATTAAAAGCTTCATTTTGTTAGGCTAAAAAGATGTTTGTACAGGTTAATTGATCCTATCTCTAAGAATAGACTAATATTCTGGCCATAGTATTCAGGTGATCTTCTTCCCTTTTTAAATACTACTCTATTACCATTGAGAAGAAGATCATGTAACATCCCGAATTTTTCCTATTTAAGAGAAATGAAAATATATTAGGATAAATAGTATTTTCAGGATGAATAGTGATTTTTGAATGAATAGTATTTTCGGACGGAATAGTATCCGTGTGAATAGTAAATTTTTCGAGAAACGAACCCTGAAGTCAGAAAGCTTTGGAATAAGTAATGGAGTCTAAGGAAACCGAAACGGATCAAAAATGAGTTCGTTTGAGGTAAAACGGAGCGGTTTTTAGATTCGATCAGGAATCCGGAAAGATTTTCGAAAAATTCGAAAATTTAGAGAAGTGTCAAATTGAGTATAAATTAAGAAGATAGTGTGGTAAATTTTAAGATTTAAATTGTGACTTTTAAGTGAAAAAAAAAAAAATAATAATAATACAAAATAAAATAAAAAAAAAAGGAATGAGATGTTAAAAATGACATAATTATATTTAATTATAAATGATATGTACCAGGACATTTTATAGCGCCCCAATCTAAGAGATTAATTGAAATTCAATTTTTTTCTATTATAAATTTAGTCCGATTTTAGTTGTAAAAGTGCAGAAATTTGTGGATAAATATCCTATTGGAGGGTATTTTTAAAAGAAATTAAGAAAATTGGATTAAAAAGAAAAAGGTCATAGGGGTTCAAAATGAAACTTTACATGTGTTTAAAAAAAAAGAAAAAGAAATATATATATATATATATGCATATAATCAACCGGTGAGTTGATTTTTTTTAATAAAATAATAATAATAATAAATGTTGTGGGCCCCGTTGTAGAAAAAAAATAAATAAAATATAATATATAATTAATTGTGGTGGGCCCATTTGAGGAAAAATAAAAATAAAATAATAAAAAAAAAAAAGAAGAAAAAGAAAAAGGCAGCAAAGGCTGCCGTGTGAAAAAATATATATATATATATATATATATGTGCCGGTTGAGAAAAGAAAAGATAATAATAATAAAAAATAAAAAAAAAAAGAAAAAGAAAAAGACATGAGGCGGTGAGGCAGTGGTGCGTGAGTATATATATATATGTGTGTGGCTCGTCACAAACAAAACAAACACACAGGCCATTCGGCCAGAGAAAGAAAAACAAAAAAATTTTAGAGAGAAGGAGAAGCCGGGAAGAAAAAGAAAAAGAAGAAAGAAGAAAGAAGAAAATTTTTTGGGTGCTCAATTCATTTAAATATGTAAGTTTATTTTTTTTTATATAGAATTTAGATTTTAGAGAATTAATTTATTTTCTATGAGTTATAGATTAAGTTATGTGTGATTTTAGGGTGGATCTAGGATGATAAAAAAATCAGATGAGTTAGATGAGTGGATATGTTACAGAAAGCGTCCAAAAAGGTTGGTGTACACTTATCTTAAAAACTCATTTTTATTAGTAAATGTTTTGATTTATTTTAGTATATGAGTTTATTATGTTTTAATTAAATAGATTTTATGAAAATGTGTGATTTACGTTATGAATGATTTTGTATAGTATTTGATAATTAAATTTGGAAAAGTTTGGGAAAAAGTATGTGTTTTTGTTCAATTTTTAATTAAATCGATTTCGTGACTATGTATGATTTTTAGTATAAATGATTTTGTGGCAATTTATGTGTAAGTGATATTATGATGAATTTTGTGGTATTGAATAATGAAAAATTTAGAGAATTTGTGAAAGAACAAGTATTTGCCGAATGTGGAATTTAAAGGATTTGTGAAATTATTTTGACAATTTATTATCAAATGATATTGGATTGTGATTTTAATAACTTTCGAATAAAAACGAAAAAGAAACGGAAAGAAACGAACATGTTAGTGCCTTGACCGAATGTATATCGGAAGAAGGGCACAACGATTTTGATGAGATTGATGAGTCACTTTTGAATGAGAAATGATGTGTTATGATGCTTTGAATAAATGAGAATTATATATAATTTGATTGAAAAAGAGTTCTGAGTTTTTCTGAATGAGAATTTTTATTGAGAAATGAAAGTTGTGAAAATATGAAATTTTGATGATAAATGAAATTATAAGGGCCCGAGTAAACCTGAACATTGGTAGGTGGGGATTGGTAGTTGGCATGCCAATAGGGTGATTATAGCAGTACTGCGCCGATTTGCTTATATATGTTGATATGAAATTCATGGACTTTGCGAGGCACCGAGTGTCCGGTCCCAGAATTTATGTGACATGTGAAACGTGCCCCGGCGGGTAGTCACCGAGTGTCCGATGCCGGGGGATACGTGAAACCCGTTTCCAATCCATGGTATCGTGTCAGAGTTTACGAAGGGCACTGAGAAAAATATTAAATGAAAAACGTACAACTATGTTCGAAAATGATTTTTATGTGCATATAGATATGTATTTGTTAATAATGTTTTGTCATTGTGATTTAACATACAAGTTCGAAGGTATCACGTTGAAATGTTTAGAAAAGTCTTTTATGTGATTTATATGCACTTTTATTAATAAAGTAAATTCTTTACGTAGTATGTTAGTACTTTGAGAAAAACATAAAAGGGTGGTGTTACCCAATGATATTTTTGTGAGACGAGGAATTTAAATTGTTTGTTTTATATGTGCAATTCTTGATAAATTGACGTAATTGTGAATTTTAATAAAAGTTTGAGCATTTTAGAAGTTTGATTCTTAATATGCTTGAAAACAATTTCATGGGTTGTATACATGTAATTATTAATAAATGAAGTTATTTAAGAATATTGATAAAAGCTTGAAAATTATGAAATTTTGTGTTACGATAACATGATTTTGATGAAATAATAAAAATTTGAGATTTGGGGAATTTTATTTGACAACACGATAATTTTCTACGAAATGAGATTTAATTTTTATTTCATTTCTTGACGAAAATGTGAAAATGGTGAAATCTGGTTTGGTAGAGTCATATTTGGAAAATGATTTTTAGGCATTTCATATGTATGTGGTTACTAGTAAATTGATTTCTTTATGATTTATTATGAATATTTGATAACTGTGAAATCTTGCTTTAAACATCTTGTATATTTGAAATTGATGAAAGTTAAATTTAGTGTACACCCACTAAGTAGAAATACTTAGCGCGTTGGATTTTCCACGCGTAGGTTGAATTTGGACGCTGTAAATATGGATAGCCGAGAAGATAGTTGCCGCGCTTTCTGGAAGTCACATCCCTCCATCCTTGATAGTTTTACTTATAGTATTGCGCAGTGGTGTTTAATTATATGGAAATGCATATACATGTAATATGAATTTACAAGATTTTATAAATAAGGATGTATATTGATGGTGAAGAAAGCTTTTTGGTTTGTAAAGTAATTTTGTAAAGAAAATCCTTAATTATCATTTGATTTGTTTTTAATTTGATGAATATGATTTTTATTAAAGTTTGTGTTTATAAATGTTTGTGTGGTGAAGTGATTTTGGAGTCGGACGGAGGGTCCGAAACAGAAGTTGAGAAAATGAACCTATTTTAGAAGTGTTTGTTTTTTAAATTTACAGGTTTTATAATTTTGGGATTTTCAGAAAAACAGAGGAAACTCTACCGGATTTTCGAAAAAAAAAAAAATTATAGTGCATATATGTAAAATAATAATGAATAAACCGATTAAGGTAGCATCCTCCGACTCGGGTTTCCATCCGAATGGGAATCGGGTGGAGGGTGTTACAGATCAACTATCTAAACTATCAAGCATAAGTCCACTGATGGAACACACATTATAAAAATAAATCAATCAAAAGATAAAGAATCATGCTAGGAAAGTAAGTTCACCAAGATTTCAAGCAATTGGCAGAACTTCTTTTTTTTTTTTAAGGAAATTTCTTCCATCGACTTGGCTTGGTTTCCAAAATTGTGGTTGTAACTTGTATGTCCAACTGTTCCAACATCCCATAAAATGGACTGGAGAATAAAAATTGTGAAAATACTAAAAGGATGAGGATGATGCAAATAGACTTCTTGCATGTATATCGTGTCCTAGCATTTTGATATGAAGGCTCCTCATATCTTTGAATATGGATTTCTATGAAAGAGTTGAAGCACAATATTACTTGTCATGATTCTGGATGATTGGCCTTTGCGGGTAGTTACAACCCACGTTCAAAATGAGCCATATACTTTACTCCTCAACAATAATGCATGTCTTTGATGACAAAGAATAACAAGAAGATACCATGCTAGTTATTTTCTCTAAGTGCAAATTAGCTGTTCATATAGTGAAAACAAACAATTACTTAAGTCAACTGGTATTATTAAATTTATAGTTGGAAGATTCTCTGGTTGTGTTGCAGCTTACATGTTAGTCTTTGACAACAAGTTATTCTACATAGAATGCAATGAAGCAAATTTTTGCTTGCAAACATGCCCCTCTCCTTACTATACAAAAAATTTGATATTCGTCGACTTGATCTAATTACCCATTAGATTCAAAATTTTGCCAGTCTTAGCATCTGAAGAGTTTACAAATCAGGGTAGGTGAGTGAAATTATAATGACTTATCATTTGGAAAGTAAAAATGCAAATAAATTAGTGAGTCTTTCAATAAAGACATATAACTATTTTTGAAAACACTAAATAGAGTATTAAAACAGATGATTAAAGCTATTAAAAATGAGATGATGAAAGTATAATCAATTATTTTAATGTAGAAATTTGGCATACTTGAAATAGAAGACGGAAATGAATTAGATAACCCTCATCCTTTTATGCTTTCTGCTTCGGCTGCACATGAATTATTGCAAATAAATCTCCATTAAAACTAGATAGTAACAATATCTTTTAAGATTTCAAGAGCAAAACACCACCAAAATTCCAGCAAATACACTCCACCTCAGGCCAGCCAGCCATAGCTGAAAACACCTCTAACCAGCACGTTCAACAGCACAGAAACGACTCAACTCAGCAACTGAGAACCGAAGCAAAATCCAGCCTCTCTAGCATAATGTGACAATATACAGTCTTTTGAGATGATTGTAACTTCATAAAGAAAAGTAGCTAACTGAAATAAACTTGAAGAAAACCCTGCTATCTACTGAAAGCCAGACATAATACTGGGCAATAACATCAATTACAGAACGAAGTTTTGGATATTGGTACCTCAACTTTTTTGAGAAAAAGATCATCAAAGTTGACCCAAATAAATAGGACAATGTGCAATTTTTTGTCTCTTGTAGTTGACTTGCAATATATAGAATTTGATCAACATGTTACTTGCAAACCAACTTTCATGGATAATGTAAAATTTTTTTGATATCTTCATTAAGACAATGCTCTTTCATTTCATCTACAAAAGTTTAGCCAATCAATGAGGTAAAGAACCATCTAACACCAGAAGCACCTTAGTTTGAGAGTCAAATAGTCCATGCCTTTCCATTAAAGGAAAACGAAAAACAGTAAGAAAAGAAACGTAATAGAAACAAGGAAATGGCACCGACCTCACAAAAAGCACCTTAGCTTGGGATTTCAGATGTGATTATTTCCATTTAACTCTCCTATTTTATCTTTGCTGGTCCCCACTTCCATGCCATCATATGCAGCTGTAGCAGCTCTTTTACTAGCTGGAAAAAATTTGGAATGACAACCGGACTTTGAACCACCTCATAACTTTGCAGCATAGCAACCTTAATAATAGAAACATTCACACTCTAACATAAATAGATAATATTAGAATTTCAAAGTTTCTGTAAAGCAAAATAAAAAACTCAGAATATAAAATTGCACTACATGTAATTCAGTCATAATAGAATATCTCTCAACAATAAATCATCAATTAAACCACAGAACCACAAGGAATTTGTCTAGAAGAAGAAAAGTACACAAGAGACTCTAATTTCGTAATAGAGCTACCTCGTGGCTTTAAAGAGTTCCAAGAATGTTGCTGTATTATCTTCCGTAGTAGCCACTCTAGGAATATCCATTGAAACATCTTATATTATCAGAAGAATAATGCAAAAGTTATCCTTACCTTAGATGTAATGCTGCAGATGCCAAAATGATTATTTATTTTTATGTGAAAGCCAAATCAGGCTATACATTAATTTGAAAACTAAAAAGTACAAAAACATTCCTCTTTTCAATAGACTAAGATATTAAACTCTTCAAATAAGAATGCCAACTTCTTTTACCTACAAACTTGAAAATCTTATATACTAGAGAGGGCATTTCCATGAGGCCAGTGCCAACGTCCAGGGGAGCTGTAAACCAAACAATGAGAGCATCGATCTTTTTTTTTTTTAAATAAATGCAATTAAATAATGTTAATGGAAGAAATGAATTAATTTTCCATGATTGTTTAATGCTTGGAAAGAATAAAAGAGATGCAACACTATTATGTTAATTCTTCCAAGCTTATCATAAAAATGTCAACACTTATAGATAAATGAATAAATATATAAAAGCATGTGCATGGCACAAGTGTGAAAGAAACTACTGAACAAGGAATACATTTCACAACAGATTTGCATCTCCATTCATTTAAAAGGTAGGTTAAGCTTATAATAAAGAGGCATATTAAAGCATGATTAATCTGTTGCATTTGCCTTCTAATATAGGGAACTTGATAACAGGCCAGCTTTCGTTGAAAAAGTGAACATTTTTTGATATCTCCATCCAAACAATGCTATGCCACTTCACATTTCACATACAAATGTTCAAACAGATCAATAACATGAAGAATCATTAAACACCAGGAGTACCTCACTTCAAGATCCAAACAGTTCATTGCTTTCCATTTAAGGGGACAAATAAAAAAGAGAAGAAAATAGCTATGGCTTCACAAGGAGCACCTCACTCTGAGATTTAAAATGTGATGCTTTGTCCAACTCTTCCGTTTGATCTTTGTTGGTCGCCATTTTCATGCCATCATATGCAGCTAAGCATCTCTTTTACTAGTTGGAACAAATTTGGAACCTAACTTTGTAGTAGGGCCTATACCTTTGTAGCAAAGCAACCCCAAGAAAACAACAATTCAATCTCTGATATAAGCAGAGAGTATTAGAATCTAATAGTTTCTATAACAAAAAGAAAATTCTAGAATATAATACTGCACTTCATATGATACAGCCAAAGCAAAATAGCTCTCAGCTGACGGGCCCCTCTTCTATTACTACAAGGCAGCCCGCCCGGCACCCCACGGTAACATTCTAGTCGAGATCTGCTCCGACTAAAGGGTTCATATGAAGCTAAGCCCCTTACTTTTTCTAAAACCTTCTTAAAACATCTTACATTTATTTACAAATTGAAATGGGGTTTATCAAATTTTTGGCAACACGACAGTTGCTTTTCTAAAATTTCCAACTTGTAAAACAAGTGACAAAAAATGTGCACTTCAATGTTATTCAAATCCCAATCGACCATACTGCAATTTCATATCAAAAGGTACTTCGAAGATTCATTAAACATGGATAAAACAAAGTGCACACATAGTTCTCAACACAAAACAAAAGCATAAAAGTATGAGTTATCGATTTATTACAAAACATGCAACAAGTTTTAAAAGGTTATGCAAAGTGTTTTGAAGTCATGCAAGTACATGATAGATGAAAGAAAACCAAGCTAGTGCAGTAGCATCGTCGCATCCTCAACCTTTGTGCATACCCAACGAAGTTCCCTCTGATCTTTGGCTTGTACCTGCACTTAGGGAATGTTTTTTTTTCTAAAACATGAAAAACGAGTACTGAGTATTA
Organism: Litchi chinensis; assembly: GCA_019925255.1. NCBI lineage: Eukaryota > Viridiplantae > Streptophyta > Magnoliopsida > Sapindales > Sapindaceae > Litchi > Litchi chinensis. The sequence continues at coordinate 5,216,988 of CM034462.1, read as the reverse complement.
ACTTAGTGAGTGGATAACTTTTTAACTTTGAAAATTTGTTTTTAAAATCTATATATACACCTTCCAAAATAATTTGGAAAACTATAAACTTTATCTCATATGATAAAATATAATCGAGCATATAATATAAAAGTATATTTACTTAAAAAATAATAATAGATTTTATAAATTGTAAAACTTTTCTCGTTTTTCTGAATCTCACGTCTAAAGAAGTGCTTATCTTTTTTGAGACTCACCTTATAAAGTAATCCAGAGAAACTCGCCCTCACATGATTGTATATCTACACGTCATGGAACTCAGACTAGGGAATGCTACCCGTGTAGTTGTTGATGCGGGAACTCTCTGGGGTCACGTAACCCCTCCTAACATCAAGCTGATCTACACTACCGTATGCGTGCAGAGAGTGACACACAAACTCAAATCCCTTAAGTTAGTGACTCTCTCAACCAAACTACCATACATGCATAGAGTACTCGGCCGGGTATAACTAAAAATTAGGGTAAACCCAAGACATCTGAATCTAATTAATATGCTTAAAACTTTTCTTTCTTTACTCTTTCTCTTAGCTTGAAAAGCATATTGATCTCATATGTAAACTTTTGTTTTCTCTAGTATACGGTTCATAACCATAATATTTCTTTTTTAAGGCAAAAACTTAAAATTTTACTAAGGTAAAAAGCCTCAATCTTTCCTTTCTAAGGTAAAAGTCTAAACTTTTCTTAATTTCTTAGCATGTCTTTTTCTAAGTAGGAAATTCTACTTTACTTTGCTCAAATATAAATATATTATAATTATTATATCAAGAAACTATTTATGCATTAAAGAAAAATAGGGACGTGCTATTAAATTGCTCGATAAAATATATAACTTACTTATAAAGCATTGTGTTGCAAATATTAAATAACAATTAATAAAATTCATAAAAATTTGTAAAAATCCACACTCACTACTTGTTTCCCAAAATAACCATTATTTTGTGACCTCAGCTAGCTCGCTGCTTCACCTATATTAAAACACAAACGTGATCTCCAAGTCAAAACGATCCTAATTACACACAAAAATATTCCATTCGGAAACCTTCAACATTTAGCACGCAAAACACTCTATTTGAATTGAAACGGGCTGGCATACTACTTAGCTCGCTCTGTACAAGTAGCTGCCCAACTTGCTCGTCTTATGAGCTGCTGCCTTACCAGTTCGACCTGGGCTGTGAGCTCCTTCCAGCTCACTGTGAGCTTCTTAACTCAGCCCAACTCGCCCAATCGCAAGCTTCTGCTCTTAGCTCAGCTAGGATAGGTTTGCAATTGACATTGCCCAAACTATCCTTACGAGCTGCTATCTTGGCCAGCTTGGCTTGAACTACGAGCATTACCTAGCTTGCCAAACTCGTTCTTTAAAAGCTTTTACCTAAGTCTAGCTTGAACTCACAACCTAGAGCTAATCATACAACAAATGCAGAGATGCACCACCATTCAATCAGTATATCTACTTAACATTTTAACACACACATACAACCAATACATGGCAGCTTGCAGTCCTCAGCTTGCGCCAATCCTTAATATCACATTTCCATTTTCCTAACATTTCGACCTATCTAAATAGATCAAATTCAATTTTGTAATTAGTTCTTATTAAGATTCATATGCACACCCAAACAATACCAGATTTCATGACCAAAACCAACAAACAACATTTTAAACCACAAAATTCATCTTAACCGAAACATACACAATCTAACACTAAAGTTTCCTTTCAAATCATACAATAGCATCACATACAACATTTCATCAATTAAGAGACCTTAAACTTTCAAAAACCCAACACAAAAGCCATAATCCAAACACAACATCACACCAGACCAAAATTTATCATTTTCTCTTAAGAAAAACATGAGAGCTCACACTTACCTTGATTCTCTTCTCCTTGGCAAAGAATCTCTCTTTGTTCTTGAATTACCTTCTCTTCTCCTCCTTACCCGAGAGCACTTCTTTTTCTTGAGAGAAAAGATCTCTTTTTGGTGAGTAAGGGTTGTGTGGCGGTTACAACCCTCTCTCATTACATCCCTTATATATACTCAATTGGCTAGCTGTCCTAATTTGCCCTAGCCACTTTACACGCATCACTCATGCATGATTTCTTTTCTTCCACTTGTCCCACACGTCACTCATGCATGTCTTCACCTTTCCACCTGTCTAGCATGCATGGATCCTTTATCCACTTGTCCTTCATGCATCATCCTTTCTCTCTTCAGCACGCCACATGCTCTCCATACACTCTAATCACACTTTTGATTCCCAAAATGCCTTCCTTATACAACAAAGTAGCCCGACCTCAGCTAACTGGTCCAGCGTATCACTGCCCAGCGCGTTCTGTGAGCTGCTGTCCAAGCCCACCTCGCCTCTCAACGGCCTTATTTGACAGCTCCTTAACACAAGGTGTCTCTTTCATTTTTGATTAATTCCCTTAAACTTTATTATAATCTAATCCTTAATCCATATTCATAAATAACTACAAGGGCATTTTCGACCACCGAACTTCGGACTACTCAAAACCTAGTCGGACAAACTCATTTTCGATCTAATTCAATTTTCTTCAACTCTAATATTAATTTTCTAAAACTTTTGCTATAAGGTTCCTCTTTCCGAAAATTATTATTCATGCGGACGATTTTCGTCCGAAAAATATTATTCATCAGAAAATAAGTTATTTTTCAGAAGATCAAGTTTTGAGTTTTACATCAGTGGTCTTATCACCAATTAAAATACAAAACCACAAGGACTTCTCTCGAAGAAAAGAAGAACATCATGAACTATTACTTAGAACGAAAATCTGGGAAAGATGCTTCAGTATATACAAAACAATCATCTGCTAAGGTCAAGTGCTTTAGGAAAGTTGAGTGTAAGAATTGGAAGATGATGAACATTCTTCTCAAATAGATGTACAAATGTTGTTTTGAAGATTTTGGATGTTGCTCAGATGAAACTGTAACCCAATCTTCTAGGCACGAATTGACATCATGGAGTACAAGATCCCTCTGAAATAACAACATAGCTATTATGGTCAACAAAATAAACATATAATTACAGAAAAGCACAAGAATTTTTTCGGAAGATATAACATCCTATTTCAAGGCATTGATGTAATGACAACAACTGAATAATCATAACACCACACATATGTAATGAATATGAAAAACTTACCAATGAAATAATGTATTGATAAGTTACGCAAGTAGTTTACATCTTCATACAAAAGAAAATGTCATCCATTGACAAGAGAAATCCAAAATAACGAAATATAATAATAGGCCTAATAAGTTAGTGGATTAACAAGTTATAACACACCATAATTAAAATTAGGAATGGATTAACAAGTTGACACCACAGAACATTAAAGAAAACAAAGAGTAAGGTTGATAGTATATTTTGCAATGGATTGGGAAATTACCGTAGCTACTTTTTTTAGCTTATCTTTTACATTCTTCAATAGTTGGGAAAGTCACCATCCCACTTATAGAATTCTAAATCCATGTTATCAAGTATCTTTTCCACAACCTAGTATTGAAGGGGAAGGGAATGATGTGAGCATGTAACTTTTGACTAATAAAAATCAATGATGCCCAAACCAACAACATGACAACAACATTACAAAATTAATAGATTCATCTATAATTAATTGTTTTCAAAAAGAATAAAGAGAAAAAAGAAGAAAGATTGATCTAATTACAAAGCAAGGAAAATTTCACTCAAGTCTGACACAAGATGTGCATGGATGGTGATATGTCAATTTGCTATCATGTTAGATATATATCAACTATGGCTAAAAATCAAAAACACATTCCAGATAAATATGGAACTTTATGTTAATTATGTGAAGACATTTAAAACCAACACCTTTTTCGCAATCATTCGACCATAGGCTGAGTGAGCAAAATATATATTATAGAAATGGCAGATAAATGCTTGAGGATCGACAATTCCTTAAGATACTCTACATAGGTGATACCAGGAGAAGACAGTTCAAGGATAGCATAGCCCTACTCTTTGAACCACTCTAAATCTTTAGCTAAATTTTCAGACCGTTCCAATCCAGTGTTTTCGAACTCAGCATCTAAAGTGAAGTAATGTAACAAATTATTCTTTATCCAACGAATGTAACATAATAAACATAACATACATAAATAGGCTTGAGTTGCAGAAAGAACATATGATAATGAAATTGTTGTGATAATAAGCATCTAGAGAACAGACCATTGAAGTAAATTATAACACACCATAACAGAGCATAGCACCAAAATCTCAGATGTAGTTATTAAGAAGCGAAGCAAAGCAAGTATAATTAAACAAAGCACACGAAACCAATTAGTCTGACTGAATGATGAGAAGCAATCATGACTTACAAAAGGACAGACATATCTCACAAACAAGAAAATCTCAAATTATTAGTTCTGCTAGTACTTCAGTCCAACAAGCAAAATGAAAATAAGTTAATGGGTCTTCAATACATTAAAGAGAGTATTAGAATAGTGCATTGAGGTAATAACAATGAGAAATTATTTATCATGAAATTGAAATTAAGTATTTTGCTATTATAATTGGGCATACTTGACATAGAATATGAGCATGAATGAAATAATTCTCTCATGCTTTCACCTTCGAATCATAGATGAATTTGTCATCTATATAAACGCAAGAGATGTGGGCTATTTTAGAACACTCTTTTCCTTTATCCCTTTTACAAGCTTCTTTCAACAGAGGACATTGCTCTATATATAATTGCTCAAGAAAGGATGAGAGGCTTGGAAGTGATGTGAGCTTTGGGCAATTACTGATCGTTAAGTACTTTAGAGAGGGAAGATCTTGGAATTCCTTGAAAGACAGGTTTTTCAACTTTGGAAATCTTCTAAACCGTAACGTAGTTAGAGTGGAGGGCAAAGTAATAGTCATGTCCTCCTCTTGGATACACTCTCTATTTGACACTCCATGAATGTTGAGATATTCAAGCGAGGTGAAATTGTGGAAACCCTTTTCCATGAGAGCTTTATATTATTTGTGACCTTTAATTTTAAGCCCTATAAGTTTGGTGGGCAGACCTTCTTCAGACAATGACATATTTGGACAATTTAATATATGTAAAGAGGAGAGAATGTGTATTCGACTTGGTAGGGCTTCTATTTTTTAACATCCCCAAAACAAAACTCTTAAATTATTGGAGGGGAACCCTCTTTTTGGAAAGGAAGTAAAACCTCCACAATCAAACATCTTGATGATACGAAGACTGGTAAGAATGTCTAGGCCCTCTGGAAAGGATTTGAGTTTATCACAACTTGTGATACAGATTTCATAAAGAGTATTGTTGTTATAAAACTTGTCAACAATTGACTCCAATTTTCCACAATATTGAATGTTTAGGGTTTCAAGAGTCTCAGGTAAATGGCCTTTTGGTAACAAGATTGTGAGCTTTGGGCAATTGAAAATTTCAAGATGTTTGACTGTCACAGGTAAATGAACTGTCAATGACAACATTGTGAGATTTGAACAATTTGAAATAGAGAGCCTTGTGAGAGTGGTAGAGAGTCGGTGAATTGAGGGCAAACATGTTAGAGATGGACATTCATTTAAAGACAAGTGTTCAAGATGATATGTGTTGGTGTTGACTTTCTCCAAGTAAGGCAAAAATGTTGGAGATGAAGATGATGATGTACATGTGTCATCATTATCATCCAAAACACTTTGCAATTTCTCACAATTTTTAATATGAAGCCTCTTTAGAGATTAAAGTATCTGTCCTCTAAAAATGAAATTTAGAAAATTACACCTCTACTACTCATTTCTTCCATAAGAGTATTCTTTTGTTTAATTCCTTCAAGCAAATTTGTGAGCTGGACATTGTAATCTTTAAAAACAAGTTCTTTCAGGGAAATGAAACTATGGAATCCATGATGTGGCTTCTCCATAGAAATCTCATTTTGCCACAATTTTATTACTTCTTTACAATTGTCAATGTTTAGACTTTGAACTTTCTTAAATTCTTGTATTGACCAATCATCAAAATTTGAAATATTTGAAAGAGTCATGGATTCTAATGACTTAGAGTAAGTTGAGCTAGTGCACACAATCTTCTTACATTCATCAAGCTCCAATTCACATAGCCTTGGGATGTTTGATAATGATACCACTAAATGCTGACATTTATGTATCTCAAGCTTTTTCAATGAAAAGAGATTATTGAGTAATCTTTCAGAGAGTTTAGGGCAATTTACAATGGAAAGCTCTTGGAGCTTAGCAAAGCTATCATTTTCTTTGACAGGATCTCAAGACTCTCATTCTTCTAAATCTTCAAAACAAAGTGTCTCTAAAGATTGAAAAGTTTTTACACAATGCTCTCCATAAAATTCAAAACCAATGTTTTTAATCCTCTTCATACCTTTGATAGTGAGAATTTTGAGCGAGCCTAACAACCCAAGTGAAGGCAAGGATGTGCAATTCTTACAATCTGCCAACTTTAGGATTTTTATCTTAGACTCTAAGAATGAACTACCTCCAACCCAAGAAGAAAATTTTTCACCCCTATAACATCTTATTATGAGCTTTTCTAGATTTTTATGAGGTTGAAGCATATCAAGTACTTTCACATCTTGTGATTCCACTTCTTCAACTTGTGATTCATCAAACCTAGACTCCCATTCTAGTAAAAGCACTTTTAGGTCGTTCTTATCACTCAATATGACCTTTTTGGTGTCTTGAAAATTTGTCACATTCTTTAATCTTGAAATGTGAAATTCTCCACAAAGTGATTTTAAATACTATAAGTCTTTCAAATTGGCTCTAGAACTTTCACTAACAACAAAGTTAGATAAGTTTCGAAGGCATTCCCATTTTCTTACTCCGAATGGCATTTCTTCTATTAAAGATGCACCTAAAATGTCAAGATGACGTAAATTGATTAAATTCCCCATATTATCAAGCAACTTCAACTTCAAGAGCTTTCTACAATCTTTTAATAACAAAGTTTGTAAGTTTTACAATGAGTTTACTGACTCAGGTAGACTTCCAATTTTACTAAAAGATAGGTTAAGATACCTAAGAAGTCTTAAGCCTCCAATTGAATTAGGTAGTTCAGTGATATAACAATACTGTAATGATAACACCCTCAACTTTTTAAACCTTGACAACAAATTTGAAACAACTTCATTACTAATGTAACAGAATTACCACCACCTATTTATGGGCAACACTGACAAGTGTGTCCTTAAGTAATGCTTAGCATCATTGAAGACTTCAAATTTTCTTTTGGCATTATATTGATGACATATAAATGAAGCATAACGAGTCTTTTCAAATAGCTTTAATCGATTATTTGTCTCCAATTCATCCTCCAACCTAAAACTTATTTTTCTAGAAACCATTTGAGCCAAATCATTAACAAGGTCATGCATTATATATTTAGTAGTGTTACTACTAGATTTTTGAAAAATTGACCTTGATAATAGATCACGAAAATACTGATCTCCCAAATCTTCTAATTGCAGATCATTGTTTGATTCATCGTTATTTGATTATTGAATCAAACATTCTGCTATCCACAAAAGAATGAGTTCATTCTCTTTAAACTCATAATCTTTTGGAAGAATTGAACAATAGACAAAACATCTTTTTAAATGTGAAGGAAGGTGGTAATAGCTTAATCTCAACACCAGAAGAATTTTGCCATCTAGATCCCATATTTTGCTATTCAATATGTTCATTCTTTCATCTTCTGTTTCTTTGTAGAATAAAAGACCTCCAAGAGTCTTTGCTGCAAGAGGCAACCTTTTGCACTTTTGTAAAACTTTTTCACGAATTATATCTAACTTCCAATGTGCAACTGTTTCTCCATTATTAAAAGCATGTGTCACAAACATCGCCAAGCAATCGTCATCTGATAAAATTTTCAAGTTATAACACTTACATTGTCGCATAGCTAATGCAACTTCAGTGCTATGAGTAGTCACAATGACTTTACTACCAGGTGCTCCTGCCAGAAAGGGAGCTTTTAGCCATTCCTATAAGTCATTATCCCTACTCCAAGCATCATCCAAAACAATTAGGAACCTCTTTCCATATAATACTTCTTTTAATCGATTTTGCACTGCACCCAACTCTTTCATATCACATGATGAGGAAGTGATAACCTCAAGAATTGCCTTTGAGATTCTTAAGACATCAAAATCATTGGAGACACATACCCATGCTTTGGGGTTGAAATCTTCCACTTTCTTATCAATGTACACTTGCTGAGCAAGAGTTGTTTTACCGATTCCTCCCATTCCCACAATGGGAATTACATCAAAGTTGACAACACCTCCTTTAATCGTTGATTCTCACTTTTCTCAATCTCTTCATATCACTTGGATCTAACTCAATCACGCCTTGATCTGATATATATATAGAATCAATTGATGGTTTGATATAGAAAAAAAAAAAAAAATTTCTTTCTTTGTAATTTGCAGGACCCAATTTGAATGGACTGTTCGGAAGGCAATCTGGGACCACTGCTGGGTACTCATACTCGGCTGCTAACAAGAACATGGCTGTCATTTGGGAGGAGAACACTTTGTATGACTACTTGCTCAACCCCAAGAAGGTATTATTAATGTTTTTGTCTTTGTTATCGATTGAGTTTTTATTTTAATGATATCTGCATCCTATCAATAATTTGTCGATTACTTGCTCGACTCCAAGAAGGTATAGATTATTAATGTCAACAAATTATTAATGGTTTTGAGGCTTTTGTTGTGGATTAAATTTTATAAAAGATTTGGAATTTATTAGTAATTTGTTGATTTGCTTGCTTGACGTTAAGATGGTGTCCATTAATTTGTCTGACATCCAATGACTGAAGTTAATAAAGTTTTTGACTTACCAAGTTTTATTTAGAGGTTCAGATTCGTAGAATCTGGTTGTGTGTGTGTGTGATATGGCTTTTTGTAGTTATAGTATGAAGATGACTTTAATGATGGCATTTTGTAAATTGTGGCTAATCGATGAATAGGTAGTATAGAAATTACTATTCTGAAGTAGTATACGGTTTGGTACTATGTTGCGTTTTTCTTCTTAAATCACTGACGTTTTAGATATTTAGCTTGTGATGCAATTATGCAACATCAGTCTTGTAAATTGAACTGTTATTTCCCTGGGCAATATATATATATATAGTGGTGCCTGTAAAAGGTTACAGTGGATGGTTATCATTATTACCTAGTAGCGTGAATTGAGGTTTTGGTTCCTATGAGCATGTCAAATTATCATACAAGTTGCAGATAGTAGTTGATATGATCAATTCTTGAGACAACTCGCCGTTTCTCATTTCTTATCAAGATGTTTGTTTGTTTCAATTCTTTGACACTTTTGATGATTCAATTCTCAGATTCTGACACTTTTGAACCTTACGGTGCAGTACATCTCTGCAACAAAGATGGTTTTCCCCGGTCTCAAGAAGGCACAAGAACGTGCTGATCTCATTGCATATTTGAAGCAATCCACAACATCTTAAATAGTTGTGCAAATGCTCTGTTACATCGTGCCATTTTGCAGTTTTTGGAGATTTGTTTCGCATAGGTGGATATAATACTCTTTTTTTCCCAATAAATTGGACCATTTTAGTCAAGCCATGCTCTCCATACAATGAGGGCATTGCTAGACATTGCTTGTTTCAGAGAAGGTTGGTTGCCATAATTGGCAAACATGACTTTCAATTCAAATTGCTAGTTCTAATTACATTATATGAATTTTTGATGAATCCTCAATGGGAAATTACTTTTCTTTTTAGTTTGATTGTTGTTGACGGTGTTGTTAGATATGCAGTAGTATTTACATTTTTCATTATTTAATGAAATTTGATGAATTTTTAAAAAATAATGGACCATACAGATTATAAACGGATTCGTATTTAAAAATGAAATTTTTTTCGAAAATATAAGGACCAAAATGAAGTTCTCCCTACTTTATGTTGCAGCCTTAAATTCGAAAAACAATGACAGAAGCCTTGCTAGAATGGATTTTAACTGGATAAACATATCTACTAAAGCCTTTTTACATTCAAGAATCTTCTTGTGATCATTTATGTTAACACAACCAAAATCAGTGAAAAAAAATCACAGAAACAAGGGATGAAGCTTTGTTATTGGATTTGGTAAAAGACAGGGTGCAAACCATTGCATTTCTCTGCAAATACTTGGAGTTGTTTTGATAAAGCTAAATATAAAAAATTATGACTGCGACTGCAATGGCTAATGTACTCCTGGTATCTGCAACACAATGGAACCAGTGACTTGATAAGAAATTATGCAGAAAAACAAAGTGGATCACTTTCTCTCACTATTCTTCAATTCACAACATCAAATAATCAAAATAGTACCACCAGACTATTGAATCCATCCTAAGTTGATATACAAAGTAAATAATTCCAAATTCTTAATGCATGCATCATAATTCATAATTTATTTTTTTTTTCAATATCATTTACTGGTTTATCAAGTGAATAGTTTTACAAGAACACATTACAACAGAAAGCATTTTCGCAAATACAAGAAAAGTAGAATCCTAATTTGAATAGAATGCAAACACCAACCTCAAGTCTATGAGGACCAATCCAGCTACGAGATATGAAATTGAGTATTAATGTAGCAAATTCATCGGGTGTATCTTCCTGCAATAATTAGTAATATAACTTGCTAACTTTTCAGAAGCAAATAAGAAATATAAAGGACATGTCAAGAAATATATTGATGAGCATGCCCAGTATGTCTAACAACCACCATTTGAAATTTCCCTTGCATTTGACCAATGGTGAGAGTTCTGACACAAAGCCAGGGAATTCTCCAAATATTAACATCTTGTAATGTATACGGTATGCATAAAGATGTCCACATGAATGTGTACAAAATGAAAACAAGAAAACATATAGTTTATTGCAATCCAACATGCCTTTAGAGTCTAGACCTATTAGGACTATTGACAGTTATCAGCAAATGTATGTGTGTGGCAGTATTTGCCAATTTAATCAAGGCCATATCGTAATTCCATTCCATGATACACCAGTAGGTCTAGATGGATCTAATAGTATTGCCATGGCATCCATGTATTGACTACCAATAATATCAATGCACAACTTCTAAAAATTATTTAGAAAGATCCAATGAAGGCAACCTGTCCAGTCTGTTAGTTCCTGCTAACAATAAGAGCTTTGGAACAGGAGAGGACAGAAATTTCTCTGAAAGGCCTTCATACCTGCAAGATTAAAAACTAATTTAATAAGGCCATGAGTTTACACAATTAAAGAACTCCTGTAACTATAAACATCTCTATATAAACTGAAATCAGCATACATTTTTACTAAGGTCTGTTGACAAGTATCAAACATCATGTGATAAGAGATTTGAGAAACGAGCTGACGAGATATGATAAGTTTCTTTCTTTTATGATGATTAACGATGGGCCTTGATAGCCAAAGCAATTTAAGGTTTCAAAAATGTAAAAGAGGTATAGTCAACCAAGCCAAAATCCTTAACAATTGGGCTTGGCACACAAGGTGTTTCCTCATTACACCAATTCACCAAATCCAAACCCATGTTCTAGATAATTTACAAAAGGAGTAAAAATCATAGTAAATTGACTGCAGTATTATAGGAAGAAATCACTCAACATAAGGCTGGCAACTTAAGCAGCATCTATGTAGACCTGCTAATGTAAATCTATAATGGTGTTAAGTTCAAAGATATCCCAATAGGAAAATAAGGGAAATTCTTCAGCATATTTGGAGCCAAACAGATGAGGTAATGGCATAAAAAATGCCACACCCTAAGAAAACAGTAGAAAGTTACAAGACAGACTGGTTAGTGGTCTTGTTCGACAACATGCATAATTGCAATGCATCTCCAACTAGAAATGTAGCTTGTCTCTCTAGCTTAATTTCTCAGTAGTATTGGGATTAATTAATCCTATGCCCAAGTTCAAGATCAATATACCAACAAATGGATGAGAAATTGAAGATGCAATTACCAAACAAAAGAAAATCATAAAAACATCCAATTATTTCATTGTAAGTATGCAACATCAAACACAAGTACAAATATGCCAAAAAAATTGGTTTCAGTTGTATTATCCTAAATAATCCTAATTGTAAGTCTCTGTTTTTCAATGTGTAAATTAATAACAATCATACCAGTCTTTTCAATATTGTTCAGTTTCTTTCAGTCGTGATCGGTAAACATAACTGCAACATAGATTTCGAATTATGCATATTAAGAAGTTGTCTTGGAATTTACACAATGACAATATGTAGTGAGCATGAGAGAAGCACTTACAATTCTTTCATTCATCAAACTTTAGTATAGAAGGGATGGATATACGAGCTGAATCAATATTTCTCAAAGAACCTCCTTTGACACTCCACTCAATCTGTGCAGTTTCAGATTATACATGACAGTCAAACTTCAATAATAACCATAAGCTTGAATTAAGAAAATAACATTCTAGCTTAGCACTACTCTCTGAAAACAGATTGGTCCATGACATGGTAAATCAGATTGACTAATGTGCAACTTGCCTCCCTAGTATCAATAGGGATCAATTGTACAATTAATTTCACACATTTCAATTAGTTAGTTAAATATATAAAAAGTTCTCCATTGTTTCTTATAAGAAAGAAAGAGAAAGATGATTGTAATATAGACGAATAATTGATAACAATAAATTGACTTATGTGAAAAATTTACTTCAATGGTAAACCAATCAAAATGATGAAGATTTTCCAATTGATTTTACCGCTTTCTCAATGCTTGAAAAAGGCTGCATTCTGCTGCTTGATAGAATTTTCTGCAAATGAATCAATGAAGCCATAGCTGTTCCCTGAAACAATTTATATGGCTTCAATATACAATTTGACTATTTAACTACAAATGGTCCCAGAAAAGGATAATGAAGTTGTTATGTAAAAGCAAACCTCAACAACATCCACAACAAGAAGCCCAGCCACGCTACGTAAACGTAAAATTTTCGCAACATGCACAGCAACCGAGCCTCCCATGCTGCACGATAATGATAAGGAACTATTGAGTTGCTGGAGTAATCTTTATTTGATGTACAAACAGATGACATACTTTGCACTCCTACAAAGCCATTCTGGCAGTAGTATGGACATCTGCCTTGAGTATGATTGTCTAGAATCAACAACCAAACGGATCTCAATTTGTTGTATGCTAGTTTGTGGGATATCCTCAGTATATCTTTAGTTATTTATGTTACTCACATATTCATTCAATTTTTATGTTATGTGAGCACTGAAATTATCATGTAAAAATAAAAATAAAATATAATTTGGGGTAGAAATTCACTAATGGAAAAAAAAATAAAAAGAATAAAGCCTCTGCTAACAAAGCCCATATTAATGAATATGTACAAGTGTTAGCACTTTGTTTTGGCTTCCTGACAATACATTAGAGTTAAGTATATGACAAGAGAACCATGGATTAAATAACTTATCAAAGGAACAGCACCTGTGGCCAACAAGCACAATTGCAGGAGGGGAATCTCCATACATTGCCTTCACAACAGCAAAAACATCATTGCACATAGTCTGCACATAAAAACCACCTTCTCTTAGTTTCATCGTTTAAATAGCAAGGGCATGATTAGGAGTGCTTCGGCATTAAACAACTTTTCCCAGCAGCCATTCTCCCAAAAATACCAGGTTGCTTCCTGGAGAAGCAAATCATTTTAAAGACTATTTCTACCTATTTCAGTGCAATGCTATTAAACAGATGAACAAACAAAATGCTTCGGGCAGCTTTGTAGAGCTTTGGTGGTGACAACAAAAGCCACTTCTAAACACAACGTAAAACAAGATAACTTTCAGATCCTAAAATCTTGAAAACCACTTTCCTATAAATATATTTAAAAAAAAAAAAATCTTGAAAGACACACGACTGGATGAAGATATCCTACATTACATATTTCTGCTAACTCATTATCAATACCTCAACAGAGAGGTCAAGATCATTTTCTGTGGACGATTCCATGTCCTCTCATGTCCATCACAACTACCTGAGCTTTTTCCTTGATTATCTGAGCAGACATAGCAAATCAAAGCCTTCCAAAGACGAATTAGGTTTATCACTTCCGTTCAAATATCAAATTTGACAATAATAACACACGATATTTGATTTCCTCTCCATCCATATAAACAAAAAACCAAAAACATACCCAGAATAACCTCCACCATGAAGACAAAAAACAACCGGTCCTTCCGTTCCTGCCATATATACATGGAAGACCTAAAATGATAAAGCATATTAAAAGCGAATAACTTCCACAAAAAATTAAAATATCATCAACATCCACAACACTAACATCATCCGCATCCGCGATGGAGACATCCCGCTCTTTGTCGAAATAACCCATCCAATCCAAAGCAAAGTACTTCTCTGAAGAACTCCTACAACCAAAAAAACACTCAATCAACACAAATATCTATCAGTAAAACTACTTCATTTTTAATTCTCACAATCTTTTCCACAACCTATCAATTCCAGTTGTGTGTCACCATTATCAACCGATCAATTACACACGAAACCGATAAATTTCAATTGTCAAACAAACAAAAGCAGTTATCGAAAACCTAAACGCAGCGTTTTAAAGCTAATTAGGAGATGATTTCAGTCTATCAACAACAGAAACTACTCTATAAAGCGATACAATGAGTAAATGAATGAATGAGTGAGTGAGTCAACGAGTTGCGAAGTTACTGCATTGGAGGACGATCGGGAACGGAAGAGAAAGCTGAAGAAGGCGATGGCTTCGTCTTCCGGCTGTCTTCTTGTTGTTGTTGGTGCGAGTGTGAGTGTTGTCGTTGTTCCTGTTCTTGTTCCAAGCTCTCTTCAGGTAGCGAAGCAAGATTCGTCGTCGAATCCATTTCGCGATCAAATTCGATTCTCTCTCTCTCTCTCTCTCTCTCTCTCTGGAAAATTCAAAATACGAAAGCTTTGCCAGAGACTTTTTCGAGTTTCGACATCGATCGAGTGAATCCAAACCAACTGTTTCGATTTTCGTCGTCTTCTTCATCGAGAATTGGGCCGAGAAATGGGTTCATTAGTAAATGGGCCTGGAGGCTGATAATGGGCTTGTTTGTTATTATTGTGGGCCTCTCTAGCACTAGTGGAGGCCCAACGTTGAAGGTCAATATACAGTAGCAGATGTTGATGGCCATGAATTTGTGTGGGATATTATAATTTTATGTTATACAAAATCTGTAAGATAAGTTGATTACCATAAAGGACGTTACAAGTTTAAAAATTTTTTAGAATAATTGATTTTTTTTAAAAAAGAAAAACCTTTTGAAATGAAATTCTATATGTATTAATTATAAAAATTTAACTTTCTTTTATTTAGTAGAATAGTCCAAATAATGTTGCATGAACTATTCATCCTTACGGGAGAAAGAACATTTATGTGTGCGAAAATGAGTATTATAATGACAAATTAATGGATATTAAAACATTAAAGAAATAATAATAAAAGTAATATACACAAAAAATTTATATGATTCAGTCTTGTGACCTATATCTACGGACGATGAAAAGAGTTTCTGTTAATAAAACAAAGTTTACAAAAATTGGAGTTAACAACTCTCAAACCCAAAGCCCTAATCCATCCATATTTTACTCTCACATAAAGAGGAAAGTTTAAAATAATATTCTAATTAATTGTTACTTTCACCCAGATCTATGACTCTTTTTGAAACAATGAAGATGGACTCAAAGTCATAAGTAGGCAACCCCACTCTAGGCATAGCTCACAATATAGCTCTCAATAACTTTTAATCTTTCTACTGACTCATGAGCAATTTGATAAAGAGAAATACATTTTGCCGATTGTACTTGCGCAAAATCTTCACTACCAACAAATTGCATGCATTCATTTATGAGGCTGAGTTAGAGTAGCTCCCGCAACATCGATCACCTTTCCAACTCTAGCATGAAGATTATGGGGATAGCTTAGTCAATAAGAAGATTGGCTGTATTTCTATTTTAATTAAATAACCAAAAAAAAAAAAAGATAGAGATCTTACATTTCTATTAACAGTGTGAGACTTTGAAGACCTTACATACCAAAAAAATTATATATGGAGGTACATCATCAATTCAGTAAAGAAACCTCTATCATATGTATTGTTTTGCACAGCCACTCCTTAGCTTCAAGCACCTAGAACAATAGCACCAAATTGTTGAGACATGATACTAGAATTGAAAAGGAATGAGTATCTCAGCCTAGCAAATGTTTTGCTTAACCACATCTTCAATAACTAGTAAATCATAAAACACAATATCATGGAAAAGCCAACCATACCAAAGATAAAAAAGATATAAAAAGAGTTAATACAAAAAACTCAAACGATGAGATAGTGTTCGTAAAACTTACTTGAGAAGATTTTCTATTGTTTGTAGGTTGTCAAGCACTCAACAGTACAATCATGAATTGTTTCCAAATAAACAATGTAATCTGTTCAAGAAAAAAGGAATTTAAATGCACATATATAGGCTCTATAATTATATATTAAATATAGATTCTGTAATTTTATATTAAATATATGATGATTATAAAAATTAAAAATGATTTTTATCATAAGAAAATAACAAAACGAATAGTCCTAGTCTTACCAAACAACCATAGTCGAAATATGTAACAACAAATAGATGTAGCCCTTTGTTGTTATAAAGAGTTTAGATTAGGTTAGCTACAAGTTCTCTTGGGATTTGGTTCAATTACATCCTCATTAGATCTGCCACTTGTCTCGGCCTCATCTGAGAATTTTCTGATTTTGCCATGTTCTTTAACAGACATGATGGCGGCACCACAAGTCTCATCAGCAATGCTGGGTAGGGTTATGTTGTGCTTCTCATATATTGGGCATACCCCACAATATTTCACTCTAGAATTAAATGGAGAGCTGTACTTGAATAAACGGAATTCAAATAAATAATTTGTGCACTGACCACATAGTTGAAGAACTGGAGCATTAGAATACCATAAAGCGACGTGTTCTGTTGATGTTTCATTTCTACAACTTAACGCGATGGTATTATCCTTCCAATCACTAAGATTCTTACAATGGCAACGGTGCCGATAACCAATATCAAAATAAGAATAACAGCCTTCAAAAACAGCACATGAAGCAAATCCAATGAGATGACCATTGACACCATCAGGGTCTATTTCAATATTTATCGAAGATCCATTAGTTTGACGATTGAACCACCCTAGAACTTCACTTCCTGGGTACAAATATCTAAGATTAACAGCTTGAGTTCCACATCCCTGGAACATGAAAATCATCAATTTTTTGAATGAGAGAGATAGAGAAAGAGAGTGTGTGATGGATTTAACAAGAGTAATTACCTTTGTTGTCATATCCCTGTGCTGGTTTATTTGGAGTTCAATAATGTTGATCACTGCTGTCTTGTCAAGCTTCAGACAATTAGCGAAGTTGACTTGGCATCCATCAAGTCTCCAACTAGGAGGTCTAGTTGTTGCCGGTTCTCCACAGTTTGAGAGATCAGTCACCAAGTTCCCGGGCAAGTTTTCCAATTTTGAGCAACCGGAAAGATAGAGCCCACGCAGAGATTTCAAATTATAGATGCCGGTCGGAATCACCTCAAGGTTTTCGCATTCACACAAAGTCAAAGTCTCAAGCCCACTAAGATTTTCAATCGAATGGGGTAGCCCCTTAATTTTTGTTCCATCTAAATTAAGATTTTTTAAACTTCCCATTGTATCCAAGATTTCTGGAAAACACTTGAGTGCAGAGCAATCATTGAGAACTGGCCATTCAAGAGCTTTCAACTTGCAAATGCTGCTGTCAATTGTGGAGGGAACTTCATGTATTGTAGTATTGCTCATATACAACATTTCGAGATTAATGCACCCACTAAAGCAAAGATCTGTAAGAGATGGAAAATGAATATCACTCGGAAAACTCCTAAGATCTTTGCAAAATCTCAGGTCCAAACGATGAAGGTTGTTGAAATGTTGAGAAGGTCTGGGAAACTGACGCAAACTACTGCAGCCATCAAGAGTTATCATCTCAATCGATGGGGCATCTAAGAAGTCTGCTAACTCAGTGAGGCTATCGCACCAAGAGAGGTCAACAGATACAAGAGATGGAAAATGAATATTTTTCCCAAAGCTTTGAAGGTTTTCGCAGCACGTCACTCGCACCCTACGAAGGTTGTTAAAAACTCGATCAACAGGTGAGGAAAACTCAAGCAAGGCACTGCATCCGCAAACATCCATCACCTCAAGTGATGGGGCATCCAGGTGGTCTGAGATCTGAGTGAGTTGGTGGCAGTCATTGAGATGAAGATATGTAAGAGATGGAAAACGATCACGTGAGGTAAAACCGAGAAAGCTGTTGCAGCGCTGAATGTCTATCTCCTCAAGCGATGGGGCATCCAGGTGGCCTGAGATCTGAGTGAGTTGGTCACAGCCTTCAATATATATCTGCCCAAGCAACGGGGCATCCAGGTGGCCTGAGATCTGAGTGAGTTGGTCACAGCCTTGAATAGTTATCTGCTCAAGCAATGGGGCATCCAGGTGGCCTGAGATCTGAGTGAGTTGGTCACAGCCTTCAATATATATCTGCTCAAGCAATGGGGCATCCAGGTGGCCTGAGATCTGAGTGAGTTGGTCACAGCCTTTAAGATGAAGATATGTAAGAGATGGAAAACGATCACGTGAGGTAAAACCGAGAAAGCTGTTGCAGCGCTGAATGTCCATCTCCTCAAGTGATGGGGCATCCAGATGGTCTGAGATCTGAGTGAATTTGTTGCAGCCTTCAAGACGAAGATATTTAAGAGATGGAAAACGATCATGTGAGGTAAAACCGAGAAAGCTGTTGCAGCGCTGAATGTCTATCTTCTCAAGCGATGGGGCATCCAGGTGGTCTGAGATTTGAGTGAGTTTGTTGCAGCCTTTGAGACACAGATATGTAAGAGATGGAAAATGATCATGTGGGGTAAAACCGAGAAAGCTGTCGCAGCGCTGAATGTCTATCTTCTTCAGTGATGGGGCATCTAGGTGGTCTGAGATCTGAGTGAGTTGGGGGCAGCCTTGGAGATAAAGATATGTAAGAGACGGAAAACGAGCACGTGAAGTAAAACCAAGAAAGTTGTCACAGTATTGAATGTATATCTCCTCAAGTGATGGGGCATCCAGGTCTGAGATTCGAGTGAGTTTGTTGCAGCCTTGAGAGATGAAGATATGTAAGAGATGGAAAACGATCACATGAGGTAAAACCAAGAAAGCTGTCGCAATATTTAATGTCTATCTTCTCAAGCCCTTGGGCATCCAGGAGGCTTGAGACCTTAACGAGATATGGACAAGACATAAGAAAAATCCACTTCAATTTTGGGGCACGCTGCAACAAGAAAACATAGTAAAATGATTATAGTAAATAAGTAATTATTTGTGAACTATAGAATATTTAAAATGAATAAAACATATCTTAACACGTTAAACCTACCGTACTCTTTTCCCAAAGCACTTCAATATTGCTATACCTCAAATCAAGTTCTATAAGGTAAGCTGGATTAAAATCTGATGGGAGTGTTTTCAAAGGATACCCAAACCAGTTAAGAGACTTTAGCTTATAAGAAAGATAACTTATACCATCTGGAAAATGCACTTTAGAGATATACAAGTTGGATCCAGCTTTATAGATGAAAGGAGAATCATAGATTTTGAGAATCATAAGATTTGTCATTTTCTCAAATGCTTGAGAATTCAAATGTTCCTCATTCATTTGGGACATATTTAAGAATATTCCTCTTATTGCATTAGTCCCCTAAAAGCAAAACCAAAAAAAAAAAAAAAGAGTAAGAGTTAATATATATCTTAAATAAGAGTTAATATATATCATAAAATAAAAAAAGACATCATAATAATTTTATAAAACATTTTAAGTGGACAAAATTCTTATACAAGACATCTAGATATTTCCTTAGAAACTTAAATACAAGAAGTTTTACGACTTATACAAGTGTGTTTAATCGACTTTTTGAAGCCTATAAAGGCCCTGTTTGGCATAGCTTTTGGAGGCCTTGGAAGCTCTTCTTGAGCTTAAAAGTGGCTTTAGGTAGTGTTTGGGTGGTTTTCCTAAAATGGCTTTTGAGTATAGGAAGAGCTTCCAAGTGAAGCCACAAATTGAAGCTTCCCCAAAAAGAGCTTCCAATGAAAACAAGGGAAGCCAAAATTCTTTTAATGAAATTTTTATAATTCCTATTTTACCCTTATTTTAATAAACAACAAATAGAATTTTCCCTTCATATCCCCACCTCCATATATATATATATATATTTGTTTACTTTTCTGATTGCAATAGAATTAATGTTTAGATAAAACTTTTTTTTTTTTTATCTTTATCATTATAATTTTTTGTAAAATTATTGACATAATTTGTATATCTTATTATGCATAAATGTATGTGTCATTTTAATTTAATTTTTATTATTTTACATATTTTAAATACCAAAGTTTAGGTAAATATAATTGAAAAATAAGTTACACATATGTCTTTATAGTAAATTGTTTAAAAATAACATATATATATTATGTAAGTGATAATGGGAAATATTTCATCCATACACATTTAAAAACTCTTTTAGAAGAGTATAAAAATCATATCATACTTAGAAGAGATTTCAACAATATTTTAACCAAACAGTCTCAAAAGCTCTTCTAAATCTAAAAGATCTTCTGAAATATATAATCCAAACAACATCTGAAAAGCTCAGGCTTCTGCTTCTCTTCTTCTACTACTAAAAGCCAAAAGTAAAAGCTATCCCAAACGGGGCCAAAGACTTGCTTGTTTCATTTTCAGTGAGTATATTCAAATATTAAACTTAAGGGTGTGTGTGAGAGAGAACATAGAATAAGTAAAGGTGTGGTGAATGAAAGACTGAATTGTGAATGATTTATTGGGACAAGTAAAAATGAGTCCAATAAAGATGAGACATCAAATATATATTCTTGATTTTGGGCATATCTAGAAATATCCCATCAACTGAACCAATCCTCTAACATTCAATAACATGGTGTAAGACAGCATAAATTCAAAGAGATGACTTGAAATTATTAATGAATTTTTAAGTAGCCAAAATCTTTGCCAAATGTATTTTGTTAATAGCCAATTCAATAATCTACCACCAAAGAGATCATAGACGAAGTCGAGCTGCAGAAACATTCAAGAATGTTCAAACTTCTTACAGATTGGTTATTCCATATTGGTTTCACTTTTAGCACTTAAGTTGAAGGCATGTATTACAAGTACTGAAGATCTATAGATATATGAGTAGCATAGCAATAAGAGTGTAGTGTGACAGTGTGAGTCAACTATAAGAGAGAGCACAGAAGAAGTCTAAGTGCAGTTAGCGAATGATTTGTTTAAAGGTGAGTGGAAAACGAGGTTAGTAACACAAATTGCACCTAATGTACCATTCTACTAATTTAGAGGGACATCAAGTTGTAATGACAATACAAAATGATGAGAGACTCACATAACCATTCTTTAGTGTGTCAAGAACAACCTCTGGTGTCCACAATCTGCTACGATTGCTTGGATTGTTGAGATCCTCTTTACGAACAATTTCCCTACCCATTTCTTGTAACAAATCATGCATTTTTATGATCTTATCATCTGATATTGTTATAAGTGACCTGTCAGAAAGGACTTCCAATGAGCGGGAATTATCTAACATTTCTGCTACATATTCTTCATGTCTCCCTACAAAAAAGCATGCAATATCAAGAAATGCAAGCCTATCTTCTTCTTCCAATCCATCATAACTAATTTGCAATACTTCGAGAATTTCTGAGCTTTTCTTTAATCTGTTTAGTGCACTTTGCCACTTTAGTTTGTTCAATCTTAATAATGATGAACCGGCCACTTTTAGACCCAATGGATTGCCACTGATAGCCCATAATATCTCATGTGAGAGTGCCATAAGATCTTCAGTGAGAGGGCTTTGTCTAAAAGCATACTTACAAAACAACTTTTGAGCTTCTTCATCGGACAATCTCTCAACCTCATATATGTAATCATCATTCACTTGACAATTATGAAGTATGTCCTTATTTCTAGTTGTAATTATGATTCTACTTCCTGGGCTTAATCGATCAAGACCTCCAACTAACTTTTCTAATTTTAAAAAATTATCCACATCATCAAGAACAATGAATACCTTTTTCCGACAGAGCCTTTCCTTGATATGTTGGGAAGAGTTACACCGTCTAATTTTATGTCTTGATCATTTAATACTTTAGAAAGAACTTCTTGTTGCAGCACACTAACTGATCCTCCACATTGTTCCAATCTTTGTCTAACATTTTGAATAAAACACTTACGGAATTCATCATAAATTTGATGAAAAATGGCATCAGCAAGAGTTGTTTTACCGATACCACCCATGCCCCAAATCCCAATAATTCGAATATCAGTATTATCAAGAGATAATAATGACATAACCTTCTTAAATCGCTCCTCAAATCCAAACAGTCCTTCAAAATCACATGAGGACAGTTTATATGCCCTCATCAATTTTTCCCATATATCTTTGACAATTTCATCAATGACTTTGAGCTCAGGCCTGCCAAATGAAATTGTCAAACAATAATATAAGCAGAAATAACCACTCCGAAGCAAACTAAAGTAACTGAAATATATTATGCCTTTTACCAGCATCACATGGTATCAGTTCAATGTGTAACGAACTCCAAAAAATTTTAGTTGATGCTAAATATGATTGTATACAAATTAAGTACAAGTAATCTAAAGCACATCAATCACATAAACTATAATAAGTAATGGTTAGAAAAGGACGGGTCCATTTACAGAAGTATTATGTGACAAAAATCATAATTAAAAACAACTAGACTCTTTTTTGAAACAAAACAAGAAATAACATGAAAATTTAAAAAAGAAAAATGAATTTAGATCCATTCCTTCAAAAAAGGACTGGTAATTTTTTTTTAATATTATTTACGATGGGATAACGGTAACTAAATAAACTTAAAAGACTGATATTTACTTATTTTGAATAAAATCAAGACTTTTGGTTTTAAGAATGGGTAAGATAAAATAAAGTAGCTAGGAGTTAGACGTACCCATTTTCATATGGCCATCCTTTTAGATCGCATGCGGCCTTCAAAGTTTGTCTCCAATTCCGCTTCTCTTCGTCAAATTCTTGTTTACGTTTCTCAACATCGGCGGGATCAACCTGCTCCTTTTCCAAGTTTTCTTGAAATTCTTTCTCAAGTCGATCAAAACCATCCTTGAAACTCCCTTCCTGGTGACGTACATCGTGTACAGTAACCTTATAGAAAACAGGTATAACAGTTTGGCCACTCTTCATAATCTCTACAAGCTCACGCAAGCACCATTTGGATGAAGCATATTCTTTCGAGAAAATGGCCACAAAAATCAACGAATCGCTTATTGTTTTGGCAAGCTTAGGCCAAATTTCTTCGCCTTTTTCGATTCCTACTTCATCCATGAAGGTTTCAATTGACTTGCGACGCAATGCTTCATAGAGATAATTGGTAAAACCATCACGGGTATCGGCACCTCTAAAATTGAGGAAAACATCATTTTTTTTTCCGGTGGTCTGGGTGGAAGAAGAAGCATTTGATTGTAAATTGCCCATAGAAAAGCAAAAGGTTACAAACAGATTTTTGAAAGTAGAATGGATGCTAACACTAACAAAAGAAAAAAAAATTAAGAGAGTTGATGATGAGGCTAGGCTGAGAATGAGATGTGTGACTGAGAAGTGCGAGAGCAGACAAGTGAAATCAAGTTGGTAGATGAAAGTGGCAACAAAAGAAATTTCAGAGAACATGGAAATGGATGCAATTTAATACTAGGAGAAAATTAAGAGAGAAATGATGAATGAGCGAAAGTTAGAGGAAAGTGCAAGTAAAGGCCAAAGTAAAGGTCATGAAAGTACTCAGTCACACGTCTTAGTCATGTGCTGTCCACAAGTTTATTCTGTGCTGTCCGCATCTTTTTTTTTAAGTGGATTGAAGACTGGCGGGTGGAAAACTACAGCATTTATCAATAAAATGGCTTTCATCCTTTTACAGACGTGTTGACTTGTCACACTTCCATCTACCAACTTGATTTCACCTGTCCGCTCTCACATCTCTCCGTTACACGTCTCTCATTCTCAGCCTAGCCTCATCGTCACCTCTCTTAAATCTATTTTAGTGTTAGCATCTTTTCAAATGAGATATATAATCATAAATGAGTAGTAAACAATTATTCACAATTTAATTATATGTAATTTTCTTTTAACAATATTATCTATTAGGGATAATTGTAAAATGTAAGATATTCAAATTGGATTCCAATTTATTTACTTACATTTTATTTCTTTTTGTCAAATTTTTTATTAACCCATTTATTTTTAATTTACCAATCAATTTTGCGTAATATATTTTATTTTATATAGATTAGAAAATAAAAAAATTCAAATTTAATTTATTTAAGTGAAAAGTAAAATATTTTCATCTTTAATTTGGTGATTTTAAGAGTTATATATTGGTCGAGTATTTCTTCTGATCTAAAAAGTAAAATATTCAAATTTTATCATTGTCCTACAAAATAAAAAACAAGATATGAATAAATTTTTTGAATTTAACCCTCATTCCCCCACCTTAAAGAAAAAAAAAAAGATTATAAAAATGATTACATACCTACAAAATTAAACAAATAACTTTTTAGGACTCATTAAATGTCATTATGTGAAAAGTTGAACAAGTTTTTAGTTAAGTGTTTGAGCAATTTCCCTAATTATATTTGTAGTAAGGGTTAGAGTTTCACATTTACTAATAATCATTAAGTGTGACGAAACCTCTTCCTTGTAATAGTTGAATTCTAATTAGTGTTTGTTCTATTGGTATGTTTGGAGTCTCACCCTTGCTAATTATATCACAAACTATTAAGAGACCTTTCTCATATAGTGGCAATTGTAGTGTTTGTTCCTTGATTAGATTGGTAACAGATTTTCCTCAAAAAATCAATAAACTATAGAATAGTTTGTAAAAAGAAAAATGATTCAGGTTGGCTTTGCCTAGTTGAAAGCTTGACTGACAAAATTTCTATCCATCACAAGAACTTTACAAACTTTCTTGCTTCTTTCATATAGTTTTCAGGATCTGCTTTCCACCCACAAGTCTTCAATCCACTTTCTCGTCTACTTCCTCCCTGTGACTAGCACTTAACATTCTGGGTCATCAGCACACATTTTTCAAAGCGGTTGATTAAAATCAAGGGAATCGTTGCTTTTTGCCTTTTCCCTCTTTCGTTGTTTCTTTTTCTAATGTAAATCAAAACTGGGGAAGAGAAAAGTAGAAAGCGAGTAAATGCTTTTGGTCTAAGTCCACAGTTTTTTCTTTCTTCAAGTGGGTAAACTGTACAGGTTTCTTTTCTTTTTTTTTTAAATACATGTATATAAAAGAAAAATTATAAATATTATTAAGCTAAATAAATACCTTCTATCACTAAATATATTTGAGAGCAATTTATAGAATTCGTTTTAATTTTTTCTTCAAAATATCATTTATAATAGAGCTATTCAAAGTTGAATTATTATAAAAATAAATGAAGATTCTTTACCGTCCTGTCAAATTGGATAGTGGTATAATTTATAAAATTTTTAATATGTGGAAAAAAAAAAGGAAAGCCAATAATTTTTAATAGTCGAGGACGTAATATGTAAGATAATATTAATAAATGGGTCAACAACAAACGCCGAGGAAATCAAATTTGGACCACTAACAATTTCCTGCCTTCGCTCCTTTATTGACTAACCTGCCTTTGCTCCTTTCCTTCCAATTTCCTACGACTTGGCCTACAAGTTACTACTTAATTAGTCTTTCAACCCAACTTATTTCTCAGCCTTCTTCCTTTATTGACTAACCTGCCTTTGCTCCTTTCCTTCCAATTTCCTACGACTTGGCCTACAAGTTACTACTTAATTAGTCTTTCAACTCAACTTATTTCTCAGCCTTCTTCCTTTCTGACTATTGAATTGTACAGTGCACTAGTCCTAAGTATTAAATTGTTAAAACCAATCATCTGATCATTGATTACATCTAAATTGAATAAGAGAAAGAATTTCTTTTAAGAGAGAAGATATAAAACAAAAAGCATTTTCGTAAGTATATGAAAAGCAGAATCCTAATTTGAATAGGATGTCAACACCAACCTCAACTTCGTGAGGACCAATCCAGTTATGTTATATGAAATTAAGTATTAATATAGGAAATTCATCAGGTGCATCTTCCAGCAATAATTTGTAATATAACTTGTTAACTTTTTAAAAAGAGTTAAATACACAATACCTCTCTGAGGTTAACTCAAATACACATGCGTGAACATTTTTATTTTTATAACACTTTACCTCTCTGTTAACAGTGAAAATCCAAAAATTTTTGGGTGTCCAAACTTCATCTTTAATATTAACAGGGGGGTAAAGTGTTATAAAAATGAAAATATTCACGCGTGTGTATTTGAGTTAACCTCAGAGGGGTATTGTATATTTAACTCTTTTAAAAGTGTTATGAGTATATTTAAGGGTACATAAGTGGACTGGTAAAAGTCTGATAAAGCCCAGTACGTTGGCCCGATAAGCAAAAGCCCAATGAATTGATTCAATGGATTAGACCCGAAAGATAAAAGCTCCACTAGCAAACACCCAGCTCATGTTGGACTAAGACCCAGTTCTTCGATGAGTAGCTCGCTGAAACGATCAACTCGCTACTACAATACTCAGATCGCTGGTCAACCATGATCCAGCTCGCCTTATGCTCAGCTCGAGCTTGCCTAGAGCGAGGTCCAACTAGTAACTTGATGCCCACGTTAATGGAATCTTTGCAGAAAGACAACAATCTAAATTGAAGAGGAGTCAACTACCAGAATTGGAGATAAAATCAAACTCCTGATTCGGCAGAGTATGTTTCCTAATTAATAAACACCAGTTTGGGAGGTGTAGTTAATTTGTGATTTTGGTTTTGGAAGCGTAATTGATGTGTGATTCTTGCCTATTTTATTTGTACTCAAATTGTATCACCTCATGCTATAAATAGGGGTTGAAATTCATTATAAACACACACAATATTCAATAGCATACTATGACTTTATAAAAATATTCAGAGAAGTAGTCATAGACGTAGGCATATTTTTGGGCTGAACCATGTAAAATTCCCTGTGCACTGTTCTTCCTCTTCTTTCTTCCTTGTTTTCTACTTTGTTTTGTTTAATTTGCTGATATTGGGTCAAGAATTTCGTTCGACCAATTTCACACGTCGATATTTTGACACTAGAATGAGAGCCCAAACTACAATTTTTAGAATTTTTATCCGTCATGATAAAAGAAAGAACCACCAGAAGTTTTGACGTGGTAGCTGACCAACCAAAGATGCAAATGGACTAGCAGCAGCATGATGTTCAGCCAATAGAGGATGCAACCATGCCCATGGTAGGTGCATCCCATGTCCCTACAATCAGCGCTGTGCTGTGGGTATGCCTTCGTTGGCTCTTTATCAACCAGCTTCGATGGTCCCTATAGTCGAGGGGTTACAAGCTTGGTACCAACGATAAGCCCAAGCCCAAAGCATGCCTAAACCCGAGGCTATTGCTGCCATAGGAGTTTATTAGCAGGGACGAAAGGAACTACCAACTCTTGAAGGACCAGTCAGAGAGCAACTGTAACCTATCGATTTAGCTCACTTTTCTAACTCCCGCTCAAGAGCTAAAGGTCGTAGAGCATGTAAAGAGGAAGTTCCGTATCTGTAAGCTTGAGAGTAAGGGTGAGCCAAGCTGGGAGCTGTCGTGTGGAAGTTGGCCACGATCGAGCTCGGGCCCTATATCAACATAAAGAGGATGAAGTAGACAATCGACGTCGTGTGGAGTCACAACGAGCTGGAGGCTCGCGAAGGGCTACTTAAGGATATGATCCCTAATGCCATTCCTCAGGTCACGAGCACGGGAAAGGGTACGACCCTCAGAATCCAATGATAGAGGAGCTCATTCAAAGGGTCCAACAACTTGAAGCACGCCTTGGTATCTCAAGCTAGCATGATCGGTATAAGGAGAAAACCTCATTTACGAGGGAGATTGAGACACAGCCTCTCCCTCCCAAATTCAAGGTCTTCAGCATTCCTCAATACAAGAGGGACATCAACCTTTATGATCACCCGGATGCATTCAATGTCCAAATTGACCTCTAGACGGCTAATCCATTGGTCAAGTGTCGTGTTTCCCAAGCCATCCTAGGGGATATTCCACGGACCTGGTTCAAGAGTCTCTTAGCTCGCAGTATAGATAGTTAGGAAGAATGTCAACGGAAATTCATCAGCCAGTACCGAGCTCTAAAGAGGCAGCTCGTACCATCTTATCACCTTACAACGATCTTCCAACGACTATCTTCTAGTGACCAAATGAATCATTGAAGGATTATATCACCAGGTTCAGACGCGAAGTTAGCAACGTAGAGAATCCTTCAAATGAAAGTATCCTAACTACGATCTCAGCTGGACTTCGTAAAGATGAGAAGTTATATGAAAGCATTTACAAATCTCCAGTGAGGGACCTAGGCGAATTCTATGAATGGGCTACCAAGAAGATTAGATGGGAGAAGACCTTCAGCCTTAAGAAGACTAATAAGAAGGGTGAAGCGGACAGTTCTAACTAGCCGAAGAAAAGAAATAATGGTGGGAATGGAAATGAAGGTCAAAGTAACGACTCAAACAATCAAGTGGCTGAAAAGGCCAAGAAAGAGCCTAGAAATGAACGACTTCAGCATCAAGATCGCTATGATAACTACAACATCCTGTCAGACATGTAGGAAAAGATTTTTGCTATAAAGAGAAATAAAGAGGACTTCAGGAAGTCCCATCCCATGAAGGCTTCTGTTAATCTCAAGGTTAGGAACAAGTTTTATGCTTAATATAATAAGATCGAGCACAATACTTCAGAATGCAGAGCGTTGAATAATGCCATTAAAGATCTAATCAGGAGAGGAAGCCTGAGAGACTATGTGGTGTGACTAGCAAATCCATGACCTCAGCAACAACGACATTAACAACAATAGCTAGCATAACAGCAGCACTAGTAAGCTCCTGAATAAGGGCATAAACTTACAGTAAGAACCATCTTCACAATACATGGAGGCCCCATATCGCAGGTACATCCAATAGGTCATATGAACGATACGTGCGAGAAGCGAACCATGTCTTGTTCACATGTTACAATGGACTAGAAAGACCTGTGAAGAAAGTAAGAACGACCTCGGATGACATTGTTTTCAGTGAGGAGGATGCTAGGGGTGTATGTTGGCCCCATAATGACGCACTCATCATTCTAGTAAAGATTAGCAACACTGAGGTATGGTGGATTATGATTGATATAGAGAGCTCAATAAATGTCACGTACAGAGGGTGCTACGACTAGACGAGACTAGGAGCAGAATAGTTGAAGTATTCCCCAGAACCTCTTTATAGCATTATCGGAGATGCCATCACCCCAATTGGTCAGATAAGACTTTCGCTTATGCTTGGGGATTCAGGTCGTCAAGCGACTGTGCTGACAAATTTCTTGATAATTAATTGTCCCTCAGCATACAATGTGGTTTTGGGAAGACTTGCAATGAACAATCTAAATGTGATCACTTCCACTAGGACCCTCGCAGTCAAATTTCCAACCTTTAATGTTGTCTCGGTGACCTGAGTTGTCTCGTCCTAGGAGGTCGCAGCAGGTATCTCTGCATCCTGAAGAGCGGTATCTGCGACAGCTGACTAGGCAGCATGCTCTTTAAACCTTTCCACCTCTGGGAGCGCTTTTTCACCGAAAAACGAGAAGTCCAGTTTGGGGGTGAGCTTTCCATAAAGTGAAAAGGAAGTTACTGTAGGTTTTCGATTCTGCTTCTTCTCTAGCTTAGGTCACCTGCACAACGACCTCATTCTTAGCGAAAGTGACCTCTTTCTTAGTAGTCTCAACTCGCTGTTTAGCAGATTCTACTTGTTTCTTTGTTTCTACTTTGTTTTGTTTAATTTGCCAGTACTGGGTCAAGAACTTTGGTAAACCAAATTCACACATCGACAAGAAGCAGATAAGAAATATAAAGGACATGTCAAGAAACATAATTGATGAGCTCTGCCATTTGAATTTTTTTTCTTCTTAAATATTGTTGTTGAAACAGAGAAATAAATGGAAAACAAAGACAGGAAGCAAAAGAGACTGGTATAGTTTTGGTTTGTGTATGGAAAGAGAGAAATGAAAGGAAAGGGTTAATTGCAGAAAGAGAACAATGAACTAGAAGCAAAGCAAGAGCTGGTAGCCACTTGTATTCCTC
Source organism: Litchi chinensis (assembly GCA_019925255.1). Lineage (NCBI taxonomy): Eukaryota > Viridiplantae > Streptophyta > Magnoliopsida > Sapindales > Sapindaceae > Litchi > Litchi chinensis. The sequence goes on along the minus strand of CM034462.1, from coordinate 5,186,545 downwards.
AAAAACCAATGACTAAATTATATTCAATTCCATCTGTACAATAGAATATTAAAATAAAATTAGAATATTAAAATAGTGCTCTGCCATGAGAAACGCAGTAAGACTAGAGACAGAGATAACAGAGCTTTATTTATTTATTACATTAGAGCAAAATTAATTTTGTTATTTTTTTCTTGGAGCAATCGATATTGACCCCCCAATTCGAATGTTATTATGCAATTAATGATTTTGATTCAATATTTATTTTATCATGTGAAAATAAAAAAGGAGAAAATCTTAATAGACTATAATTTGAATCGACTATACACTTTTAACAACTACATTTGATATTAAAGCATTTTTTTTTTTAATTTTTACATTGGATAGAAGAAAAAAAAATTGTTATCTCAGTACAAATTAACAACCACATCTACTGATACCTATGTTTTCCTTTCGAAAGGACAAGAGTACAAACATGATATCTTTTAAAATAGAAAGGAAAAATATAATTGAACATTCATATCATATAACGTTGATTGTGATATTACCCCATTAAAAGCTTCATTTTGTTAGGCTAAAATGATTGCACAGGTTAATTGATCCTATCTCTAAGAATAGATTAGTAATCTCGCTATAGTATTCAAGAGATTTTCTTCCCTTTTTGAATACTACTCTATTACCATTTATAAGATCAACTATCTAAACTATCAAGCATAAGTCAACTGATGAAACACATATTATGAAAATAAATCAACCAAAAGATAAATAATCATGCTAGGAAAGTAACTTCACCAAGATTTAAAGCAATTAGCATAGCTTCTAGTTTTCTTTCTTTAGGAAATTTCTTCCTTCGACTTGGCTTGGTTTTCCAATATGGTGGTTGTAACTCCCAGCATGTCCAACTGTTCCAACATTCCATAAACCGGAGACGAAAAATTGCGAAAATACTAAGGGTAAAGGGATGAGGATGTTGCAGACATACCTCCTACATGTATATCGCGTCTTAACATTTTAATATGAAGCCTCCTCATATCTTTGAATACGGATTTCTATGAAGAGCTGAAATGCAATATTACTTGTCATGATTCTGGATGACTGGCCTCTACGGTTTGTTAGAACACACATTCAAAATGAGCCATAGACTTTACTCCTCAGCAACAATGCATGTCTTTGATGACAATGAATAACAAGAAGATACCATGTTAATTATGTTCTTTAAGTGCAAATTGTTTGTTCATACAGTGAAAACTGACAATTACTTAAATCAACTAGTATTATTAAATTTATAGTTGGAAGATTCTCTGGTTGTGTTGTAGCTTACGTTTAGTCCTTGACAACAAGTCATTCTACATAGAATGCAATGAAGCCAATTTTTGCTTGCAAACATTCCCCTCTTCTTACAGTACAAAAAAATTTGATACTCATCAACTTGATATGCTATCTAGACATCAAAAATGGTAAACAAATGTAATGATATTAGTAACATGGTAGCATGAATTTAATGAATAAATCAAAAAAAAAAAAAATACAAATTAAAATTTTCTTATTACCTATTAGATTCAAAATTTTGCCAGTCTTAGCATCTTCAAAGTTTACAAATCAAGATAGGTAAGTGAAATTGTAATGACTTACCATTTGAAAAGCAAAAATGCAAATAAATTAGTGAATCCTTCAATAAAGACAGATAATTTAAAAACACTAAATAGAGTATTAGAATAGATTATTAAAGCTATTAAAAATAAGATGATGAAAGTATAACCAATTGTTTTAATGTAGAATGGGCATACATGAAATAGAAGTTGGAAATGAATCAGATAATCCTCATCCTTTTATGCATTCTCCTTCGGATTGCACATGAGTAGCTGCAATTAAATCTCCATTAAAACTAGATAGTAACAATTGCTTTGAAGATTTGAAGGACAAAATGCCACCAACATTCCAGCATATACACTCCACCTCAGGCCAGCTAGCTATAGCTGAAAACGCCTCTAACCAGCATGTTCAACACCAAACAAACGACTCAACTCAACAACTGAGAACCGAAGCAAAATCCAACCTCTCTAGCATAACGTAACAATATACAGCTTTAGAGATGATTGCAACTTCACAAAGAATAGTAGCCAACTGAAATAAACTTGAAGAAAACCCTGCTATATACTGAAAGCTAGACATAATATTGGGCAATAACATTGGTTACAGAACGAAGTTTTGGATATTGGTACTTGAACCTTTTTGAGAAAAAGATCACTGAAGTTGACCCAAATCAATAGGACAATGTGTTATTTTTTGTCTCTTATAATTGCCTTGTAATATAGGGAATTTGATCAACATGTTACTTGCAAACCAACTTTCATGGATAATGTAAAAACTTTTTGATATCTTCATCGAGACAATGCTATTTCATTTCATCTACAAAAGTTCAACTAATCAATGAAGTGAAGAACCATCTAACACCAGGAGCCCCTTAGTTTGAGAGTCAAATAGTCCATGGCTTTCCATTGAAGGAAAACAAAAAACAAAAGAAAAACAATATACTAGAGTGGACATTTCCATGATGCCAATGCCAACGTCTAGGAGAGCTGTAAACCAAACAATGAGAGCATCAATGTTTTACAAAAAGAAAAGTATTAGATAATGTTAATGGAAGAAATGAATTAATTTTCCATGATTGTTTAATGCTTGGAACGAATAAACGAGATGCAACACTTTTATGTTAATTCTTCCAAGCATATCATAAAAATATCAACACTTATAGATAAATAAATAAATATATAAAAGCATGTGCATGGTACAAGTGTGGAAGAAATTACTGAACAAGGAATACATTTCATAACAGATTTGCATCTCCATTCATTTAAAAGGTCGTTTAAGCTTATAATAAAGAAGCATATTAGAGAATGATTAATACCATTGTGAGACGAATGGATATCCTAATGTCTATAATTTATTTCTATAACTTTAGAACTTGTATTTACAAAACAAACCTTTGTTGAGGCCTAGGGCTCTTCTTCCAGGATTGTATCTGCAATGTAAAAATTTTCCTAAATAGATATGCAAATGCTTTGTGTTGAAGATTTTGGATGTTGCTAAGGTGAGATGGTAACCCAATCTTGTAAGCATTCCCAAATAGATATACAAATGCATTGTGTTGAAAATCCATGTATGTTTCAAACCAGAAAAGAAAAAATCCAACCGAACTTTCAAATCACACAGTGGAGATTGTTTACCCCATTATACACTTTATCTCGTTGGGCTAAAAAACAAATAAGTGCAAGCTGATTGATCTATCTCTAATAACATATTTGCATTTTCACTATACTGTTCAAGTGATTTTCTTAACTTTTTTCAACATCGCTGTATTACCATTGACAAGAAGATCAACTATCATAACCTATCAAGCATAAGTCCACTGATGAAACACAAATTATGAAATAAAACAGCCAAAAGATAGAGTATCACACTGTTCAAGTATCTTTAGCAAGATTAAAAGCAAGCGGCCTAGCTTCTGTTTTCTTTCTTAAGGACTTAACGTCTTTCATCAGCTCAACTTGGCTTTCGAATATGGTGCTTGTGATGTCTTGCATTTCCAGCTGTTCAAATATCCAAGAAAATGTATTTGATAAAGAAAAAGTGAGAAAACACTAAAGGAAAAATGATGAGTGTAGCGCAAACATACCTCCTGCATCTGAAATTGTCTTGATATTTTGATGTGGAGCTTCCTCATATTTTGTACGGATTTCTGTGAAAGACTGAAATAGAATATTACCTTTTGCTGTGAATTTGGATGGGAGACCTTCATGCGTTGTTATAGCACATTTTCAAAATCAACCATTGTTCAGCACAACAATGGAGGTGTCTTCGATGACAACGCATACAAGAAGTACCATGTAGCTATACTCTCTTCGAGCATACTGCCATTTAGATAGTGAAAGTAAACAATTATTCAAGTCAACTAGTATTCTTACATTTATAGTCGGAAGATTCCTTGGTTTTGTTGTAGCCAATATATTAGTCCTCGCCAAAAAGTTATTCTTCATAGAATGAAATGAAGCAATTTTTGGCTTGCAAAGATGCCCATCTCTTCACAGTACGGAAAATTTGATACTCATCAACTTGATCTGTCATCTAACATTTAAAACAATAGGCAAACACGGTGATAGTTTAGAAGCAACCAATTCATCAATTCAACTACATCAAGCAAAAATGATATAAATAAAATTTCTAATTAGTTGGATCAAAATTTTGCAATTTGAGTATCTCTAGAGTTAAACAACATAAGATTGGTAACTGAAATTGTAATGACATGCTATCTAAAAAGCAAAAATGCAAATAAGTTAATCTTTCAATTTAAAGGTAGAGAACCAATTTCAAAAACTTTGATTTGAGTATTAAAATAGATGATTAAATTAATAAAAAAAATGAACAAATGGAAGTGTAACCAATTGTTTTGATGTAATAAATGGGCATACTTGATTTGATGTGATAAGTTCTCTTAATTCCTCATCCTTTGATGCTTCCTCCTCCACAGTGTCGATGAATTGTTGTTATTTAGTCTCCATTTAAAGTAGATAGTAAATCTTGCAAGATTTTTTGTACAAGAAATGCACCACCAAAATTCCAACATATAAACTTCATAAATGATAGCAGGTCAGTCAGCCATGGCTGAAAACACCTATAAGGCCATAACCGACATTTTCAACACCATATATATGACTCCAACTCAAGAACTGAAAATGAAACCAAAAACTAGTTTATTAGCAAAAGATAACAATATACAGCTTTAAAGATAATGACAACTTCATAAAGAATAGCAGCAAAACTGGACTAGATTCAAAGAAAATCCTACTATTTACCAAATTTACACAACACTATATAATTGCAGAAAAGTACAAGAATTTTTTCAGAAAATATAACATCCTATATTTCAAGGCATTGATGTTATGATAATAGATGAATAATCACAGCACCACACATAAATGTAATGAATATGAAAAACTTACCAATGAAATAATGTATTGATAAGTTACATAAGTAGTTTACATCTAGATATGATGATTAAGCATAGCTATTAAGGTCAACAAATATGGATAACTATAGAATTGCACAAAAGCACAATAATTTTTTTAGGAGATATAACAACTTATATTTCAAGGCATTAATGTAATGATAACAGATGAATAATCATAACACACATAACTGTAATGAATATGAAAAACTCACCAATGAAATAATATATTGATTACATAAGTAGTTTACATCTACACACGAAAGAAAATGTCATCTATTGACAAGAGGAATCCAAAATAACGAAAGGGGTTTGTGCTTTTTATGATATCATAACAGGGCTAATAAGTTAGTGGATTAATAAGTTATAAAACACCATAATTAAAATTAGGAATGGATTAACAGAACATTGAAAAAAAAAAAAAACACAAAGAGGATGGTTCACAGTATATTTTGCAATGGAATGGCAAATTACCTCAGCAACTTTGTTCAACTTATCTCTTACATTCTGCAACAGTTGGGAAAGTCACCATCCCACTTATAGAATTCTAAATCCATGTTATCAAGTATCTTCTCGGCAACTTAGTGTTGAAGGGGAAGAGAATGATGTGAGCATGTAACTTTTAACTAACAAAAATCAGTGATGCCTAAACTAACAACATGACAACAACGTTACAAAATTAACAGATTCATCTATAATTAATTGTTTTCAGAAAGAATAAAAAGAAAAAGGAAGAAAGATTGATCTAATTAGAAAGCAAGGAAAATTTCACTCAAGTCCGATACAGGATGTGCATGGATGGTGATACATCAATTTGCTGTCACATTAGATATATATCCACTATGGCTAAAAATCGAAAACGCATTCCTAATAAATATGGAACTTTACATTAATTATGTGAAGATATTTAAAACCAATACCTTTTTCCCAATCATTCGACCATCGGCAAATAAATGCTTGAGGATCCTTCTCTGACAATTCCTTAAGATACTCTGCATAGGTGATACTAGGAGAAGATGGTTCAAGGGTATCATAGCCTTGATCTTTGAACCACTCAAAATCTTTAGCCAAATTTTTAGACCTCTCCAATCCACTGTTTCTGAACTCAGCATCTAAAGTGAAGTAATATAATAAATTATTCTTTATCCTGCGAATGTAACATAATAAACATAAAATACACAAATAGGTTGGAGTTGCAATAAGAGAAAGGTCACAGGTTGAAAAGATAAATGTGATGAATTTTGATAGAGTTTCACATTCAAACACAGTTTGAAATACATGTCCATACGTTGATAGAATATAGGATAATGAAATTGTTGTGACAACGAGCATCTAGAAAATAAAGCATTGAAGCAAATTATAACACACCATAACAGAGCATAGCACTAAAATCTTAGATGTAATTGTCAAGAAGCAAGTATAATTGAACAAAGCACATGAAACCAACTAGTCTGACTAAACGATAAGAAGCGATCAAAGAGAGTGACTTACAAACAAGAGGACAGACATAGCCAGAAACAAGAGAATCTCCAATTATCGATTCTGCAAGTGCTTCTATCGAACAAGTAAAATACAAATAAGTTAGTGGGTCTTTAATACATTAAAGGGTGTTAGAACAGAGCATTGGAGTAATAATAATGAGAAATTGTTTTTCATGAAAATGAAACTAAATGTGTATATTTTTGCTATTACAAATGGGCATACCTAACATAGAATATCGGCATGAATGAGCCTTTATCTCTTCACTTTCTTCCTCCTCCAGATCATAGATGAATTTGCCATTTATGTAAACGCAAGGGATGTAGGCTATTTTGGACCACTCTTTTCCTCTATCTCTTTTGCAAGCTTTGTTCAGTAGAGGACATCTGCCTATATATAAGACTCAAGAGAGGATGGGAGGCTTGGGAGTGACGTAAGCTCTGGGCCATCATTAATGTTGAAGAACTTTAGAAAGGATGTGAGTCTTGGAAGTGATGTGAGTTCTAGGCAATCTGCAATCTGCAATCTTCAAGGTCTTCAAAGAAGGGAGGTCTTGGGATTCCTTAAAAGACAAGGTCTTCAACTTTTGAAATTGTCAATCACTAGCTTCGGTAGAGTGGAGGGCAAAGTAAATGTCATGTCCTCCTCTTGGTTGCACTCTCCATTCGACCTTCCTCTAATGCAGAGGTATTCGAGAGACGTGAAATTGTGTAAACCCCTTTCCATGAGCGCTTTATATTGTTTGTGACCCTCAATTGAAAGCCTTATAAGTTCGATGGGCAAACCTTCTTCAGACGATGATCTTTGTTGGTCCACACTTTCAAGCCATCACATGTAGCTAAGCATCTCTTTTACTATCTGGAAAAAATTTGGAACTTGACTTTATAGCAGGGCCTATACCTTTGTAGCAAAGCAACCCTATAAAAACAGCAATTCAATCTCTAATATAGGCGGATAGTATTAAAATCTAGTAGTTTCTATAACAAAAAGAAAATTCCAGGATATAATACTGCACCTTATATGATATAGCTATAGTAAAATAACTTTCAGGGATCTTATCACCAATTAAAATACAAAGCCAGAAGGACTTCTCTAGAAGAAAAGAAGAACACCACGAACTTTAACTTAGAACAAAAAACTGGGAAAGATGCTTCAGTATATACAAAACATTCCTCTGCTAAGATCTAGGGCTCTAGAAAAGGTGAGTGTAAGAATTGGAAGATGATGAACATTCTTCCCAAACAGATTTACAAATGCTGTTTTGAAGATTTTAGATGTTGCTTAAATGAAATGGTACCCAATCTTCTAGACATTAATTGACATCATAGAGTACAAGATCCCTTTGCAGTAAAAACATAATGATTAAATGTAGATATTATGGTCAACAAATATAGATAATTATAGAATTGCAGAAAAGCACAAGAATTTTTCACAAGATATAACATCCTATATTTCAAGATATTGATGTAATGATAACAGATGAATAATCACAACACCATACATAAGGGTAATGAATATGAAAAACTCAACAATGAAATAATGTATTGATAAGTTACAAGTAGTTTACATCTAGACACGAAAGAAAATGTCATCCATTGACAAGAGGAATCCAAAATAATGAAAAGGGCTTGTGCTTTTCATGATATCATAATAGGCTTAATAAGTTAGTGGATTAACAAGTTATAACACACCATAATTAAAATTAGGAATGGATTTGACACCACAGAACATTAAACAAAACAAAGAGTAAGGTTGATAGTATATTTTACAATGGAATGCAAATTACCTCATCAACCTTTTTTAGCTTATCTCTTACATTCTGCAACAGTTGTGAAAGGTCACCATCCCACTTATAGAATTCTAAATCCATGTTATCAAGCATCTTCTCGGCAACCTAGCATTCAAGGGGAAGAGAATGATGTAAGCAAGTACTTAATTTTGACTAATAAAAATTAGTGATTCCTAAACTAACAACATGACAACAACTTTAAAAAATTAACAAATTCATCTATAATTAATTGTTTTTAGAAAGAATAAAGAGAAAAAAGAAGAAAGATTGATCTAATTGCAAAGCAAGAAAAGTTTCACTCAAGTCTGACATAGGATGTGCATGGATGGTGATACGTCAATTTGCTGTCATGTTAGATATATATCCACTATGGCTAAAAACTGAAAACACATTCCTAATAAATATGGAACTTTACATTAATTATGTGAAGACATTTAAAACCAATACATTTTTCCCAACCATTTGACCACTGGCTAAGTGAGCAAAATATATATTGTAGAAATGGCAAATAAATGCTTGAGGATCCTTCTCTAACAATTCCTCAAGATAAACTAATGTAACAAATTAATTATTCTTTATCCCACGAATGTAATATAATAAACATAAAATACACAAATAGGTTTGAGTTGCAAAAAGAGAAAGCTTGTAGGCTAAAGAGATAAATATGATGAATTTTGACAGAGGCTCACATTCAAACACAGTCTGAAATACATGTCCATACATTGATAGAATATATGATAACTAAATTGCTATGACAATGAGCATCTAGAGAACAAAGCACTGAAGCAAATTATAACACCATAATAGAGCATAGCACTAAAATCTTAGATGTAATTGTGAAGAAGCAAGTATAATTCAATAAAGCACATGAAACCAACTAGTTTGACTGAACGATAAAAAGCAATAAAAGAGAGTGCCTTACCCATAAATGGACAAACATGGCCTAGAAACAAGAGAATCTCCAATTATCAATTCTGCTAGTGCTCCTGTCGAACAAGCAAAATACAAATAAATTAGTAGGTCATCAATATATTAAATAAAGTGTTAGAACAAAGCATTGGAGTAATAATAATGAGAAATTGAAAATCAAACTAAGTGTTTTGCTATTATAACTGGGCATACCTGATATAGAATATCAATATGAATGAGCTAATCATCTTAAAGTTCTTCCTTCAGATCATAGATGAATTTGCCATCTATGATAACCTTAGGGATGTCGACTATTTTGTACCACTCTTTTCCTTGATCTCTTGTACAAGCTTCTTTCAACAATGGACATCTCTTTATACATAATTGCCCAAGAGAGGATGGGAGGCTTGGAAGTGATGTGAGCTCTGGGCATTCTTCAATTATCAAGGACTTTAGATAGGTTAGGTCTTCAAATTCCTTCAAAGACTGGTTCTTTAACTTTTGGAATTGTAGAATCACTAGCTTAGTTAGACTGGAGGGCAAAGTAAATGTCATGTTCTCCTCCTGGCTATACTCTCCATCCGACCTTCCTCTAACGCAGAGGTATTCGAGAGACATGAAATTGTGGAATCCCCTTTCCATGAGTGCTTTATATTGTTTATGACCCTCAATTGAAAGCCTTATAAGTTTGGTAGGCAAACCTTCTTTAGACAATGACATATTTGGACAATCGTATATATGTAAAGAGGGGAAAGTGTGTATTCCACTAGGTAAGGCTTTTACTTTTGAACATTTTCGTAGCAAAACACTTACGTTATTGAAGGGGAGCCCTTCTTTTGGAAAGGAAGTAAAACCTCCACAATTAAACATCTGCACGATATGGAGACTAGTAAAAGTGTTCAAGCCTTTTGGAAGAGATTTGAGTTTATCATAACTATAGATGAAGATTTCGTAAAGAGTATTATTGTTATGAAACTTATCAACAATTGCCTCCAATTTTCCACAAAATTCAATGTTTAGGGTTTCAAGAGTCTCAGGTAAATGGCCTTTTGGTAACAAGGTTGTAAGCTCTAGGCAATTTCCAATTTTAAGATGTTTGAGTGTCATAGGTAAATGACCTGTCAATGATAATGCTGTCAAATTTGAACATCTTGCAATAGAGAGGCTTGTGAGTGCAGTAGAGAGTTGGTGTATTGAGGGCAAACATGTGAGAGATGGACATCCACCTAAAGACAAGTGTTCAAGATGACATGTGTTGGTATTGACTTTCTTAAAGTGAGGTAAAAATGTTGGAGATGAAGATGATGATGTACAAGTATCCTCATTATCATCCAAAACACTCTGCAATTTCTCACAAGTTTCAATATGAAACTTCTTTAAAGATTGAAGTATCTATCCTCTAAAAATGAAATTAGAGAATTACACCTCTCAATACTCATTTCTTCCACAAGAGTATTCTTTTGTTTAATTACTTCAAGCTAATTTGTGAGCTGAACATCACAGTCTTTAAAAACAAGCTCTTTAAGGGAAATGAAACTATGTAGTCCATGATGTGGCTTCTCTATAGAAATCTTATTTTGCCACAATTCTATTACTTCTTTACAACCCTCAATTTTTAGACTTTGAACTTTCTTAAATTCTTGCATTGACCAATCACCAAAATCTGAAATATTTGAAAGAGTAATAGATTCTAATGACTTAAAGTAGGTTGAGCTAGTGCACACAATCTGCTTACATTCATCAAGCTTCAACTCGCATAGCCTTGGGATGTTTAATAATGATACCACGAATTGCTGACATTTGTGAATCTCAAGCTTCTTCAACGAAGAGAGATTATTGGGCAATATTTTAGAGAGTTTGGGACAATTTACAATGGAAAGCTCTTGAAACTTAGAAAAGCTATCATTTTCTTAGATAGGATCCCAAGACTCTCATTCTTTTAAATCTTTAAAACAAAATGTCTGCAAAGATTGAAAAGATTTTGTACAATGCTCTCCATAAAATTCAGAACTAATGCTTTTAATCTTATTCATACCTTTGTGTTGTGCCTGTTTTCGCGATTTGTGTAAATAGGCCAGTAAAGGCCCAACTGGACATGAACGGAAGCAGAAGCCCAGAAGGACCATGCCTCCAACCACTGCCACGAGTTCGCCAGATCGCGAGATCGCACCACAGCCAGATCATCCCACCGTCACTCCACCCGCATCAACAGTAACCCAGGTCGCCTGATTTGATAGACCCCTGGTCCATCCCAGTAGAAACTGTTCGCAGCAAATTGTCAGAACCACCAACTTTCCTGACTCCACGCCGAAAATCACCCGTACAATTACCTAGAAGCATTCAATACTGCGGCTATGTAATTAATGAAGGAAAGACCCCTCCTGATGCATTAAATGCAAACGTGTGTGAGGGGAGAATAATCATCACCTCTACAATTAATGAAGCATGACTATGTCAGAGTTAGTGGTAAATGGTCGTTGCATGTAACGTGTATGACAATCTTTTGTATTTTTTCTATCATCTCTCTCTCTCTATAAATAGGGGAGATTTTCACTGTACAAACAAGCTGAACAATATACTAAAATACTATCACTCTGCCGAAATAAGATCAGAGTGGTCGTGGATGTAGGCGCAGTCGTCGAACCACGAAAAAATCTTGGTGTCTTCCTTCCTTCCTCCCCTTCCCCCTCTCTCCCCCCCTTCTCATCTTTACTGATCACTTCATTAAACTCACCTAACTGTCACGACCAACATTCCTTGAATTTAATGAAGCTCTACCAACCTTAAACTGTATTTACTACGCATTTATCACACATTCGTTGTCGTTGTCACCCCCTTTTATTACCTTGCTCGCAGTCTGGGCCCTAGAATCTCTAGGTTGACCGTTTCCAAACGTCAACATCTTTTGGCGCTAGAAGGAGGGCCCAACAGCGACCTGGTAATCTCTCGCCAGTTCATTATTTTATATTTGCTCACGTTTGTTTACTATGGCCAGAATCAAGGCCACGAGGAATGTCGGAGTGGCAGATGAGCAACCTGAAGTTCGAAAAGACCAGCAGAGTGCCTCGCCTTCCAGAGATGAGGTCGTTCAGGAATGGCAGCAGCGCCAGCGAGCTCTGGAAGATACAGTCAGGGAGTTAACAATGACGGTCAGGGCGTTGGTATAAGTCCAAGCCCATACCATGCAAAGGCAGGTGGAGGTTGCACCGCTAGGGAGAGCTCGCTGTTAGCCTTCAAAAGAGATCCCATCTTCAGAGGGAGTAGCTGCCAGGGACAGGTCGCTGATGGAGGGATCAGCTCGCTCCTCAAATCTAAACCCAAGGAAGGCAAGGAGACAGGACCAGGAGCGACAAATCTCACCTCGCCCAAATGAGATAAGGGTGAGGGTGAGTCCGGAGGGCGATAGGATTGTAGAAGGAAGCCGCAGACAGGAACGAGCTCGCGAGCCCCTGCAGATCATGAGCCCGAGCCACGGGGGGCTCCTAGGCGTGTAGGAGCCCTCAGAGAGGAAAGCAGATCGCGGGACCGTCCCTTGGGGGAGCAGGAGAGCACAAGTGAATGGAACCCCAATCGACGATCTCTAACTCAAGACCCAATGGTAGAGGAATTATTGCGGAGGGTCCGACAGTTAGAGGACCTAGAGGCCAATCCGGAGAAAATCAGGGCGCTTGTGGAGATGAGGTCCCCCTTCAGAATCAAAGATGTGCACAGCCTAAACGACCAGGTCGCAGCTCTCAGCCAGTTCATCTCGAAGGCTACTGACAAGTGCATGCCTTTCTTCGAAGCAATAAAGAAGGCCAAGAACTTCGAATGGACTGAGCATTGCGAAGAGGTATTCCAAAAGCTGAAGGAATATATGGGCCAGACTCCCCTTCTATCCAAGCCAAAGGATGGGGAGAAGTTATTCTTATACTTAGGTGTGTCCAAACATGCTCTGAGCGCAGCCTTGGTGAGAGAAGAAGAGAAGATGCAGCTGTCTATATACTACATTAGTAAAAGGCTGATTGATGCGGAGACCCGATATTAACAAATGGAGAAGCTCGCGTACTGCCTGGTGACTGCCTCGAGGAAGCTGCGCCCTTACTTCCAAGCTCATCAGGTGGAGGTCCTTACATAGTACCCTCTCAGGCAAGTCCTCCAGAAAGCTGATACTTCAGGCAGGCTCCTCAAGTGGGCCGTCGAGCTCGCTCAGTTCGACATAGAATACAGGCCCAGGACGGCAGTCAAAGCCCAAGCACTTGTAGATTTTATTGTTGAATTTACAGGACCAGTATCCGAGGAGGAGGAGCTAGCAGATGATCAGACTTGGGAACTTTATGTGGATGGATCCTCTAACGAGCACGGCTCAGGGGCAGGAGTGATGCTAATCAGCCCAGAAGGCCACAAGATTCTGAGTGCCTTAAGATTCGGATTCCGGGCGACCAATAATGAAGCCGAGTATGAGGCGTTGCTCGCCGAACTCCTCCTGACAAAGGAAGTACGAGCTATACAGGTAAAGGTCTTCAGCGACTCTCAACTTGTTGTTTGCCATGTCAGGGGAGAGTACCAGACTAAGGGACAGAAGATGTCAGAGTACCTCAAAAAGGCTAAGGAGTTATTGGGAGCTTTAAAAGGGTTTGAAGTAAGTCAGATCCCCAGGGCTCAGAACTTTAATGCGGATGCCCTGGCCTGCTTAGCGACCTCCCAGGATGCGGACCTCCTAGAGTCCATACCTGTAGAGTTTCTACCGGCTCCAAGCATTGAAGACAAAGAGGTAACGATGTTCATGCAAGTCCGGCCTAGCTCATGGATGAGCTCGTTATTAGACTACCTGCAGAAAGGGAAGCTGTCAGAGGACAAGCTAGAAGCCTGCCGTTTACGGGCTAGAGCAGCCTGGTACTGCATTTATGATGACAAGTTATACAAAAAAGGATTCTCAACCCCGCTGCTGCGGTGTATAGATGATGAAGACTGTGAGATAGTGCTGAATGACATTCATGCAGGTCACTGTGGGAACCATGCAGGAGCCTTATCCTTAGCGCAGAAGGCCCTCAGACAGGGGTTCTACTGGCCAACTATGAAGCAAGATGCCACAAACCTGGTGAAGAAGTGCGATAAGTGCTAGAGGTTTGCCAAAGTCCCTCGAGCTCCACCAGCATACCTCCAGCAGATGGTGAGTCCATGGCCTTTTGCGATCTAGGGAATGGACCTCATCGGACTTTTACCTACAGCTCGAGGAAACTGTAAGCTTGTTGTGGTTGCTATAGATTACTTCACCAAGTGAGCTGAAGTTAAGGAACTAGCAGAAATCTCCACCACGAAGATAGAAAAGTTTGTGTGGGACAACATCATCTGCAGGTTTGGAATCCCTCAGCAGCTCGTGACAGACAACGGGACTCAGTTCACCAGCGAGCAATTCATAGACTTCTGCAACGAGCTCGAAATCGTGAAAAGCTTCTCAATAGTTGACCACCCTCAGGCCAACGGTCAAGTCGAGGCTGTGAACAAGATCATCAAGCAGACTTTGAAGACCAAGTTAGAGGCAAGAAAAGGGGCTTGGGTGGATGAGTTACAGAAAGTCTTTGGGCATATAGGACCACGGCTCAAAGCTCAACCGGTGAAACCCCATTTTCTATGGTCTATGGAACCGAGGTCATGATCCCAGAGAAATTTGAAGTCACCAACCAGCGGAGGGCTTCATTCCGACCTGAGGACAATGATCAGCTGCTTGCTGCAAGTTTAGACTTAGCCGAGGAAGCGAGTGAAGCAGCTCGCATGAGAGTAGCAGTGTACCAGCAGAGAGTTGCCAGGTATTATAACAAGAAGGTTCGAGCATGAAGCTACAAGGCAGGGGATCTGGTTCTCAGATTAGTCCTCCCCGGAGCTCGCAAGACAAGTGACGGAGCGCTCGGACCTAACTGGGAGGGACCGTACCTCGTCAAGCAGAATCTGAAAAATGGAGCCTATCCCTTAGCCAACATGGATGGATCAGAGTTACCCCGAGCTTGGAACGCTGAGCATTTGCAGCCCTATTACACATAACTGTCAGCTCGCTTTAACTTTGTACATAATTTCTTTTGACGATTGTCTATAAAAGTGCTTTCACTTGTTTTCTATTGTATATGTCATATTTGAAACAGAAAGCATACTGGCTGAACCAGCAGATGTACATGATCAAAGAGCAAAGCTAATGAAACTTTTTCTCAAGAAAATGAGCTACAACTTATTATCGTGTATATACATATATATTTCTTTGAAAATATCTACGCAAACACCTGAGAAAATCACTTGTGACTGAAGTACTTGCATAAAGTGTTTGCCGAAACTACATACAGGTTATCTGGCAAAGAAATGATCATAACCCTTAGCTGAGGACCCCTTATTAATCAACGTCCAGCCTACTTACGTTATCTTCAAAGGGAAAGTTCATATCGGCAAGTGCTAAACTCATTTTCCAGCTCGCAGTCGCTATTTCCTACGACCTACGAATTACTAGCGAGTCTTATAAGGGCGCGATCATAGCAGATACCCCTCACAATGCCCTTTCTACTGGCGAGCAGCTCCTCGCCATGTTTCACTTGGGCTATCCTAGACTGATCTTGCGGCCCACGAACTTTCTCCTTATAAGTCCAAGAGATCGCTTATCGGCCAACTGCCCGCGGACTCACGAAACATTGCCCCGCAACCTCGCGGGAGGGAGTAAGGCCACGCCTCTCAAATATAAGGATGCCCGCGGACTCGCGAAACATTGCCCTGCGACCTCGCAGGAGGGGGTAAGGCCACGTCTCTCAAATATAAGGATGCCCGCGGACTCACGAAACATTGCCCCACGACCTCGCGAGAGGGGGTAAGGCCATGCCTCTCAAATGTAAAGACACCTCACAACTTAGCGAAAATAATTACCCCGCAACCGGGGGCTTAACCCCGAATTGCAAATGTTACAACAAGCCGGGATTCCAAAGTTGGGGAAAATGCTACTCTCAAACCCACTAAACGCGCGCACAAAACATAGGGTATGGGAGTTCAGAACGAACAACCCACGAACTGTAAGTTCATGCCTATGCACCAAGAATTGCCTAATCATAATTACTGCATAAGTCATATTTATTGCATGGTCAAATGATTTATTCGATTGAGTTATGCCAATCTAAATGCCTGCGAGTCATCCTATTATTGTTGCTACGAGCTATTACAGGTCGCGGGCTCGTAAGTCAACCCGTTTTCACGATTGTAATTTTACTTAACGACTTTTATCGCCCTTATGATTACCCTGAGTGCTTTTCACTTGTACTTAACAATTACTCGTCGTGCAAGCAAATCGTGTATACCTACTTGTTCTATACTTTGACAAAATATTGAAGTTCGCAGAGGATGTAATATCATAAATTCGAGCTACGAGCTCGTCGTCTAGACATTCGCAATCAAAATGTGTATAAAATCCTCACAGAAGGAGGAAAGGTCCAAATATTTTAATCAAAGCATATAAAAGAAAACAAGAGGAAAGCAAAAGTCTCCCCCTAGGTGCTAGCAGGTGCGTCTGGAGTTTGAGAGTCTGGAAGAGCCTCTGCGGGAGTTCCCACTGCAGGAGGTTCCTAAGGAGCTGAAGATCCTTCGAGAGCAGGAGTTGGACCTGAATGATGACTCGTAGAAGCTGGCTGATCGGCCAGGGGAGCTGGAGGAGCACTGCTCTGTTGGGTACCCTGAGTGCTAGCCGCGTGCTTCACGAACCCCCAGATTGCCTCAACAGCAGGAGGTCCGAAGAACGAGTAATCCAAGTCTGGGTGGCGCTCCCAGATGGTGAACAGGAAGGCCCTCTCATTCTCTGAGGCGGCTTGGTCTCTCTCTTGAGCAATCCGGGCCTCGTGGCGCCTCTCCGCCTGAGCAATCTCCTCCCGAGCCTTGGTAGCCTCTCCTCGAGCTCTAGCAACCTCCTCATCAGCCCTAGCAGCCTCCTCTCGAGCTCTGGCGATCTCCTCCTTAATCGTGGCCACCTTTTGCTGCTGCTGGTTAGCTTTATTTTCTGCGGTTTCTGGTCTCCTCGTAGCCACGCTCAGCTCGCCTTTTACTTTCAGCAGCTCCTCGTGGATCTTGCCAACTTCGGAAGTGGCTGCTTCCCTACGTGCTGTTTCCTAAGACAGAGCCATGTCAGCTTCCCTAAGCCTGTCTGCCAGCATTCGGTGTTCCTCGTAGAGAAGATTCACTTCTCCCTGCAGCCTCTCCCTGTCCTCCGTAAGCTGCTCCTCGGTCATTCTAAAGGCAGCCTCCGCGCCCATCTGATCCTCGATCCTCTTCAGCAGCTTCATAAAAGTCATGGCCACCTGAGGAAGATGAATGCCGTAGGGTCAAATCAAAAAGTTTAGATGAAAGCAAGGTGAAAATGAAGGGACTTGAGGCTTACCAATGCCGTGTGGTGGACACCATAGCTTATCAACTTCCTGTCAGTGAAGTCCAGTCTTGGGAGCTTCGGGATGCAGTTCTTTAAAACGTCCGGGACACAGGAAAGAAAATCCTTAAAATACTCCATCTCTGCCTCTCTTTCAGCTTGCAGATCAGGATCCTCAGTTGTTTCATCCTCTACTCACTTAGACCGTTCTGAGGTCTGGGCACTCGAACTCCCAGCGATGATGACCACCCCGAGCTTCCTGAGCTCAATTACTTTCTTACGCTTGAGGGCTGGGGACTCTGCTATGGCCTTCCCCTTTCTCCTAATCAAAGGCTCCTGGTCGGGGGAGGCCGAACCCTCCCTAGCGAAGGTTCCTGTTCTCTCAGATACAGGTAGAGGAGTCTGTTTCCGACCTCCAGGTCCCGAAACTGGACCCTAGCAGCCACGCCAGTAGAAAGTGGAGGTTCCTGACGAGGAAGCCCTGGAGAATCGTCATCCACCATCACGACGTCTGTCTCACTAGATGGTGCAACAACTTGGAGGGGAGGAACTCGAAGTGTGAACCTGTACATGTCGTCAGATGACGTGCTCGTTGTGGGAACGCTCTCTGAGGAAGACTCAGATTTGAGCTCGGGCCCAGACGTGGACGCAGGCTGGAACGCGGGCGCGGGCTGGGACGCAGATGCGGGTTGAGGTCCTGGCATGGGCTGAGGCTCAGACGCTGACTGAGGCTGTGGCACGGGATCAAGCTCCGGCACGGGTTCGGGTTCGGGCACGTGCTCAGGATGTAGGCCAAGAGGTGCAACCAAAACCGAGCGAACTTCACTTGCCTGCCCACGAACTCCCAGATCTCGGTTTATATCAAGCAAAGGGCCAGAAACGGAGGGAGCGAGACCTAGGACGACCAGCTCGGAGTTCGAAGGAAACACGTCGTCACCCGCGTCCTTGGCTGCTGCAAATGTCTCTAGGAGCTCGATCTCCTCGCTAGTAAGCTCGATCGTGGGACCAGAAACAGCTGCAAAGAAAGAACGAACTTGTCAAAAAAAAAAAAAAAAACCTACTGGTAAACTTTTGCGGCTACCAGGCGAGTAGACGAAGGAAGTGTGACGCAGGTCAGAGACAGAAAGGCAAGTGACCCAAACCCAATGGGATTTATATTCGCCCACATTAGACTTGGTACAATTCTGGGGCAGATACCGTTTGCAGCGAGGGTGTCGACAGGAAATATAGTACAGCCCGTCCCTGGGCCCGGTCGAGCGACCATGGGTCCCTTTAATGCTATACAGATAGCGAATGATGCAAGGGGTAGGAGGCCTGAGCCCATATTTAACGAAGCTGGTAGCTAGAGTGGTCAAATGGGCATAAGAATTTAGGGTGAGCTGAAAGGGGGCGAGTTTCAGATCGTTCGGTAGGGTCATAAGGTAGCAGGGGATAGGGAACCTAAGCCCACATTCCATGTGCTCGCAACTTGCTGCGACAAACCCAAAAGGTGGATAGGCTGCGTGATCAGTCTCCTGTGGCACATTAGCCCTGCACCCAATGGGGAAATCGAACTCCCGAGCTAGGACCTACAGGCTTGTAAGGGTCATATTGGAGGGAGTGTGGTGGAAGGTAGTTCTGGCTTCTCTCTCTTCTGCCTCAGTTCGGGAAGTAGAAGGCCCAGCTTGGGCAGCAGTTTCCTCCGCGACCTTACCGCTCTGAGAAGTCGCTCCTCGTACTCCCCTAGTCCGTTGACCTGCCCGCTCTCCCCGAGAGAGAACTCCACTACGGGCACGACCGCGGCGCGAGCGACCTGACATTTACAGAAAGGGAATGACATCAAAGCTCTGAAAGCACACCAAATCCAGCTATCCTATGACAAAATACCCCTAAGGTCGCTATCCTATGCGCCAGGTCGCCCACCCCGCTGTCAGCGGACTTACCGTAACAGCTTGAGGTAGAGTCTGAATTTTGAAATGGTACGCTCCAGAGAAGCTGCCGGAAAGGTGCAGAGAATGGCTGCGAGGGGGATGATAGAGTGGAAAGGTGTTTGTACTCTGTCTCGAAGAAACAAAAATGGAAAAAGGAAGCAACATCCAGTTTATATACGCTCGAGCTTATTCCCCCCGATCGTTCGATCCAACAAAAGGTAACCGTCGAGATCTGACGGCCCAGCGTGAGACTCGGTCCTTCACCATCATGCACTGACAGTTACAAGACGTGCGCATTTAAGGCATACGGGCCAAAGCATGCTTTGCGACTCCAATGGCTCCATGAGCGCCACGTGTCGGCAGTTACAAGACCAACAACTTGAACAACAACTGAAATTTCGCAAACGGGTGCCAGAGTTACATTTTCAAATCAGCTCCCAGCTCGTAGACCACACTGAGAGCTGGGGGGCTTGTGTTGTGCCCGTTTTCGTGATTTGTGTAAATGGGCCAGTAAAGGCCCAACTGGACATGAACGGAAGCAGAAGCCCAGAAGGACCATGCCTCCAACCACTGCCACGAGCTCGCCCAGATCGCGAGATCGCACCACAGCCAGATCATCCCACCGTCACTCCACCCGCATCAACAGTAACCCAGGTCGCCTGATTTGATAGACCCCTGGTCCATCTTAGCAGAAACTGTTCGTAGCAAATTGTCAGAACCACCAACTTTCCTGACTCCACGCCGGAAATCACTCGTACAATTACCCAGAAGCATTCAATGCAGCGGCTATGCAATTAATGAAGGAAAGACTCCTCCTGATGCATTAAATGCAAACATGTACGGGGGGAGAATAATCATCACCTCTACAATTAATGAAGTATGGCTATGTCAGAGTTAGTGGTAAATGGTCGTTGCATGTAACGTGTATGACAATCTTTTGTATTTTTTCTATCATCTCCCTCTCTCTATAAATAGGGGAGATTTTCACTATACAAACAAGCTGAACAATATATTAAAATACTATCACTTTGCCGAAATAAGATCAGAGTGGTCGTGGATATAGGCGCAGTCGCCGAACCACGTAAAAATCTTGGTGTCTTCCTTCCTTCCTCCCCCTCCCCCCCTTTCTCATCTTTACTGATCACTTCATTAAACCCACCTAACTGTCACGACCAATATTCCTTGAATTTAATCAAGCTCTACCAACCTTAAACTGCATTTACTACGCATTTATCACATATTCATTGTCGTTATCACCACCTTTTATTACCTTGCTCGCAGTCTGAGCCCCAGAATCTCTGGGTTAACAGTTTCCGAACATCAACACTTTGATAGTGAAATTTTAAGCGAGCCTAACAACTCAAGTGAAGGCAAGGATGTGCAATTCTTACAGTCTAGCAACTCTAGGATTGTTATCTTAGATCTAACATAACAAATAAATAAGAATGTTAGTCTTAAAAAAAAATTAAAAAATTATCTTAGTCTTAAAAAAAAAAATTAAATAAATAAGAATGTTAAAATTGATAGTGCTCTGCCATGAGAAATGCAGTATGTCTAAGACTCGACACAATGCAAATTAAATTTGTTATCCATTGAAATGACTTCTTTGCCTAATTTTTTTTCTCCAATTTTATATTTTCAGTTTAAGAAATTAGAATTACACTTTAAAAGAATTAAAAAATAATAATAAAAGTTAAGATTTACAACCCAAACAAACATTACAATTATTTGCGTGGGTAAAGTCATAGAACAACAACCATTAAGGGCACGTTTGGCACGCAGGATTGGATTGGATTAGAATGGATTGAATTGGATTGGATTAGATTGAAAAATCACCATCCCATGTTTGGTAGAATTTGGAATTGGATTAAAATTATACTGTATCATATTTGGTATAGATTAGGATTGGATTAGAATAGAATTAATTTAAAATTTTTATTATATAAAATTAATTTTATAAAAAAAAAATCTGAAAAACAAAAAAACAAAATAATCCCCCATTTCTTCAATATCAAACTCTATAATCTCCCACAATTCAACCTCAATAACCACAATTCATCCATATCATCAATCCAATTCATCAATATCATCATCTCACACAACAACAATAACATTTTAACATCATCAAATTATCTTAACATAATCAAATCATCATAACATTAACAACAAAAGAAGAAAAAAAAAAAATCGAACCATCTGTTCTGGGTTCGGGCCGAACCTAAAACCAGATGGTTTTGGTCGACAACGAACCCGGGTTCGTCGCCGACCAGAACAATCTGGTGGTTCTAGGTTCGACGACCGAACCCAGAACGATCTGGTGCGAGCCTAGAACTGGGTTCTGGGTTCGTCGTCGATTCTGGGTTCGGCAACGAACCCAGAACCATCCCAACTCGGGAAAAAAAGAAGAAGAAGAGGAAGAAGAAGAAGAAGAAGAAGAAGAAGAAGAGAGGGATGAGAGGTTTGATGAGAGAAAGAGAGTGATAGAAGCTGTGAGAGAGAGAGAGAGACGGGGAGAGGAAAAAAAAATCAAAATCCAATCCAATCCCATCCCATGCAATGACATGGTATGAGTTGGAATTAGGAAATGCCAAAAGAATGGGATTTGGATGGAAGTTGGGATTCTTGAATCCCAATCCTATTCACTCACCAAACATGGGATTTGGGAGTTTGAGATATTTTCAATCTCAATCCAATGTCAAATCCAATGCACCAAACACAGCCTAAAAGACAAAACGAAAAACATAAAGTCAAGCAAATTATAAAATAAATATAATTTATCGTTTTGAGCCAATTCATCATTCGATATGGACTACATCGTATGTTTGGTTGTTTTCTTTTCTTTTCTTTTCTTTTTTAATTAAAAAAAAAAGAAATATGAGATATGGAAAGCTACTATATTTACCATATTTTGATACTGATATAGTGGAGAAAATATTGTATTAAACGTTATGGCTCATGTAATTTGAAATACTCTAAATTGATTCTAAATTTTTTTCATTTTGAAACGTAAGTTGATTTTAATTTAAACCTTTTCTTTTTGACTAATTTCTAATTGAAACTTTAACCAGTAATATATATTTTTCCTTGTAAGTAAATTGAGTGTTTTAAAAGTAAAATTCTGAAGAGTGATTGTGCTTGAACCCTTACTTTTCAAACCATGCAGATCCTTTCTAAATAAAGTATGGTAGGTTGCTTTGTGGAATTTTGGTTAAACTCTCATTGGTATGTTAGAGATGTAGAGGGGTCATAATGAGTAATTACTTTCTTTTCTTTTTTGTTCTTTTCTTTTCTTTTTTTATATTACAAGTTACAAAATACCAGACTCTCTAGATATTTACTCTATGGATTGGATCAGATCACAACACTTATTAAACTCTACTCCTTACAGTAGCAAGGAGAAAGAGATTTCATACTAAATGGGAACACTGTCCTCTATCTAGAGAGACTTTTATGTACTTTGCTCTCTCATAAAAGGACCACATCGACATTGTCCACCTTTAACGGACCATACTCGAACCTACGACGTATTGTTTGTTAACAAGCTATAAAGGTGTGCTTACTAACATCGATAGGCGACTTTTGAGTACATAGTGAGTCATTGCTTGGCAATTAATGAAATTTGTTTATGTATGGAAGTATATTTAATTCCATAACACTAGGAATTTTGGAAGAAAAGACCTGCATTTTATTTCAGTCATACCAAATTCCAACTTGGTTGAATTTATTAGTATGAAGCCATCCAATCTTCACAAGATCAAAAGGGTTGTTGATGATTGTTCTGTCACTAACTTCAAAAAACAAATTAAAATAAAATTAGAATATTTAAATTGTTAGTGCTCTGCCATGAGCAATGCAATAAGTGTTAGACTAGAAACAAAGATAAGCACAATATATATATAGTTTTTATAATTAGATATATATGATTTTAAAAAGTAAGGATCAATCCATTAAATTTATGCATTCTTTATTTAAAAATAAATTCTCTCTCATATTTGATTCAAATGCAATAAATGAATTTGATTGATTGATTCTTCTTTTTCAAGTTTCAATTATATAATTTAATAAATCAAATAATATAATTCCATAAGACAAGGAATCTTTGGAAGAAAATGCTCCATGTACTTCAATTACCTTCAAATATGTACATTTTACTGTACTCATACCATATTCAATCTAGTTGAATTTATTAGTATCAACTTTTTCAATCTTTCACCATTTACAAGATGAAAGAGTCACTGGTGATGATTCTGCCACTAACTTAATTGTTAGTCTAAGGAAAAAAAATTAAATAAATAAGAATGTTAAAATTGTTAGTATTCTGCCATGAGAAATGCAGTATGTCTAAGACTCGACACAGTGCAAACTTAAAATTGTTATCCATTGAAATTACTTCTTTGCCTAATCTTTTTTTTTTTCCGAATTTTATATTTTTCAATTTAAGAAATCAGAATTACACTTTAAAAGAATTAAAAATAATAATAATAAAAGTTAAGATTTACAACCCAAACGAACATTAAAATTATTTGCGTTAGTACAATCATAGAACAATGACTATTAAAAGACAAAACGAAAAACATTAGAGTCAAACAAATTAAAAAATAAAATATAATTTATCGTTTTGTGCCAATTCATCATCCGATATGGACTACATCGTTTGTTTTGTTTTTTCTTTTTCTTTTTTATTTTAATTAAAAAAAAAGAAATATGAAATATGGAAAGCTACTATATTTGCCAAATTTTGATACTGATATAGTGGAGAAAATATTGTATTAAACGTTATGGCTCATATAATTTGAAATATTCTAAATTGATTCTAAATTTTTTATTTTGAAATGTAAATTGATTTTAATTTAAACCTTTTCTTTTTGACTAAATTCTAATTGAAATATTAACCATTAATATATATTTTTCCCTATAAGTAAATTGAGTGTTTTAAAAGTAAAATTCGAAAGAGTGATTGTGCTTGAACCCTTAACTTTCAAACCGTGTGGATCCTTTCTAAATAAAGTATGGTAAGTTGCTTTGTGGAATTTTGGTGAAACTCTTATTGACATGTTAGAGGTGTAGGTCATAATGAGTCATTACATTTTTTTTTTTTTTAAATATATATCACAAGTACAAAATACCAAGCTCTCTAGATATTAACTCTATGAATCAGTTCGGATCATAACACTTATTAAACTTTACTCTTTACAGTAGTAAGGAGAAAGAGATTTCATACTAAATGGGAAAACTACCATCTATCTAAAGAGACTTTTATGTAATTTGCTCTCTTATAAGAGGATTACATCGGCATTATCCACCCTTAATGGATCGTACTCGAACCCGTGATGCATTGTTTCTCAACAAGCTATATAGGTGTGCTTACCCATCTTGATAGGCAACTTTTGAGTACATAGTGGGTCAATAGTTGGCAATTAATGAAATTTGTGTAACGCCTTCTCCCAAGTTGTATTGTATTCATGTATGAGATGAGATAAATTTTATTTATAAAATAATAAAGAGAATTTTTAGAGAGTTTTGGAAGTGCAATTTAAATTTTTATAGAGTTTTCAAGATAATTGGGAGAAAAATTTAATATTAAAAGTTGAGGGTAAAATGGTAAAAATAAAAGATTTTATAAAGAATGACAAAATTGTAAATATAAGGAAAGAACAAGGATATTGGGGAAAAATAAAGAATTTTCTAGAATCTGGTAAAAGTGTAATTTTAAAGAAGTCCAATGCTGGAATCAAGTTTAACCCACGCCTATAAATATAGTGTGTGGTGAGTGTGTTGGTGGGAGAAAGATCTGGAAAAGAGAGAGTGAGAGAGGAGTTGTCGCTGGCAGAGGAAGAAGAACAGATCTGCAACTGTTCTGGTCGGATTTCTGCCATTTTTTTCAAGAGGATCAAGTTGTTTGGAAGGTGAAGAACAGATTTAAGGAGCAGTTCTTATAAGATTTAAGTGATAAAAATGAGTTTCTATGGTTTTATGTTGGTAAAAAGCTGTCAAGTAATAGCTACTGAGTTTATAAGCATTTAACAAGATTCTTGGTGTTTAGATCTAGAGGATTGAAGCTATAAGCGAGAGAGAAAGCAAAGCAAAAAGGTTGAGCAAAGGTCTGGTAAGTGAAATAGCTGAGAATGATGTTAATTTGTGGTAGTTTGATTTTGATTTTGAGATGATTTAGTTTGCGTCACTGAACCTGATAAGGTCGCGACCTGAGTTTTGGTGAAGAACTGATGATACATTGATTTAGTATATGTGTGTGATCTGAAGTGAGTCTGGATGGAAGCTCGCGAGGTGCGAGTTGGAGGAGACCCTTAGTGCGCTCAGTTGGTTGAGATGGTCGACTGGTGAGCGAGCTGGGCTATGCCTGTTGCTCTCCACCTCGCCTGTCTAAACTAGGCTGGAGCGTGAGCTCGCAAAAAGGAGCTGAGTGAGATCGCAACTCACCAGGGGTGCCTGGCCGAGCTGGCCTAAGATCGTAGCTCATAAGAGCGAGCTGAGAGGTATCAGGAGTGACCTGAGCTCGAAGAAGATCTCAGCTCGCTAAGGGAGTGAGCTAAGCAAGCTCGCTGAAGGTGGGTGCCCTTAGTTCGAGCTATGCTGAGCAAGCTCGCTAGGATTTGGGTGCCCTCAGCTTGAGTTGAGCTGGGCAGAGTAGGAGCTCGCTGAATGTGCGAGTTGGGCGAGCTGAGGTGCAAGCTCACAGCTAGAGCTGGATTAACAGTATTGCAGCATATAGCAGCTCATGCAGATTAGGAGTTGGATAATAAATTTAGCTAGCTAAATGAGGATTTCGTTTGTGAATAAGTGTAGGTGACTGCAAGCTGAGGGAGGAGGTCGCTGAAGCATTGGCACAAGTAAATAGGACAACAAGCAGTGAGTGTGAAAAGATTTTTTTTATATTAAATGCTTTTTATATTTTTATGCAATTATTATATAAATTCTCATAAATTATTTTAGCCCATCAGCAGTTCATGTTTAAAATGAGAATTTAGCTTATTTGAATATAGAAGAGTTAAAAAAAAAACAAAACAAAACAAAAAGTAAAGATTTTCAAGAACTAATGGAATAACCCAAGCTTATTGATAGATAGACCTTCTAGCATTTTAGACCCGACCGATATACCCCACAGTGTAGGGTAAGTATTGGGAGGGTTAGTCTGCTAACATCGAGGGGATAGAATCTGTCATGTCTATGAGTCGCCTTCTACACTTGTGGGGTATTGTCTCGCTTGTGATGTGCGATGATAGTTCCGCCACGCAGTTGCGGGATGTCTTTGTAGCTTTGTCATTGTGCGCGATGATAGATATTCCGCCACGTGGCCCCCCACACTGAGCGGAGCTAATCTACCCATTCATATGGTTGTAGCTTCCCTTGAGTTCCCCATTAGTACAAATTTTAATAAGATCAGCATACCATTGAAAAGTAGATTTCAGAAAGAAATTATTTTAGAAAAAGTTTTTGAAATTCCACAGGAAATTTATAAAACTCAAATCTTTGAAAACAAAAAATTTTTAAAGAAAAATGTTTTCAGGAGGTATTTTATAAAACTTAAATTAACTCAAACCCTCGCACTCACTAGACTTTATGACTTACCATTACTTTTGGTTTTATGTCACAAAACCTCCCAAGTGCAGGTACAAGGAATCAAGGTACCAATTCACCGCAATCAAGCTAGGTGGGTCAGAGGACCGACAACGCTGTATTGTCTTTTTTGTGAACATTGTGCTTCTAATGTTATTATTAATTTTGCTAACATGCATATTTTAAAATTCCCATAATATTTTGTAGAATTTTTATATAACCATTACAATTTGTCTATTTTAGATCTTTGCACATTCATGATAATGTTTTTAATTCCAACATGATTTGTCTGGATGTTGAAATGAAATTTTAAATTAGATGGTTTTCTTGTTTAGCCAAGTTACTTATGGATACGGGTTCGCTCTACGACGTCCTTTTTGGGTCTTAGTAGATGGACTTCAAAAGTGTCTCATGGGGTACCCGGTAGGACCGCCGGGTACACTAGAGGGATTCCGGGTTGGGTCTTGTCAGTTTGTTATCAGAGCGTTGGTTTTAGAAAAATTGAGTAAAAGATTTTCTGAACACTGTTTTTAGTTAAAATTTTTCATAAATTACCTAAAGATTTTAATAATACTATTTTAACATTCCAATTTATACCATTCATGACTTTTTACAGAATCATGCGTCGTCGAGGTCGCCTATCTAGGAGAGCAGCTGCTCAGGTACCCGCACCAGGGGAGGGACATGTTGACGAGTCTGTCAATGTGTCCATAGATCAAGATCAAGCTGGACCTTCGCAACCTACGGAGCCTGTAGGTGGCAATTTGAATATGGAGCAACTAGCTCAAGTTTTGGCAGCGGCACTTCATCAGCCGCGAGAATCAAGGGTTTCCATCGAACGCGCTCGAAAATTGGGCGCTAGGCTTTACGATGGGACCGGTGATCCAGAGTGTGCATTATCATGGTCAGAGATAAATGAGGAGATCTTTCAAATCATGGGCTGCTCAGAGGATCAAATGGTAGCATTCTCCGCCTTCCTCCTGAAGGACAGAGCAAAAGACTAATGGAAGGCCATCAAGAGAGGGAACATAGTAGGAGTATCCTGGGCGCTATTCAAGCAGGAATTCATGGATAAGTTTTACCCAAATAGTTATCAGGATGTAAGGATTGAAGAATTCTTCAAGCTGGAGCAGGGCAACTTATCTGTGGCAGATTATGAGAAGAGATTTTCAGAGCTGGTTCGCATAGTGCCCTTCATAGCGAACGATGAGGAGCAGAAGGCCAAGAGATTCGCAGCAAGCCTAAATCCAAAAATTCGAGCTTATGTAGCATCAGCGACTCATTGGCAGTATGGTGAGCTAGTAGAGGCAGCTATTAGAATGGAAAGAAGCATCGAAGCTATACCAAAGCCAAAGAAGATGATGCAGAAACGTAGATGGTCAGGAAACTTTTTTGGTGGACCTAGCAAATTCACCAGGAGTGGAGAGTCATCAGCTGGATCAGGCAGCCGAAGATCAAGCCAAGGGACCTAATCTAGTCAAGGCTCAGTAAAACAATCAGTAGGCTCTGGGAGCAACAATGACAGCTGAAATAATTGGTCGGTATACAAGAATTGTGAAAGGATGCATCCAAGGGAATGTTTTCGAGGTAGCACCGGGTGTTTCAGATACGGACAAGAGGGCCATTACATGAAGGATTACCTGAACGCAGCTTTAGCTTTTAAACCGGAGACTAGGGTTGCAGCACTAGCGTAGACTAATGGAGGCTGAGGATTCGATCAGAGGGAATCTCAAGCCAGAGGAACCTCCAATTCCAGCCAGCCTAGTAGAGCATCAAGCAGAGGTGTACCCTTTAGAGGTCAATCAGGCAGACCCCGTACCCAGGCCAAAGTGTTCGCAGTGATCCAGCAGGAGGTAGACACTTCTCCGGAGGTTGTGTCAGGTATAATTTCTATTTTTGATTGAGACGCATATGCATTAGTAGACCCTGGGGCTACCCATTCATTCGTGCCTAGAAGGTTTGCTATGGTTAGTGGTGTCGAACCGGAACCTCTAGATTGTAGCATAGTAGTATCTACCCATACGGGAGGTTTTCTTCAAGCAAAGAAGGTATTTCAAGGAAGTATAATAGTCATTGAAGGGGAAGAGTTCCTAGGGAATTTGATTGTTTTGGATATCTATGATTTCGATGTTATATTGGGAATGGATTAGTTGTCCATGCATCATGCTTGGGTGGATTGTTTTCGAAAAGAAGTTAGATTTCCCAGAGTTGGAGAGCCCGATATTATCTTTCATGGGATCCGAAGATCGCTTTCTGCTAGCGTCATATCAGCAATGGAGGCCAACAAGATGCTTAGGAAGTCCTGCCAGGGATACCTAGCCTATGTCATAGAAGAGAGGTATGATGAAGCGAGCTTAAAAGACATCCCAATGGTTAGAGACTTTCTAGATGTGTTTTCGGAAGATCTTCCAGGACTGCCTCTAGATCGAGAGATAGAATTTGAAATAGATTTGATCCTGAGAACCGAGTCGATTTCGATCGCACCTTATAGGATGGCCCCAGCTGAGCTGAGAGAGTTGAAAATTCATATGGAAGAATTGCTAGATAAAGGATTCATATGACCCAGTCATGCGCCTTGGGGAGCTCCAGTGCTATTCGTCAAAAATAAAGATGGGAGCTTGAGGTTATGTATCGACTACAGACAGCTGAACAAGGTGACTATAAGGAATCAGTATCCCCTCCCACGAATCGATGACTTATTTGATCAGCTGCAGGAATCTAGAGTATATTCAAAGATCGATCTAAGGTTAGGTTACCATCAGCTAAGGATTCGTGCAAAGGATGCTCCGAAGACGGCTTTCATGACCAGATACGAGCATTATGAGTTCCTCATCATGCCATTCGGGCTGACTAATGCCCCAACAGCATTCATGGACCTAATGAATAGGATCTTCAGACTGTATCTAGACAAGTTCGTGATTGTGTTTATCAACGATATCTTGGTATACTCCAGTAGTTATGAAGAGCATGCAGAGCATCTCTGGATAGTACTACAGACCTTGCGAGAGCATCAGTTGTATGCAAAGTTTAGTAAGTGCCAGTTTTGGCTAGACAACATTGCTTTCCTAGGTCATGTAGTGTCCGCTGAAGGAATCAGCGTAGATCCTCAGAAGATAGAAGCAATAATAAGTTGGAGACCGCCTACAAATGTTACTAAGGTCCGAACTTTCCTCGGATTGGCAGGTTACTACAGAAAATTTGTAGAGAGGTTTTCCAGGATAGCAGCCCCACTGACCAGGTTAACTAGAAAAGAAGAAAGATTCGAATGGTCAGACGCCTGCCAGCAGAGTTTCGACGAGCTAAAGAAAAGATTAACCTCGGCTCCAGTGTTAACTTTACCAATAGGGAAGGATGGATTCACCATCTTTAATGATGTCTCAAGGCAAGGTCTAGAGTGTGTTTTGATGCAGAGTGGTAAAGTTGTAGCATATGCTTCCCGGTAATTAAAGTCGCATGAGCAGAACTACCCTATCCATGATTTAGAGCTCGCAGCAGTAGTATTCGCGTTATGAATATGGAGGCGTTATCTTTATGGTGTTCATTACTAGATCTTTACAAATCACAAGAGTCTGCAGTATCTGTTCACCCAGAGAGAGCTAAATATGAGGCAGCGACGGTGGTTGGAACTGATTAAGGATTATGATTGTACGATAGAGTATCACCCCGGGAAGGTTAATGTAGTGGTAGATGCTTTGAGCAGACGACTTGTGAGTTCCCTTACTTATTTGAGGACAATATATCTTCCACTTTTAGTGGAAATGAGATCGTTAGGAGTCTAGCTCGGTGTAGCAGACTTAGGGGCTTTATTAGCTGTATTTTATGTTCGCCCCATTTTGATAGACCAGATAAGGGAACAGCAGTGGCAGAATCCCCAATTGGTAAAGATAAGACAAGAAATCAGAGAAGGATGCCGATCGGATTTTACAATCAGAGAAGATGGCATCTTGATGATGGGACGTCGTCTTTGCGTGTCAGATATTAGTGATCTGAAAAGAGAAATTATGGAAGAAACTCATTCTTCAACATATGTCATGCATCTGGGCAGCACGAAGATGTATCGTACCCTGAAAGAGCATTATTGGTGGAAAGAGATGAAAAGAGAAATCGCTGAATTCGTATCCCATTGTCTCATCTGTCAGCAAGTGAAAGCAGAACATCAAAAACTGGCAGGATTATTTCAGTCGCTTTCCATCCCTGAATGGAAGTGGGAGAATATTACCATGGATTTGGTTGTAGGGCTTCCGCGTAGTCAAAGGTAGCATGATGCCATATGGGTGATAATGGACAGATTGACAAAATCCGCCTATTTCTTGCCAATTAAGAGTAATTAACCCTTTAGCAAGTTGACGCAGCTCTACATAGATGAGATCGTGAGACTCCATGGTATTCCGATTTTTGTTGTATCAAATCGCGACCCTAGATTTACTTCCAAGTTTTTACTCAGCTTGTAAAAGGCTCTAGGTACTCGACTAGACTTCAACATGGTTTTTCATCCCTAGATGGATGGTCAATCAGAGAGAACCATCCAGATGCTTGAGGACATGCTCAGAGCATGTGCTTTGGAATTCCGAAGGAGTTGGGATGCGTACTTGCAGCTTGCGGAGTTCGCATATAATAACAGCTATCAAGCCAATATAGGTATGGCTCTATATGAAGCTCTTTATGGAAGAAAGTGTCGAACTCCAGTATGTTGGTATGAGGTAGGTGGGAAGAAGTTATTAGGTCCCGAACTTGTCCAAATGACTTCAGATAAGATTAAGATCATTAGGGACAAGCTTAAGATAGCAAATGACAGACAAAGGAGCTATGCGGGCAACCGTTGTAGGGACCTTGCGTTTGAAGTTGGGGATAAAGTATTTCTCAGGATATCCCCGTGGAAGGGCGTGCTTAGATTTGGGAAACGTGGGAAGCTGAGTCCGCACTATATTGGTCTGTACGAAATCGTGGAGAGAATAGGACCTGTGGCATATAGATTGAATCTGCCTCAGCAATTGAATAAGATCCATGATGTATTCCATGTATCCATGCTCTGCAAGTATGTTGCAGATCCCTCCCATATACTTGAGGATCAACCGGTAGAGTTAAAAACAAATCTAACTTATGAAGAGGAACCGGTGCAAATATTAGACCGCAGAGAGCAAGTGTTGCAAAATAAAGTTATCCCTTTAATGAAAGTATTGTGGAGGAATCATGAGAAAGAAGAGACTACTTATGAGCATGACGATTAAATATATCAGAGATACCCTAATCTTTTTCAGTATAGTGTGTAAATTTCGAGGACAAAATTTTTATAAGGGGAGAAGAATTGTAACGCCCTCTCTCAAGTTGTACTGTATCCATGAATGAGATGAGATAAATTTTATTTATAAAATAATAAAAAATATTTGTAGAGAGTTTTGGAAGTGCAATTTAAATTTTTATAAAGTTTTCAGGATAATTGGGAGAAAAATTTAATATTAAAAGTTAATGGTAAAATGATAAAAATAAAAGATTTTATAAAGAATGACAAAACTGTAAATATAAAGAAAGAACAAAGATATTGGGGAAAAATAAAGAATTTTCTAGAATTTGGTAAAAGTGTAATTTTAAAGAAGTCTAAGGGTGGAATCAAGCTTAACCCACGCCTATAAATATAGGTGTGTGGTGAGTGTGTCGGTGGGAAAAGATCTGGAAAAGAGAGAGTGAGAGAGGAGCTGTCGCCGGCAAAGGAAGAAGATCAGATCTGCAGCTGTTCTGGTCCGATTTCTGCCATTTTTTTAGGAGGATCAAGTTAATTGGAAGGTGAATAACATATTTAAGGAGCAGATCTTGTAAGATTTAAGTGATAAAAATGAGTTTCTATGGTTTTATGTTGGTGAAAAGCTGTCAAGTAACAGCTACTGAGTTTATAAGCATTTAACGAGATTCTTGGTGTTTAGATTTGGTGGATTGAAGTTGTAAGCGAGAAAGAAAGCAAAGCAAAAAAGCTGAGCAAAGGTCTGGTAAGTGAAATAGCTGAGAATGATGTTAATTTATGGTAGTTTGATTTTGATTTTGGGATGATTCAGTTTGCGTTGCTGAACCTGATAAGGTCGCGACCTGAGTTTTGGTGAAGAACTGATGATGCGTTGATTTAGTATATGTGTGTGATTTGAAGTGAGTCTGGATGGGAGCTCGCAAGGTGTGAGCTAAAAGAGGCCCTTAGCGCGCTTAACTGGTTGAGATGGTCGACTGGGGAGCGAGTTGGGCTATGCGTGTTACTCTCCATCTCGCCTATCTAGACTAGGCTGGAGTGCAAGCTTGCAAAAAGAAGCTGAGTGAGGTCGCAGCTCACTAGGGGTGTCTGGTCGAGCTGGCCTAAGGTCATAGCTCGTAAGAGTGAGATGAGAGGTATGAGGAGCAACCTGAGCTCGAAAAAGATCTCAGCTCACTAAGGGAGTGTGTTGAGCGAGCTCCCTAAAGGTGGGTGCCCTTAGTTCGAGCTATGCTGAGCGAGCTCGCTAGGATTTGGATGCCCTCAGCTTGAGTTGAGCTGGGCAGAGTAGGAGCTCACTGAATGTGCGAGTTGGGCGAGCTGAGGTTCGAGCTCACAGCTCGAGCTGGACTGACAGTATTGCAGCCCATAGCAACTCGTGCAAATTAGGAGTTGGATAATAAATTTAGCTAGCTAAATGAGGGTTTTGTTTGTGAATAAGTGTAGGTGACTGCGAGTTGAGGAAGAAGGTCACTGAAGTATTAGCACAAGTAAATAGGACAGCAAGTAGTGAGTGTGAAAAGATTTTCTTTATATTAAATGCTTTTTATATTTTTCTGCAATTATTATATAAATTCTCATAAATTATTTTAGCCCATCAGCAATTCATGTTTAGTATGAGAATTTAACTTATTTGAATATAAAAGAGTAAAAAAAAAAAAAAAAAAAAAGAGTGAAGATTTTCAAGAACTAATGGAATAACCCAAGCTTATTGATAGATAGACCTTCTAGCATTTTAGACCCGGCTGGTATACCCCACAGTGTAAGGCAAATATTAAGAGGGTTAGTCTGCTAACATCGGGGGGATAGAGTCTGTCATGTCTATGAGTCGCCTTCTACACCGTGGGGTATTATCTCGCTTGCGATGTGCGATGATAGTTTCGCCACGCAGTTGCGGGATGTCTTTGTAGCTTTGTCACTATGCGCGACGATAGATATTCCGTCACATGACCCTTCACACTGAGCGGAGCTGGTCTACCCGTTCATGTGGTTGTAGCTTCTCTTGAGTTCTCCATTAATACAGATTTTAGTAAGATCAGCATACCATTGAAAAGCAGATTTCAGAAAGAAATTATTTTAGAAAAAGTTTTTGAAATTCTATAGAAAATTTATAAAACTCAAATATTTGAAAACAAATCTTTTTTAAAGAAAAATGTTTTCAGGAGGTATTTTATAAAACTTAAATTAATTCAAACCCTCGCACTCACTAGGCTTTATGGCTTACCATTATTTTTGGTTTTATGCCACAAAACCTTCTAGGTGCAAGTACAAGGAATCAAGATACTAGTCCGCTGCGATTAAGCTAAATGGGTCAGATGACCAATGACGCTGCATTGTTTCTTTTGCGAACATTATGCTTCTAATGTTATTATTAATTTTGTTAACATGCATATTTTAAAATTCCCATAATATTTTGTAGAATTTTTATATAACCATTACAATTTGTCTATTTTAGATCATTGCACATTCATGATAATATTTTTAATTCCAACATGATTTGTCTGGATGTTGAAATAAAATTTTAAATTTGATGGTTTTCTTGTTAACCAAGTTACTTATGGATACGGATTCGCTCTACGACGTCCTTTTTGGGTCTTAATAGATGAACTTTAGAATGGTCTCATGGGTTGCTCAGCAGGATTGCCGGGTTCATTAGAGAGATTCCGGGTCGGGTCTTGTCAATTTGTTTATGTATAGAAGTATATTTAATTCCATAACACTAGGAATCTTGGAAGAAAAGACCTGCATTTTATTTCAGTCATACCAAATTCCAACTTGGTTGAATTTATTAGTATGAAACCATCCAATCTTCACAGGATGTAAAGGGTTGTTGATGACTATTCTGTCACTAACTTCAAAAAACAAATTAAAATAAAATTAGAATATTTAAATTGTTAGTGCTCTGCCATGAGAAATGCAAAAAGTGTTAGACTATAAACAAAGATAACAGAGCGTATATATATATATATATATATATGGGAAAATTTTAATTTAGTCTTTAACGTTTAGCAAAATATTATTTTTTTACTAATGTTTGTATTTCGAATTCCCATCATCCCTAACATTTCAAAATGTATTAATTTAGTCCATCTGACAAAAAAATGACAGTCAAACATGATAGAAGTGGTAAAAAATGAATTTACCCTTAATATAATTTAAGATACTTAAAATGATGTAATTAACCCTTTTAAAAATTGACAATTGTAAAATAACCATCTCCATTATTATAAAATTACTATTGACCACTTTCCAATCAAATTGTAACACATCATTGAATCATTTTTTTTTTAAAAATTTTATTTAAAGTTAATAAATGTTTAATAAAAAATAATGTTTTCAATATTCAAAAAAAAAAAAAAAACTCCTTTGTCTTCTACCTCTCATCATCTTCCTCATCTCCAATTTCATTTTCTACATTCATCAAAATCATCATCTCTATCATTTTCATCAAACCAACATTACTTAAATTAAACATCAACATGAAACCAAACATCTCCTAAATCTAAAAACAAAAATGTTTATGCAATTTTTTTTTTAAAAAAAATGTTTATACAAATTTAATTAAAAAGAATCAATCTCCACCATAGGAGACTAGTCTCCGATGGTGGAGATATTTGGTCTCCATCGCTAGAGACTAGATCTGGTCTCTGGCGAAGAAGATTAGTGTTGGTCTCCTCGCTAGAGACCTGGCCTCCAACCGATGGAGACTAGTTGGTCTCCATCCTTGGAGACTTAGTCTCCAACGTGGAGACCAGGTCGAAGACCAGAACCTTTTTGGTCTTTGACGATACTAGTTTCCACTTCGGTGATTCATCGAAACGAGAGACGTTGGTCTCCCATGAAGTCAAGTTTTTAATTTTTTAATTAATTTAAAAATATTTTTTATATATTAATTTAAAAATATAGAAATATATATTATATTAAAAACATATATATTAAAAATATATAAATATATTCAAGTTAAAATGACAAAACTAACCCTCATCCTGTTAGATTGATTAACATTTGAATAACAGAATGACTAAATTGATACATTTCCAAAATGTTAGGGATGACAGAAATTCAAAATGCAAATGTTAGTAAAAAAGTAATATTTTACTAAATGTTTGGGATTAAATTTAAATTTTCCTTATATATAGCTTTTATAATTAGATATATACGATTTTAAAAATTAAGGATCAACTAATTAAATTTACGCTATTTTAAAATAAATTCTTTTTACTATTTAATTTAAATGCAATAGATGAATTTGATTGGTTGGTTTTTCTTGTTTAAAATCAGGTATACATTATATATAATACTTTTATAATCAGGTATATCGGATTTTAAAAAGTAAGGACTAACAAAATTAAATTCATCCATTGTATTCTCTTTCTTAAAATAAATTCTTTCTCCCATTTAATTTAAATGTAATTGATGAATTTAATTTATTAGTCATTAGTCATTACTTTTTAAAATCATATATATCTAATAATAAAAGTATTATATATTTATGGAACCCAATGAAAATTAAAGTTAATAGTTATTAAATGTATAAAAAATATATATATATATATATATATATATATATATTGAGTGCTGCTCTGTGTAAGCTATGAGAACATGTGATTGCAAAAGATTTTGGTTAGATAGGATCTGTTGAAATATCACTTCAGCTGACTGAAAATTAATTTTGTTATCAGTAGACTGATCTATTTTGACTCCCAGTCGAGTGTTATCATGTAATCAGTAATTTAGCATCTCAAAATAAAAGAATACTTTAACTAGTATATTATTGGGAACCATAATTATTTATTAATTTTAAGGGAAAAATTCATTTTGATCCTTAATTTTTTAGGAATTGATAAATTTTTAAATATCTTTAAAATAATATACCAAACATCTCTAAATTTATAAAAAAATTCATCATTTTAGTCCCTATCGTTAGTCAACCGTTGGTCAAATTGACGGTAAGAAGGTTAAAATGGTAATCTTACATTAAAATTTTGAAAAATTTTCATTTGGGTCCCTAATTTTTTAGAAATTGACATTTTTTTAAATATCTTTAATATAATATATTAAACATCCCGAAATTTGTTAAAAATTCATCATTTTAGTCTTGTTGACCAGTTTTTTAACAATTAACGTTAACAAAAAACGCAAAAAGACCAAATTACCCCTACTTTGTTGGAAGTATCTTTTTACCCCTGATGCATTAAAATATAAGATATTTGGAATGACCATTATACCTTCTATATAAAAACAAATTAGAATTGAAAAAATCCAAATACCCTTATAAATTTTTATTAATTCTTTTTGGATGCTGTATGTTGAGTGAATGAATTACTTGTTGCATCAGATTTGATAGGTTTTGATGGATAAAGAAAATACATTTTTGCCCTTAACACATAAAATCAAAATAATAACAATTTGATATTAATTTTTTTAATGGTAACAACGGTAACAAGAAAATGAGTTTAAAAGGGGGTGTTGTTGCTTGTTGGTGGTTGCAATTTTGTTGCCCAAATATTTCAATTTTCTTCTCCAATTTGTTTGTTCATTTTTTGATCTCCTAATTTTTGTGCTCCAATTTTTTACCTCCAATATTCTTTTCAAATATCATCAACCCACAGTGATACAAAAAATTCAAATATGACTCCAATTTTTTACTTTTAATATTCTTCTTAAATATCTCAATTTTTCTAGACCACACACGTGTTACATTGAGAAATTTTAATGCAAGATTACCATTTTAACCTTCTCACCATCAATTTGACCAACAGTTGACTAATGGTCGGAACTAAAATGATGAATTTTTTTATAAATTTAGGGATATTTAATATATTATCTTAAAGATATTTAAAAAATTATCAATTTCTAAAAAATATAAGGATCAAAATAAAATTTTTCCCAAATTTTAATATAAGTTACCACTTTAACCTTCTTACCGTCAATTTGACCAATGGTTGACTGACAGTAGAGACTAAATGATGAATTTTTTATAAATTTAGAGATATTTAGTATATTATCTTAAAGATATTTAAAAAATTATCAATTTCTAAAAAATATAAGGATCAAAATAAAATTTTTCCCAAATTTTAATATAAGATTACCACTTTAACCTTCTTACCATCAATTTGACCAACGGTTGACTGACAGCAATGACTAAAATGATGAATTTTTTATAAATTTAGGGATGTTTGGTATATTATCTTAAAGATATTTAAAAAAAATTGTCAATTTCTAAAAAATTAAGGATCAAAATGAATTTTTTTCTAATTTTAATTTTAAATGGTATTACTCTTTCACTAATATTTTTAAAAGTTGGACCTCGGAGATGGTGTTCAAATTAAAATTTATTTGAGTATTGGTTATTATTATTATTGTTTTTTTTAGAAATTTATTCGATTATTGGCTATTTAAACATAATTACAAGATCAATGAAAAGAACTGTAACGTGTGCTATTTATTTATGTTAATTATTTAGTTAGAAAAGATAATTATTTAATTATTCTTATTCTGTATTTCAGTTATTCTAACCGTAGTTGGGTTAACAATATTATATATATATATATATCTACATGTATATTGAAATAAGGTTAAGATTATATTGATAGGTACAATCTTTACTAGAAAGGCTATTTTCTCTTTAAAAAAATGCATACAGAAATTGTCAGAAACAAAAAAGTGTTCATAATTCTCTTGTAAATTTTCACATTGCTTTGTGTTGATTTACCTAAATGGCTTGTCATATCCTATAAGCTAACTTGATGTATAAAAATAAGGAATCTGAACCAAGAGGGGGCAAATAATGCTTTAAGAAAAATGTATTCATACATGTTTTAAACCTTGTTTTATCAAATTTTCAACAATATCTCTAATAATAACACTAACAGGGAATTTTTTTTTTTTTTTTTTCATTTTAGTTGCAGTTTGGAAGCTACTTCTTGAACTAATCACTCATTTGGATGGCTTTTTTTTTGTTATTTTTTATATTTCTTTCTAAACAATTGCAATAGTTTGAGATTTAAGAAATCTGGATACAGCTCAACCTCATAACCAAGTATGAGAAGCTTACTATTATATACATATATATATATGGTATATTACCCAAATATGGGGTTTTTTAATTGATTGTGTGGTAATTTCATAATATATGAATACGTGTCAAAATTACTTTTTGACTTATATAATTAGATTGCTAGTACGATCAAGCTGTTAAATTTTGATTATAAAGAGCTGTGGACACATTCTATACATAGCAATGGATATGAATTGTATTACAGTGACTTGATTGAATAATTAATTAGATAAATATTAATGAAAGTATTTTTCACATCGATTGGTTGCTATTAATGTGAATTTATCGTGAGTCAATGAATAAATCCTTCAAAAAATTTGCTGGAAATATAGTTCTTTTTGAACATCAATTTTTAGTTCAATTTATTGTGCAGCTCTCCTTCATATTTATATGCAGTTTGAGTTTCATTATATTCATAAAATAGTAAATATATGAAATCCTCTTTCTTAATAATAATAATAATAATAATAACACTATGTTATTATTATTATTATTATTATTTTAACTAGGAAACTACTTTTTTATGGTCAAGTAACAATAAGATTATGTTTCTTGTTTAATCTAAGCAAGACCTAAATAAATATTTAAATGATGTCAGCATTTCAAGAGCGGCAACTAACTTAATTTTGTCATCCAGCTAGGAAATTTCTATTATAATTCAATAAATTTGTATAAACAAATGCGTTTAAGGAAATTGTAAGTGCAAATACTTTTGGCATATTAGAAACTCTATGAGATTATAAAATTTTAGGAATAATAGGAATTTTTTAAACAAAAGAAAAAACATTAATAAAAAAAGTAGTTCTAACAACTCCATTGACCATTTCTATATAGTTGATTCTATTCACATTAATCAGGACTAGCGGATGATTATAGTATTTATAAAACCAGAATTTCATTTCCCTGGGAGAAATAGTGTTTCCCAGATAAATAGTATTTTCGGATGGAATAATGATTTTGAGTGAATAGTAATTTTTGGGAAATGAGAATTTCCTTAAGTTTCGCAAAATAAAAATTTTTTTTATGAATAGTGTCCGCGTAAATAGTGATTTTTCAGAAAACGAACTTAGGACATCATAAGCCCCGAAATATGAATTAGAGTTATTAGAAACTGAAACGGAGTAAAAATGAATTCGTTTAGATGGATTTTAAAGGTTCTGAATATTTATCGATAAAAACGCCCTCGTGAGGAACGTTGTGAATTTTAATGAGTTTATAACCGATTGAATTTTTTTCAAAGTATGAAATTAAATGTTACGACACCTAATTAGAGTATTGCATTTTTTGATCAATTTGATGATAGGATGATCATGGAATATTTTTGGAATTTATTGGTGTTGGAGAAGGATTAAAATTTAAGTTAAATGTAATATCAAGTGTGTAGGAGAAGATATACATCAAAGAAGCACAATCCATGTGCTTGTGTGAAGGCCAATGGTGTTAAGACATCTTAAAGTTAAAAAGCAAAAGAGTAATTAAGATTGCATTAAGAGGTGGTTTAGTAAGTAAATGGATGATAATATTAACCAATCACATGCACTCATCCATGTCTAATGGCATTTGTGTGATTTTGGAATTAATTTAAAGGCAATTTTGGCATTGAATGAGGGCTGGTATATAAGTGAATGCATGGTGGATGATTGAAGGATGAATAGGTCGGTGGAGAGGGGCTGAAAATCGTCCAAAGCAAGCTGAAATCAGGAGAGCAAAACAGAACCGAAAAGAAGAAAAAGGAGAGCTGACCGTGCCTGAGCTGAAATCGTGAGGAAAGGAGAGGAAGTTGCAGCCGTGAAGAAGGAGAAGAAGAAGAAGAAGAAGAGGAGCTGATCCCACCTTGATAACCTCTCAAATCCATCAAGTTCCTACAAGAAAGATTGAAGGTAAGTGGAAGTGATTTCATGGTTGTTTGATGAACTTTTAAAGTTATTGATTTATATGAGGTGTTGATGGATTCTATGGACTAAATCAAGGTTGATCATCATTAATCTAAGCTTGGAAGTGAAGAAGAGGATCAAGAAGCTTTGGATCAAGATTTGGAGAGGTAAGGGTTAGGGTTTGATCATTTAAGTTGATGAAATGGATTGGTTTTCTTAGTTTAAAGTTGTAGTTGGTTAAGTGATAGTTTATTGAGTTATTTATGTGTGATTAATTGGTTTGACATGAAGAGGATGATGAAGTTGTCATACACTAGTTTGTGATTACATTATAAAAATAGAGATGATGGAATTTTTTGGATGATTAAATGAAGTGATATGTGAGGAATTATGATGAAGGAAATGAAACCTTGGAAAGAAATATAAATTGATTGTGTTGTTGGATATATACACATATATTAGTGTATGGATCATTGTGTTTTTTACATGTATTTAAGTTGATTTTAATTGTTTGAAGAAGTGATGTAAGGCTTGGTAATGAATTTAAAGTGATTGGAATTAAAAGATGCAAGAAAGATGGAAATTTGGAAAATTTGGGTGTTAAAGTGTTCAATGTAAAGAAATGATTCCTAAAGTGTTATTCAATATTTTAATGTAATTGGATGATGGTTATAAGGTGTTTTAATGCTTTAATACTAGAGAAATAACTTGAAATGGATGTGAGAATATAAGTTGGAAAGTTGATGGAGTTGTGAATTCATTGAGAAAAATATATTGAGAGATATATAAAATGATTAGTTAGTATAGTTTTATTGAAGAATTATGTGGGTGAATGATGGAATGATTGAATGAATTTTTATAGGTGAAGTTGATGGTGGAAATGTGCTTGTAAGATTTGGAAGCAAGCATCAAAAAGAGAGGTGTGGAATAAGTGGTAGCGGTGAAGAAAAATAGTGAGTGGTTACATTTTTATTTAAAGTGTTTATGAGAATTATTAAGTTACCATGAATTTATTTAATTGTTGCTTTAATGAAAGAATTTATTTTGTGATTGTAAAGCTACTTTGTCATGTGATTTATTTTTATATGAATTGCCTTAAATGTTAAGATTATATTGTAATTGTAAGTATTTTTAAGTAAAGTAAATTAGTAGTTTTGAGATATATGCATGCATGAAGTTAAGTTAATGAGCTATTTCAAAAATCAATTTCAATTATAAAGTTGAGATTTGAAAAGGAAAGTTGCAAATATTATAAAAGAGATTTTAGATGCCTTTGGTTTACCTTAGCCCCCAAAGATTACCGGCCGAAGTATTGTATACGTGTATGGCAAGAGTAGTCGGGAGAGTCAATCACTAACTTGGGGGGATTGAGTATGAGTCAATGAATCGCCCTCTGTACGCATATGGTAGCCTAGATCTACCTGATGTTGGGAGGGGATTTGCGATCCCAAGAGTCTTCCCGCATCTGCGACTACGCCTAGTAGCATTCCCGAGCTCTTGTGGCGTTGAGAGATTCCATCATAATGGGCTAAGTTTCCTTGGATTGTCTTTGACGAGATAAAAGAGAAAAGTACGTCACCTGACGTAAAGTTTATTAAATTAGAAATGATTTCCAGTTTCGAGAAATAAAGAAAAGTTTATAAGAATTAATTAATTTTTATAAATTTAATAAAGTTATTATGAAATTTTAGTTTTGTGAATTATTTCGGGAGGACATATATATGTATTTTAGAAAAAGGAAATTTTAGTTACCAGTTAGCCGCTCACTAAGTTTTATACACATCATTTTTCTATATATTTTTGAAAAATCCTCCCCAGGTGCAGGAGTGAGCCGTAGATCAAACGAGGCTCCTTCGGACGCGTAGGTGGACGCACGCAACGATCTCACTGCATAATTTTAATTTTGAGAGTGTATGTCATGCATAATATTAACTGTTTGATGAGAATAGTTGTAAATAATATTTTGGATTGTATATAACTTTTTGTTTCTATAAAATTAAATTATATACTTATATAGACTAAAAATTAAGTATATTTATGGATTTTAAATTGAAAAATGTTTGTGGTTAGATTGTGGAAATAATTTGAGGGTCTGAGGCCCAGTAGTGGAGAATTGTTTGACATAGAAGTGTTAAATTTTGAAATTTACAAGGTGGCATGTTTGAAAAACAGCCGTTATGCTGCTCAAATTTTTATAAATCTGTTTTATAAAGGTTTAAAATAAAAAGAAAAATTTTTCCCGCGTTCCCGCATTTTAGAAAGTTTTAGAAAGTAAACAGCGTAACTTTACAGGAACCTTCTAGTTGGATCAGATATCCTCTGGAGGGCTACCGTAAGACGGCCGGCAGGCCTAGTAAGGAGAGGGGCCTGTCAGTATTTGTAATATGTCAAAATAAAAAAGTAGTTCTCTATTTCCACATATAAAATGTGTACAATAATTTTTTTTTTTATATATATTATAAATACAACAATCATCTTTCCGTTCTCATTAATGTGAATGGAATCAATTCTATAAAAATGGTGATGGAGTTGTTAAATGATGACAACAAAGCATTATATTCATATTCTAATATTTTGTACACAGTTCAGAAATTGTTTCTTTGATTCAAGTGGATGAAAATCAAACTAAATAATAATATGAAATTTGCAAGTGGATCACTTGTTAATTTTACAAAACCATGTAGACTTTAGCAACCACCAATATGATACCCCGATTGTTTGGTAGGTAGGATAGTGGCCTTATTGATTTTTAATTTACAAATA
This sequence comes from Litchi chinensis, assembly GCA_019925255.1. Taxonomy (NCBI): domain Eukaryota; kingdom Viridiplantae; phylum Streptophyta; class Magnoliopsida; order Sapindales; family Sapindaceae; genus Litchi; species Litchi chinensis. The sequence continues at coordinate 5,142,607 of CM034462.1, read as the reverse complement.
TAAATATGAAGGTCTGCATTAATTGGGATTTGGGAGATGTTTACAATTAGTTTATCTGTACACTCTGTCCTGCAACACGCAAAAGAAAACAAATACATATTCATAGGCTTGGGCCCTTTTGTAGGCTGCCAGCCAGCCACCACTAACTCCTAACTGTTAAAAAATAAAGACAAAATTATTAGCTCGTGAATCTCGTCACACCCGAAAATTTTTTGATCCTATCATTGTCAAAATTCGAAAAAAATAATATATATGTATATATATTTAAGTGATAAGTATATGTACATCAACTTTTATATTTATCGGGATCACTTAAATAAGATTTTAAGAAATAACCCAGAACATAACATAGTTTCTAACTCTATTCCGTTATAGTAGGAAGAGAAAGGTTCATATTAGATGAAAAAAGTGTCCTCCAATACAAGAGGCTTTAGAGTAATTAGCGAATAAAGACTTTAGAGTAATTAGCCCACACCTTAGTGAGCTAAATAAAGAACGTCTACTTGGGAGACGGTACTCGGACCAGCCAAAGCAAGCGCCGGTGTGTTTAGCCACGAGGCTAAACACCATGCTGGTAAAAATAAAATAAAATAAAATAATTAGCTGTTTTTTGACGGTCTAGAAGTAAAAGGTCATGTAAAATAAACCTATTCAGCTACAAATCTTATTAGCTTTTATACATGATTGCTAATTACAAGGTGAATATTGTGACTTACTTGTCGGTGCAGTGACATTTTATGCATATATAATTAAAGAGAGTTATTATATATTATTTTTTCCCTCATGCTTGATGAATCATTATGTTTTCCCTTGGTGATTTTAAAAAGGTAAAAAAACTTATTAAAATAGTATTAATTCAAGTCAAAAAATGGGTAAAAGAATGTTTTTTGAATTAATAGGGAAAAAATGATGATTCATTGATAATTAGAAAGAAAATGATAATAACTCAATTAAAAACTACACTTCAGTTTTTTTTTTGAGTACTAATATTAATTGAAGGGACAATTGGGACCAAACTGAATAAGACTTTGGTAGCATGCCCTAGAGAGCAACTCCTAATAAGCAGAAGGGAGTAAGTCATATCAAATAGGGGTAGCAACTTATGGTGAGTGAGAGAGAGACCCACAAATTATGGGGGAGAAGGGTGTAGAACCCACGATCGGAGAAGGTTATGGGTGGCAGTAGCTTACCACTGCGCTATTGTCCAAACCAAACCACTTCATCAATTAATAGAGTGGAAATGTTATATTATGTGGATACCTATAAAAAGTATATGTGAGAGTGTATATATAACTAGTGATTTCAATTAACTTTCCCCGTAAGATCAACCATATATTATTTTTTTGTTTGTTTTTAATATAAAACCCTATGAACCCATCCTAACACCTTTAAAATAAGACAGAATTGTTTCTTTGATTGAAGTGATCAACAACATATGTAAATTAAGTTTCATTTTAGTGCATAAAATGTTTCAGCTTAATTATGTAATTGATACTGGTCATAAGTTTTTCCTATCAACAAATGGAAACTCTTTTGATCTTATAAGTATGAATAGTCTCTTAAATGTGGACCCTTTTTAAGATAAATGAGCAGATCGCCAACCTAAATCAAGATGAACTATATATCATCCACTTGCAGTAATCATTAAAAAACTTATCCAAGTCATAAATTGATTGCAAAAAGCTAATAAACTTATTCGAATCCATAGATGCCTTGAATCCACTTCTTGTTGGTAGTTGAAGCTAACTAGATTAGCACAGAATTAATATATTGCTTCTGTGAATTACAACATCAATATATACCCACACACTTGTTACCATTTCTAAATGACTGAATTTGGTAAAAAAAATTGCTTCCATATTGAATATTTCGTTTTGGAGTAAATTCCTATTTTGGCTTCCATGGAAGAGAACCATTGTGGTTTCTGTTGATGTTCTTACAAATATGACAAAAGATTTAACAACCAACAATTGTCAAACAAATAAGAACAGAATAAATTATGTTGGGCAGAAAACTCTTGGAGTTCATCAAACTAGTAAACTATTGAAATACTTTCAAAAATAATTTTTAGATAAGTAATTGCCCACTACTTTTACTATTAAATAAAAATCAACCAAGGAGACACCAGACAATAGTAAAAATAAAAATAAAAATAAAATATGAAAGTAAAGCGTTGTCGTACACCAAAAGCAAGAAACACTTTTTTTTTTTTTTTGTTCTCTCTTTTTAAAGGTTAAGTTGGGAGAGGCTTAAGGATCAATAGAGAGACCAAATGAAGTTTGATTTTGTAACATGATTCGAAAAATAGTTTTCAAATGAAAGGAAATAACTCACACATAATGAGGAAAAAACCCCATATAAATTGAAAGGATAATCCATACATTTTAAATGATGGGAAAGAAGCTATTTTTATTCGGATAAAAGTCGAACGGCCGTAAAGGCACCAAAGTCAGTTGCATAGCAATGATGCCGCTGACCGGTTTGCTTTGTTGATATGCACTTTAACTTGGAAAATTAAACTAATGGTGTGAAGTTTCCAAGAATGTGCCACCAACTTTTGTTGTGGCAGTTGGGAAAAATTGTATATCATGAATTAATAAATAATTTTGTTAAAAAAACTGCAAGTGGACATTAAAATATGAAAGTTCATTTAACAAAATTAATTAGTGTTGTATACAAAATAGGTATAACTTCATGAAGGGAATCATTCCACGATAATGTTCTATGGAATTGTTAAATGCTGAAAACAACACAATAGGGAAACAGTACTCTTAACATCTTGTGATTCTATCTATCAAAAATCGACTAGAACAATTAGTGTGTACTCAAAAATAAGCAAATCCATTTAAATAATTGCAAATTGCATATCTTGCCCTCCATAGTATTGAGAGGGGTTCGAACATCACTTTGTTCATAAACAAACAAATGTTGAGACAACTTTTTCAATTGCTTCATGAAATTTTCCTGTAATAAAGAAAATTTTCATAAAATTTTTATAAAGAAATCAATGAACTTCATGAGATTTTTATGTAACAATCTAGACATCCAAATTTCAAATGCTCAACTCAAATGTAGTTTCAATGTTATGCCAATACAGATTGCTAACAATCACCATTAAGAAACAAAATTTTGTCTCACTCTTTGTTCCCATAGTTTCATAATAGATACTCCTTGTACTTCTACCACAATTGTCAGTGCGAGCTCATAGTAGAGCCTGATAATACAATAAGAAGAGGAGAGATATCAATCAGACCTCGAACTGCATCATCTGTGCTTAAAATTTGTTGTCTGACACGACAACTCCAACATGTATCTTCATGCGTCGGGGCCTAGTCATGGAAAGGGGACATGAAGCCAGGCATGGAAAAAATCTTCTTGACAATGATATCGGAAAAAACCTTTGCTGTAGCGAGATGCACATTGTTACTGGGGATGGATAGAGCATCCTGCCGCGCCCAAGATCTTGTATCATTGAGCATCATGAGTTTGGATCCTCTCAACAAGGTTCAAATAATAAACGAGGACATCTAAAATTAAAGTTGCTGCAGCTGCTTCGCTGTCCACTCAAAATTCCGCTCCTGCTGCTTTACTCGCTCGAAATGCATATTCTAATGCTGTTACGGGTGACCGTTCCAACATTGCATGGGATGGGAAGAATGGACCAAGGTGTGTTTTTCTCATTCCTTCTGCTCACCCTAGCATAGATGATGTGTACGATATGTTAATACTTGCTGGCAAAACAAGATTGTGTATGTGATACTTTCATGGAATGAAAATAACAAGGGTGCACATATATGCTGTTGACATTTAATTAAGTACCATTAATTGTTATGAAGTTTAATGGAAGGCGAAGTTGAAACCGTTGCACGTATTTTGTATGCATTACAAATATTCATGTTGCATTAGTTTTAAATGCTACATTATTTCTAGATGCTACATAACTCTCAAGAGTGGTCACTTAAATTATTGCATTCTTTGTATTAACTAGTAACATATAATGAATCTCTTCTAATGTGTGCAGGAGTAATTACATTTGAATTTAGTTATTTATTTTATTTAATAAATAGAAACAATGAAAATGATCAAGGTGTCTAATCGTGTTATATTTGATGATATTGTGTTATTAATCAGGTATAATGCAACTATATTATTTGAAGCTATTTCAACGAAAACGGATTCAAATGGATCTGACTTGTTGACAGAAAAAACATGCCAATATATACCACATGTACTGCTAATACTACAAACTAGTTAGCTATAGAAGTTTAGTCCCCTATCTGAGATTCAAAATCAACTATTAGAGCCATTGATTTTAGTCACATTTGTCAGGAGAAGTAGATATCAGGGAATATATATTACTTCTGAAACTAATTTTCACAAGCTCCATTGTTCAGCAACGTTGGCAGAGCAACAACAGCTGTTATTTCTGCGTAACAGTTAAGTAGTCTCCAAAATAATATGGCTAACTATAATGTTTAACAAAAGCAACTCAAAGAAAGAATGTGTCGATATTCAGTACATAACTCTCCTAGAAACCTGTTTCAGTTTCTGTTACTTGTGCCCAAGAATTATTGAAAAGAGATAGAGAATTTGATACACTGTCATGGCAACTTAAATCAGTAAATTCTAATTTAAGATTTTGTTTTTTGTCCCAACATAATTAGAACCTCAAAACAAACAGTTCTTGTCTAATTTAATTGTTATATAGGTAGAGCGAGCTACAATGCAAATCAGGGTAGAAGTTCTAAGAAAAAATTGTTGAAAGAGTTAGAAAGTACCTGAGTCAAACTCAGAGCGCTCCACTGCCTGCACATCAATGTGGAGCTTAGTTCTCTTTAATTGGAGGTTTAATCAGTCACTGAAATTAAATCACATAAACAAAAGCAAGAACAATCAACCTCATCAATAACATATAATGGAAAACTCAATTTTATTTCACACAAGTGAAAACATGCAAATGATCAAATTATTTCGTTTTTAATACTCGTTATATTCTCATGGCAGTTGAGGAATGCCACCATATATCCAAAGCATTAATGCATTTTTCATTCTAACACAAAACTAAAGGAGCTTTTTGTTCCATTTTTATTTAATAAACAGTCTCACCTCTGCTGGTTCATCCGTGGTCAATGATAAAACCAAAATATCATAATGAGTCACTAAAATTATGAGGTTCCTAGTTGTCATTTCAAACCATACAATACATACCTCAGTTCTCAGCTTGAATAGTTTTTGTGATGTGATTCTACATTGTTTCTTTTTCCATATTCTATCTCCCATTGTCTCAGTTGATTCGGAAGTCTAAAATTCAAACAAAAAATTACGACTTGAAGAGAAAAAGCACAATGCAAAAAGACTTTAAGTGAGACAGAGCTTACATTTCACATGCTCCCGTTACATTTCTCAGGCAATGACACTTTTTTCTTTTCACACTCATTCTGATCATCATCAGATTCCTTTGATGATTTGAGTATGGAAAGCAGCTTTGCAAAAGCCTTAATCCAATGCAACACTTTACCACAATCAGGCACTCTTTTTCTTGCCTCTTCAAGCAACTTGTCCATAGAACTATCCTTGTATTGATTCTCCAATCCCCACTCATCTTCACTTTCAAATCCCTTGAGGACTGGAGAATTCAGAAGGGAGGTCACTGAGAGATTGCAAAGAGATAGCAGCACAGAAGAACAACTTATTGGATTTGAGAGAGAATTCAGAAGGGAGGTCCAACAAGGTCAGATATCAAAGATTACCAACAATTTTTTTGAACGAAACTCATGTTTATCGAAGGGAGAAAGATCAAGAGGCAATACTTGATTTGTTGTTGAAGGATGAAGGTAATGAAGATGGAATCTCCGTTATTCCTGTTATAACTCCCCAACAACTTGGATCAATCATGCTTTTAAAATATCTTCACCAAGATACAGAGAAATTGGCATAGCTTCTGGTTTTCTTTCTTGTGGTGATTCTTTCATTGGCTTGGCTAGGTTTTTCAAAATGGTGTTTGTAACTCCGCACATGTCCAGCTGTTCAAACATTCTATAAAATGTATTTGAGAAGAAAAATTTTGAAAATACTAAAAGGAAAAAGATTAATATGATGCAAATATACCTCCTGCATGTGAGTCCTAAAATTTTGATATGGAGGCTCCTCATATCATTGCGTACCAAGTTAAAGCATAATTACTTCCATGCTTTGAATCTGGATGAGAGGCCTTTAAAGTTTGTTACATGACAATGAGCCATATATTTTACTCCTCAGCACAACAGTGCATGTGGCTTTGATGACAAAGCATAACAACAAGATACCATGTTAGTTCATTTTCTTTAAGTGCAAATTAGCCATTCATACAGTGAAAAATGCACTACCAAAACTTCAGCATATACACTCTACCTTCCTCAGGCCTGTCAGCAATAGCTGAAAACACCTCTAACCAGCATGTTTAACTCCACGAACTCAGCAACTGTGAACAAAAGCAAAATCCAGTTTTTAGCAAAAGGTAATAACATACAGCCTTAGAGATGATCACAACTTTACAAAGAACAGCAGCAAACTGAACTCAACATGAAGAAAACCTTGCTATCTATTGAAAGCTAGACACAATATTGTACAATAACATCAATTATAGAGGGAAGTTTGGATATTGGTACCTCAACCTTTTTGACAATAAGATCATCAAAGTTGAGCCAATTAATTCAAAAACCTACAATTTTTTATATGAAAAAATTGTTTCTCATGATTGCCTTCTGATATAGGGAATTTGATAAGCTTGTTACTTGCAAACCAACTTTTCATGAAAAGTATAAAAACTTTATATTGTCTTCATCTAGACACTGCTATTTCAGTTCACCTACAACAGTTTAACTAATCAATGAGGTAAGGAACCATTTAACACCATGAGCACCTCAGTTTGGTAGTCAAATAGTCTATTGCTTTCCATTAAGAAAATTATAAAAAAAAAAAAAGGGTAATAGAAACATGGAAAAAGATAGCACCTCAGTTTGGGATTCAAGATGTGATGATTTCCATTCAACTCTCCTATTTTATCTTTGTTGATCCTCACTTCCATGCCATCACATGTAGTTGTAGTAGCTCTTTTACTAGGAGGAAAAAGATTTGGAACTACAGCCCAACCTTGAACCACTTCATAACTTTGTAGCAAAGCAACCTAAAATGTAAAAAGTCACTCTCTAATATAAACAGAAAGTATTAGAATTTCAAAGTTTCTGTAGAGAAACTGCAAAAGCAAAAACCCTAAATATAACGCTGCATCACATGTGATCCAACCATAACTAAACATCTCTCAATACTAAATCACCAATTAAAACACAAAACCACAAGGAATTTGTTTAAAAGAAAAGTACGTAAGGGACTCTTAACTCAGAATAGAACTGGAAGAGATGCCCTAAAACTGAAGAGAGGAAAAGTCCTTGACATCCTTTGAAGGTAGATACTTCAACTCTTGGAAAGATGCAATCAGCATTGAAGTTTGAGTGTGGGGTCATCCTTATCTCCTCTTGGAAAGAATTTACATCCAGCAAAATTACTTATTAAAGACAGAGTTAAACAACTATGTTAAAACTTTTGTACCTCCAAGAACAATAACATTAAAGTCAAGTTAGTTAAATACCTTGGGGCTTTAAGGAGGTCCAAAAATCTTGTTTCCTTCTCCATAGTGTCAATGAATTGTTGTTATTTAGTCTCCATTAAAGCACATAACAAATCCTCTAAGATTTTCTGTACAAAAATGCACCACCAAAATTCTAACATATACACTCCAACTCAGGTCAGGTAGTCATAGCTGAAAACAACTGAAACCAATATGTTCAACACCACAGATATGACTCCAACTTAAGAACTGAAAACAAAACCAAAATCCAATTTTTTAGCAGAAGATAACAATATATAGTTTAGAGATGATTGCAACTTCATAAAGAATAGCAACAAACCAGACTAGATTTGAAGAAACTTCTGCTATTTACCAATTGCAACTTCATAAAGAATAGCAACAAACCAGACTAGATTCGAAGAAACTTCTGCTATTTACCAAATGGACACAACACTATAGAATAACATCGATTAGAAAATGTAATTTGGATATTGGTACCTCAACCTTATTGAAAATAGGATCAAAGTTGATGCAAATTAGTTGTACAACTTGCATTTTTGGATATCAAGAAATTGTCTTTGTCTCTTGTATTTACCTTCCAATATGGGAAATTTGACAGACAAGTTACTTGCAAACTAGTTGTCATGGAAAAAGTGAACAATTTTTGACTCCATAAACAATGCTACACCATTTCACCTGCAAACGTTCAACAAATCAATGAAATGAAGAATCATTCAACACCAGAAGCACCTCACTTCAAGATCCAAATAGTCCATTGCTTTCCATTAAAGAGGAAAGAAACAAAAAAGAGAAGAAAATAGCAATGGCCTCACGAAGAGCACCTCATGTTGGGATTCAAGATGTGATGCTTTGTTCAACTCTCCTGTCTGATCTTTGTCGGTCCTTACTTTCATGCCATCACATGCAGTTGAAGAAGCTCTTTTACTTGCTGAAAAAATTTTGGAACCTGACTTTGTAGCAAGGCCAATAACTTTGCAGCAAATCAACCCTAAGAAAGCAGAAATTTCAGTCTCTAATATACATGGATAGTATTAAAATATTGAAGTTCCTATAACAAAAACAAAATTCCAAAGCATAAAACTGCACCTCATATTATACAGCCATAGCAGAACATTCCTCAGCAATATTAATTCAATTAAAATGCATGACTACAAGGACTTGTCTAGAAGAAGAGAAAAGCATCGTTAACGCTAACTTAGAACAGAAAACTGGGAAAGATGTTCCAGTACTCAAGATCCTCAGTATTTAGCTCTGCTGAGCTCCACGACTCTTCTTCCAAGTAGATCTGCTAATGCATTGTGTTGATGATATTGGATGTTGCTCAGATGAAATGGTAACCCAATCTTCTAAGCATTAGTTGACATCATGGAGTACAGGATCCCTTTGCAGTAACAACATAATGATTAAACATAGCTATTATGGTCAACAAATATGGATAACTATGGAATTACAGCACAGCACATGAATTGATTTGGAAGGTATGACATTCTACATTTTATACAATGAATGTGAAAAACTGACCAACAAAATGATGTATTGATGAGTCACATAAGTAATTCCATCTAGATACAAAAGAAAATGTCATCCATTGACAAAAGGAATCCAAAATAATGAAAGGGGCTTGCGCTTTTGATGGCATCAAATAACAGGCCTTATAAGAAAACCTATATTAGATTGGAGTTCGAACTCTCAAATCAAACTAAACAGGTTATGATTTACATGTCAACATCATGGCGAAACCAACTTAATTTCATTAAAATTATTTTATATAGTAAGTGCACATGATAAGCCCTTATATAAGTCACACTAATTACATTAATTCTGAGATTATTCCAAAAAGTTTCTACCTAATTAAGATACAAAGATGCAAATCCAATACATGACAGAATACATAATTTTAATTAGATATTTCAAGAAAACATTTGGAGCACTAGTAGAACATATATCCTTTAGAGAAAAGCTAACATCTAAAGGGAGCTACACATATAGCCATATAGGTTTGAGTTGCAAAACGAGAAAACTTGTAGACTGAAAAAATAATTCTAGTGAATCTTCAAAGGCTCACATTCAAACATAGTTTGTCCATCCATTGATGGAATATATGAAAAAGAAAATGATGTGATAGTGGACATCAGGAGAACAGAACTTTTAGTTCAATGCTTCGATATGTAATCAACCTTAAGCTGAAAACAAGGAGGAAATTAGAGCATAACACCAAAATCTCAGATGTAATTATCATGAAGCAACTATAATTGAACAAAGCATACGAAACCATCTTGTCTGACTGAAAGAGAAAAAGCAAAGAGAGTAACTTATATACAAGAGGACAAACATGGCCCACAAACAAGAGATCCTCCAAATTTCAGTTTTGCTAATACTTCTGTTGACCAAACCAAATACAAATAAATTAGTGAGTATCCAATACATTGAGAGAGAGTATTAGAATAGAATATTGAAGTAATCATAACTGTAAGTGTTTTGCTATTATAAAATAGCAACAGTCCCCTGGAGAGCACCTCACTTTGGGAGATAGGATGCGATGTTTTGTTTAACTCTCCTATTTGTTCTTTGTCGGTCCCCACTATCATGTCATCACATGCAGCTAGCTGTAGCAGCTCTTTTACTATCTGGAAAAAGTTTGTAAAGCAACCTTAAGCAAAGCAACCTTAAGAAAGCAGAAATTCAGTCTTTAATACGAGCAGATAGTGCTAGAATCTAGTAGTTTCTGTAATAAAAAGAAAATTCCAGAATATAACGCTGCACCTCATATGATACAACCATAGCAGAACAGCTGTTGGCAATATAGTCACCAATTAAAATACAGAACCAAAAAGACTTCTCCAAATGAAAAGAAGAACATCACGAAGATCTAACTTAGAACAGAAAATTGGGAAATTATGCTCCGTTATTTACAAAAAAAAATTTTTTAAAAATCCTCTGCTAAGGTCCAGGTTGTCAGTCATACCGTCGACAACACAAGTAACCACTGTAGGCTTTCTAGCCATGTTGCACTTGTAAATAGCAGCCTTTTGGAATAAAAGCACCTGCAAATCCCAAAATGGTACATCACCAGAAGAATCTATTTAAATTTCATTTGTCTTATGATCAAAGTTGAATTCACAGACAAGCGTATCCATACCACAGAAAGCCACTACTAGAAGAATAATGACCCCTTAATAATGTCAATTCCCAATGCTATGAATATCCCCATTAGTTTGATTGCATCACAGAAGTGTCCACCATCTAATTAAGGGATGAATCTACTTCTTGTAAATATCAACTGTTGATATCACATAAACACCAGCGCATAATTATTTTAGGAAACAGCAGCATGTACATAGGCTGATTCGGAGATAATTTACTGATGTGACAAACATATAGAAAAGCGAGGCACTAAGCGATTCAATAAATCTTCTACTTACTAAAAAGTTTTTGTCTGCTTTTCTTTTACGGACTTCTCAATAAATATTTTAATTGTAAAATTGAAAAGAAAAAGAAACCTAGCAGAAAGCCTTATCTTCTATTTGTAGAACCTAAATTGTTTTGTCATACTGACTTCAGGTGTGAAAGATAACCTTCTCTGGTGGAAGGTCTACCCCCAAATTTCCATGAGAAAGGACGATGCCATCTACTTCTTGAAGAATCTCATTAAAATGAGTTAATCCCTGCAAGATCATATGTGAGAGAAGAAAATGATAAGTCAAAAACAAGTCCAAGAAAATACATAGAATTTCAGAGGTAGAAGTAAGGTGACTAATAATGCATCCCACCTCTATAATTTCAATCTTTGCAAAAATTTGAGTTTGATTGAGACCACCCAGTTTAGAAAGATAAGCACAGGCCTGCACAAATGATAAAAAGTTTTTAATAAGGGAATATCAGGTAAGATGAATAATTCATTTAAGACATAAAAAATATATTATAAAATCCACAGTAAGAAATTTCTTACATGATGAACATCTTCTGTATGCCGACTATAAGACAATGATAGAAAATCTAAGTTGTTTCGAACGCCCCATGTGCTTATAACCTGAAATAAATGGAAATTTAAAAAAGCATAGATGACGATTTTGGAATAATACTTTTCATACATTTTGACTCCAAAATATCTTGCAAAAATAAGTTGCATATCATCTATGGCTAACTACCTGTTGAAAGAAGCATAAGAAATCATCAGTATGAAACTTGTATAAGAATGCCACAGAAACCGCAATTTATAATCATAGTTAATTGTAGAACAGCAACTTCAGTCACTACCAAAGGTCCAGAACTAATCTCCATCAAGCAATTAAATCTACAGGAAAGAAATCTGAAATTACCATTTAAAGTGTAGGTGCCGCACAGAAAAACTTGAGGCACAGAGATGACCGTCCATTTCACAGTATTAAAAGGTAATGATTTGTGAATACTAAGCATTTGACATACAAGAATCCACTCACCTCCTTATCTTTATCAGCAACGTTGGCAAAGTACACAACTGCCCAGCCAATGTAGCAGAATTCTTTATCAGACAAACCAACATCCACCCCTGTGACCTGAATGGATAACATAAATCAAGCATAATGTTGAAAATTAGCAATTGCTTGATGATTCTCACAAGTAAATTATAACACACCTAAACAGAGCATAAAACCTAAATCTCAGACGTAATTATGAAATGCAACTACAATTGAATAAAGCACAACAAACCAATCAAAGAGAGTGACTTACACGCAAGAGGATAGAGACGGCTCACAAAGAAGAGAATCTCTAATTTTCAGTTCTGTTGGTACTGTTGTCGATCAAATTGCATTGACATATGTGACGTGTAACAAGCAAAATACAAATAAGTTACTAGGACTAAAGAGAATAATGGAACAGAGCATTGAAGCAAAAAAAATGAGAAAATATTTATCATAAAAGTGAGACTAACTATAAGTGATTTGCTATTATAAATGGGCCTCCTTGATATAGAATATGAGCATGAACGAGCTAATCCTCTTCTCTTTCTTCCTTTAACAGATCGTAGATGAATTCACCATCTATGTCAATGTGAGGGATGTCGGCTATTTTGAACCACTCATTTCCTTTATCTCTTTTACAAGTTTCTTTCAGCAAAGGACATCTCCATATATCTAATTGCCCAAGAGAGGACGGGAGGCTTGGAAGTGATGTGAGCTCAGGGCAATTGTTGATTGTCAAGAACTTCAGAGATGGGGGGTCTTGGAAATCATTGAAAGACAGGTTCTTCAGCTTTGGGAATCCTTGAATCTGCAACTCAGAGTGGAGGGCAAGGTAATAGTCATATCCTCCTCCTGGGTAAACCCAAAGAAAAGGAAGACAAGAGCACAAAAAATTACCAGTTCTATTGATATTAGCAGGATTTGTCAACTCTGCTCGAAGCTTTACCACTTTCGTTGCTATAGTCATATAATTCTTCTCCATCACTTGAAGTGACTCAAGGTGGTCATTGTAAAATTTCTCTTCATATTCATAAGTTGCCATTCTAATCAAAGTAATATAATGTCACTGCTTTTGCAGAACTAGAAGAACAGTAGGTGTTAAAACATACAACAGGCATGCTCAAAAGCTGGTTTCAATAAGAATGATCAATTATAAAACTTCTACGGAACTAAAATGTTGAAAGAGTAATGACTCACATCAACCTTGACTCCAAAAAAATTCTACACTACACATGAAAACAATTTTCAAAATTTATTTCCGGTTTTATAACTACAAATAACTGCCACAGGTGCAACATGCTTCAAAAAATATTAAAAAGAATGTAGAGGAAAGAATATTTTGTCAAATCAAAATGTTGCAGCAATGAGCATCTGGAGAACATAAATAGCACTCTTCTTTTTTTCTTTTCTTTTTTCTGAAATTTTTTCCACATGTCATCAACATTAAGCTTAAAACAATGAGATACAAAAAACAAAAAAAAACAAAAAAAAAAAAGAGAGAGAGAGAGAGAGCGTATAATAGTAACACATAAAAACAAAGATAACACCAAAATCTTAGATGTAATTTTCAAGAAGCAACTATACAAATAAGTCGAACAAAGCACATGAAACCAACTAGTTTGATGGGAAAATAGTGACTTACACATAAGATGATAGACATGGCCCATAAAAACAGAGAATCTCCAATTATCAATTCTGTTGGCACTTCGGTCGAACAAGCAAAATACAAATAAGTTAGTGGGTCTTCAATACATTAAAGAGAGTGTTAGAACAGAGCATTGGAGTAATAATAATGAGAAATTGTTTTTCATGAAAATGAAACTAAGTGTGGATACTTTTGCTATTATAAATGGGCATACCTGATATTCTCTTCACTTTCTTCATGAGAATATCAGCATGAATGAGCTAATCTATTGTCTCTGCACTTTCCTCCTCCTCTGGATCGTAGATGAATTTTTCATCTATGTAAACGCAAGGAATGTCAGCTATTTTGGACCACTCTTTTCCTTTATCTCTTTTACAAGCTTCTTTCAGCAGAGGACATTCAATTATATGTAATTTCCAAAGAGAGGATGGGAGGCTTGGAAGTGATGTGAGCTCTGGGCAATTGTTGATCGTCAGGCCCTTCAGAGAGGATGGGAGGCTTGGAAGTGATGTGAGCTCTGGGCAATTGTTGATCGTCAGGTTCTTCAGATAGGGGTGGTCTTGGAATTCCTTGAAAGACAGGTTTTTCAACTTTAGGAATCCTTCAATGCGCAGCTCAGTTAGAGTGGAGGGCAAAGTAAATGTCATGTCCTCCTCCTGGCTACACTCTCCATCGGACCATCCTTTAATGTTGAGGTATTCGAGAGAAGTGAAATTGTGGAAACCCCTTTCCATGAGCGCTTTATATTGTTTGTGACTCTCAATTGTAAGTCTTGCTAGTTTGGTGAGCAGACCTTCATCAGACAATGACATATTTGGACAACTGTGTATTTGTAAACGGGAGAGAGTATGTATTCCGCTAGGTAGGGCTTCGACTTTTGAACATCGCAATAACACAACTGTTAAATTACTTGAGGGGAACTCTCCTTTCGCAAAGGAAGTAATACCTCCACAACGAGTCATCCAAATGTTACGGAGACTAGTAAGAGTGTCTAGGCCCTCTGGAAGGGATTTGATTTTATCACAATTGAAGATAAGGATTTCTTGAAGAGTATTGTTGTTATGAAACTTGTCAACAATTGACTTTAATTTTCCACAACCCTGAATGTTTAGGGTTTCAAGAGCCTCAGGTAAATGACCTTTTGGTAACAAGGTTGTGAGCTTTGGGCAATTAAAAATATAAAGATGTTTGAGTGACACAGGTAAATGACCTGTCAATGACAATGCTGTGAGATTTGAACAATTGGAAATAGAGAGGCTTGTGAGTGCAGCAGAGAGTCGGTGTATTGAGGGCAGACATATGAGAGATGGACATTCGTTTAAAGACAAGTGTTCAAGATGACATGTGTTGGTGTTGACTTTCTCCAAGTGAGATAAAATTGTTGGAGATGAAGATGATGACGTACAAGTATCGTCATTATCATCCAAAACACTCCGCAATTTCTCACAATTTTCAACTTGCAGCTTCTTTAAAGATTGAAGTATCTGTCCTCTAAAAATGAAATTTAGAGAATTACATCTCTTAATGCTCATTTCTTCCACAAGTATATTCTTTTGTTTAATTCCCTCAAGCAAAGTTGTGAGTTGGACATCACAATCTTCAAAAACAAGCTCTTTAAGGGAAATGAAACTATGCAATCCATGACGTGGCTTCTCCATGCAAATCTCATTTTGCCACAATTCTATTACTTTTTTACAACCCTTAAGTTTTAGACTTTGAACTTTCTTAAATTCTTGCATTGACCAATCATCAAAATCTGAAATATTTGAAAGAGTAATGGATTCTAATGACTCAGGGTAAGTTGAGCTAGTGCACACAATCTTCTTACATTCAACAAGCTCCAACTCGCATAGCCTTGGGATGTTTGATAATGATACCACCAAATACTGACATTTGTGAATCTCAAGCTTCTTCAATGAAGAGAGATTATTGGGTAATCTTTTAGAGAGTTTGGGACAATTTACAATGGAAAGCTCTTGGAGCTTAGAAAAGCTATCATTTTCTTTGATAGGGTCCCAAGACTCCCATTCTTCTAAATCTTTAAAAAAAAGTGTCTCCAAAGATTGAAAGGGTTTTGCACAATGCTCTCCATAAAATTCAAAACCAATGCTTTTAATCATCTTCATACCTTTAATAGTAAGAATTTTGAGCAAGCCTAACAACCCAAGTGAAGGTAAGGATGTGCAATTCTTACAGTCTACCAACTCTAGGATTCTTATCTTAGACTCTAAGAATGAACTACCTCCAACCCAAGAAGAAAATTTTCTACCCCTATAACATCTTATTATGAGCTTTTCTAGATGTTTATGAGGTTGAAGTATATCAAGTACTTTCACATCTTGTGATTCCACTTCTTCAACTTGTGATTCATCAAACCTAGACTCCCATGCTAGTAAAAGCACTTTTAGGTCTTTCTTGTCACTCAATATGACCTTTTTGGTGTCTTGAAAATTTGTCATATTCTCTAATCTTGAAATGTGAAGTTCCCCACTGAGTGATTTTAAATCCTCTAAATCTTTCAAATTGGCTCCAGAACTTTTACCAACAACGAAGTTAGATAAGTTTCGAAGGCACTCCCATTTTCTAACTCCTAATGGCATTTCTTTTATTAAAGATGCACCTAAAATGTCAAGATGATATAAATTGATTAAATTCCCCATATTATCAGGCAATTTCGAGAGCTTTTTACAATCCCTTAATAACAAAGTTTGTAAGTTGCACAATGAGTTTATTGACTTAGGTAGACTTCTAATACCACTAAAAGATAGGTTGAGATACCTAAGAAGTGTTAAATCTCCAATTGAATCAGGTAGTTCAACAATATAATAATACTGTAATGATAACACCCTCAACCTTTTGAACCTTGACAACAAATTGGAAATAACTTGATTACTAATGTAACAGGTTTGCCACCTATTATTTATGGGCAATACTGACAAATGTGTTCTTAGGTAATGCTTAGCATCATTGAAGACTTCAAATTTTCTTTTGCCATTATATTGATGACATACATATGAAGCATAACGAGTCTTTTCAAATAGCTTTAATCGATCATTTGACTCCAATTCATCCTCCAACCTAAAGCTTATTTTTCTAGAAACCATTAGAGCCAAATCATTAACAAGGTCATGCATTATATATTTAGAAGTGTTACTACTAGATTTTTGAAAAATTGACCTTGATAATAGATCATGAAAATACTGACCTCCCAAATCTTCTAAGTACAGGTCGTTGTTTGATTCATCGTAGTTTGATTGTTTAATCAAGTTTTCTGCCATCCACAAAAGAATGAGTTCTTTCTCTTCAAACTCATAATCTTTTGGAAGAATTGAACAATAGGCAAAACATCTTTTTAAATGTGAAGGAAGGTGGTAATAGCTTAATCTCAACACTGGGAGAATTTTGCCATCTAGATCCCATATTTTGCTATTCAATATGTTCATCCACTCATCTTCTGTTTCTTTGTAGTATAAAAGACCTCCAAGTGTCTTTGCTGCAAGAGGCAACCCTTTGCACTTTTGTAAAACTTTCTCACGAATTATATCTAACTTCCAATGTGCAACGATTTCTTTATTATTAAAAGCATGCATCACAAACATTGCCCAGCAATCGTTATCTGATAAAATTTTCAACTCATAACACTTACGTTGTCGCATAGCTAATGCAACTTCAGTGCTGCGAGTCGTCACAATGACTTTACTACCAGGTGCTCCAGCCAAAAAGGGAGCTTTTAGCTGTTCCCATAAGTCATTATCCCTACTCCAAACGTCATCGAAAACAATTAGGAACCTCTTACCATTTAATGCTTCTTTCAATTGATTTTGCACTGCACCCAACTCTTTCATATCACATGATGAGGAAGTGATAACCTCAAGAATTGCCTTTGAGATTCTTAAGACATCAAAATCGTCAGAGACACATACCCATGCTTTGGGGTTGAAATCTTCCACTTTCTTATCATTGTAGACTTGCTGAGCAAGAGTTGTTTTACCGATTCCTCCCATCCCCACAATGGGAATTACATCAAAGTTGGCAACACCTGGTTCATTCGTCAACACCATTTCAAGTATTTTGGCTTTGTCATCCTCTCTCCCATAAACAACTGTTTCGGTAGGCAAACATGTTGTGGGTAGTCTTTGTTGTGAAGCAGTCGATCTCCCTGCTCCGGCAATCTCAACCAACCCAAGTTCAGTTCTTTGCTTGCAGAGATCCTGTAACCTGCTAGTAACATCATCTATCTTGGAGCACATACTGAAATCAGACCATAAAGCAGTTGGAGTGCAACTGATGCAACAACCAGGAATGAGCTTCCGAGCCCTACTAGTACTTGCCTGATGCTCTTCTATCTTCAACTTTCGTCTCAAAACCTCAGTCGCGTACTCATCCAAGATGTCCTCCGCATCATAAGCCAGGTCTTGGAGCTCCTCCAGCCACATCTTCACAGCTTCGTCCTCCACCTGCTTCTGCTCCGCGTCATTCAGCAGTAACTTAATCATCTTCAACGTTTTTTCCCATTTTTTAAGCTTCGAACGTACACCCTCTTGAGTTGCAAACTTCAGCAGCTCAGGAGAGGTCAGCTTCTCAAACAACACAGGAAGGATAGCAGAAAGAAAGAGCTCTGCCATTGGTATTTTTTTTCTTTTTAAATATTGTTGTTGAAACAGAGAATTAAATGGAAAATAAAGACAGGAAGTAAAAGAGAATGGTTTGGTTTTGGTTTGTGTGTGGAACGAAAGAAATGAAAGGGTTAATTGCAGAAAGAGAACAATGAACTAAAAGCAAAGCAAGAACTGGTTCACAGAGAAAGCAATAGTGTGGTAACTAGCAATGCTGCCATTAACTATATATCTTCTATGGAACCCATCAAAAGTTAAAGTATTGTCTACGTAGGTTAAAGTTAATAGTTATTAAATGTATAAAATAAAAAAAAAATGTTCTGATCTGTGTGTAAGCTGTCAGAACATATAACTGCGAAAGGGTAAAACTGAGCATTGGATTCGAATGTGCTGCACAGCTGCGCATGCTTCAACAGATTCCAAGACAATGGCATTAAACTTTAAATAGTTAAACATTACTTTAATTGTGTTATCTTTAATGATAGCACCAACCTGGTATTTTTTTATTACCTTTCAAAAAAAAAAAAGAATTTTTTATTACAATGTGGCAGCCACTTGTGTTCCTCTAAGACCAATGATTAAATAATATTTAGTTCCAACGGTACAATAGAATATTAAAATAAAATTACAATATTAAAATTGTTAGTACTCTACGATGAGAAATGCAGTAAGACTAGAAATAGAGACAACAGAGCTTTTTTTTTTTTTTTGGACGTTAGAGCAAAATTAATTTTGTTATTTTTTTCTTGGAGTGATCTATATTGACTCTCCAATTCGAACATTTTTATGCAACTAATGATATTGAATTTTATCTTTATCATGTTAAAAAAAAAGGAAAAGAGAGAAAATCTTAATCGACTACACACTTTTAACAACTACATTTGATATTAAAGTATTTTTTTTTTAATTTTTATATCGGATAA
This sequence comes from Litchi chinensis, assembly GCA_019925255.1. Taxonomy (NCBI): domain Eukaryota; kingdom Viridiplantae; phylum Streptophyta; class Magnoliopsida; order Sapindales; family Sapindaceae; genus Litchi; species Litchi chinensis. The sequence goes on along the minus strand of CM034462.1, from coordinate 5,123,354 downwards.
AAGAGAAAAAATTTGTTATCTCAATACCAATTAACAACTACATGTACTGATACTTATGTTTTCCTTTCGAAAGGGCTTTTCTTCATTTGTGATTTATATTTTGGATGGAAATTTATATTCTTTTTCTGAAATTTAATATATTAATCGAGATTTAATTTTATTTTCAAGACTTTCTGGATCTTTTCACAAAATGCTTAAATTTTTGATATTGTGTCTTTTATTGATTTTATTTGTTATTTCGGTGATAGTGACATATTTTGGAGATATTCATATCGAATTTTAAGGTATTAGATTGCAATAAAATTATTAAGTCTTGAATGAATTAATGACCAAAGTCTTCAGACTGAGAATATGAAGTAGGTCCAAGTTTACAAATGCAGCAAGTCTTGAACACAGCCCCATGTTAATAAAAGAATATGAATCTTTTGATTTTGCACAATCCAACCGTCGCTTGTCCAAAAGCTAATGTTTTGTAACATGTTTACTGATTTTTGAAGACTTTTAAAACCTACCGTTGCCACTTTTTTTTTTAATTAAGATAAAAAGGGTAACTTAAAACACGTTTATAACATAGTTAAGTATTCCAAAGGATCATTTATTTTTTTATCTAAACATTGAACAATGTTGTTAAAAAATGAAGATTGAATAGTGTCCAAAATATAAAATCTGAATAACATGTTTGTTTGTTTGTTTTTTCTCCTACCATTGAATATGTTACAAAGTTGTTGATTTTTTAAATTTAAAATTATCTAAAACTAATAAGTTAACATTTATACAATTTTTACTATTTATTATTATGTAATTTTAATTAATTTAACACAAACATTTAAAAATAATAATTTAATAAATTCCAAAACATGTTTTATGTACATATTATTAATATTTTATTCATAATTAAAATATGATTAAAAAATATAATAGTATTAGTCATATTTATATTTAAATATATTAACATATTTAAGAAAATAACTAAAAAATGAATATTTAAATTATAAATTAAAATATATTAGTTCAATTCCAAGATAATTTAGAGTGAGAGATATTTATATTTGACTTTTCAAACATATTTTTTGTAAGTATCAACGAAAAAAAATTGAGTAATTAAAATTAGGATAAATTTGAAATTATGCTATTTTGGGGAGAATAGATTTGGAATAAAAACTTTTAAATATCATTAAGTGATTTACAATTTAATGAAAAGTTAAAAATTTTTACTTAATTTTTTCATTTGTTTTTTTATAGTTTTAAGTGATTTGACCACTTAAAAAGTAAATAAAAATAACTTAATAAGTGTAATTCAGTATTGTTAATTCTTAAGTGGAAAAAACAAACAACCTCCAAATTTTTATGAACAGGCTTCACCTATTCAAAATAAGCCACTTACAATTGTCATAGTTGTGTAAGATTCTATCATATGCATTGTTTCTATACAATAATTTAACCACACTTCCATATCTACCATTGAAAGGGACTTTAGTCTACCATAAAATCAAACACAAAATAAATTTAAAAAAATACTGAAACATAACTCAAATTCATAGGCTGTGATAAAGTTAGCTCTAGTAACTTAATAGGTTCAAATTAAATCTCACCATCTTACAACTAAAATTCCAAATAGTCTGTAATTTTATTATAATTAATCATATCTCTATAATCTGATGAAATATTTCCCTCCGCGTCGTGTAAATGTAAATACCAACTAAGTTGTCGAATTTACATGTCGACAAATTTTGGGGAGAAAGCAGAACATGAAACTCAATAAAAGGGCAGCAGTAGCAGTTCAATGAAATTTCGCAATCATTTACTTACAACATAACTAGTCACCAACGGGCAACAATGGCCAATAATATGGTGATATTTCTAATACGTATTAATTCAACAAAACAAATAGTTGAATTAAACAGAAAGTTAGAGATTGAATCTACATTTTATATTTCTACACATAAAGCTATATGTGTAGATACTTGACGTATTCTGGTACATTTTTTATGAACATGTCAGGAAGCAAGATCTATGGAGTAATCCATCTAGCACAATATTATTAATTAAAAAAAATACAAAAGAAAATGGAACCAATAATATGATCAAAAACAATATTTTATGATCAGAATAATAAGTTAATTTCAACTTTCAACTATGCATTAACTATGTATCTTTTATGGAATCCATCAAAACTGAAAGTACTGTCTGCTTAGATTGAAGTTAATAGTTATTAAATGTGTAAAAAAAAAAAAATTGAGTGGTGATCTGTATGTAAGCCGTGAGAACATCTGATTGCAAACGGGTAAAACAGAGCATTGGATTCGAATATGCTACACAGCTTCACATGCCTTCAACACATTTCAAGACAATGGCATTCAACTTTAAATATTTAAACATTACTTTAATTGTGTTATCTTTAATGATAGCACCAACATACTACTTTGTATTACCTTTCAAAAAAATAAACATAGAATTTTTTATTACAATGTGGCAGCCACTTGTATTCCTCTAAAACCAATGACTAAGTAATATTAAGTTCCAACAAAACAATTCGTATGAGCCTTCCCACATCTCCATGTGGGTGGATTTCTTTCATATGGGAGCAACATCTCAAATCATACCATTAATATTCCTATTTTGGTTGATTCCAATATCCCTCTAGGTCAGATCTAGTCCTAAAAAAAATAATATTAAATTCCAATGGTACGATTAGGATATAGAATTGGGATTCTAAATTTTTTTAATTCAAGTGATTAGGTCAAGAAACCAATGTTATTTATGAAAATACAAAACATATGAACATAATTTAAACGTAAAAACTCCCTAAATTCTTTTTTAAGTGCCAATTATATAATTTAATATGATCAAAAACAATAATTCTTTTTCAAGTTTCAATTATATAATTTAATAAATCAAATAATTTAATTCCATAAGACAAGGAATTTTTGGAAGAAAGTGCTCCATGTACTTCAATTACCTTCAAAGATGTACATTTTCCTTTAGTCATACCAAATGCAATCTTGTTGAATTTATTAGTATCAACCTATTCAATCTTCACCACTTACAAGATGAAAAAGCCGGTGGTGATGATTCTGCCACTAACTTAATTTTAAGTCTTAGAAAAAAAAATTAAATAAATCAATAAGAAAGTTAAAATTGTTAGTGCTTTGCCATGAGAAATGCAGTATGTCTAAGACTCGACACAGTGCAAACTTAAAATTGTTATCCATTGAAATTACTTCTTTGCCTAATCTTTTTTTTTTTTTTCCAATTTTATATTTTCACTTTAAGAAATCAGAATTACACTTTAAAAGAATTAAAAAAAAAAAGTTAAGATTTACAACTTCAAACAAACATTAAAATTAGTTGCGTTAGTAAAGTTATAGAACAATGACCATTAAAAGATAAAAAGAAAAACATCATAGTCAAGCAAATTTATATATATATATATATATATATATTTCATTTTGTGGCAATTCATCATCAGATATAGACTACACCGTGTTTTTTTTTTTTTTTTTTTTTAATAAAGAAATATGGACTACACTTTGAAGCTACTATATTTACCAAATTTTGATACTGAAGTGGAGAATATCCTGCATTCAACATTATGACTCATATAATTAGAAATATTCTAAATTGATTCTAATTTGTTTTTAAACATAAATTAATTTAAAATTTTTCTTTTTGACAAAATTCTAATTGAAACTTTAACCATTAATATATATTTTCCCTTATAAGTAAATTGAGTGTTTTAAAAGTAAAATTCGAAAAAGTGATTGTACTTGAAAGAATAAAAGACAATCTAAAGTTTGATGATACTAACCCTTGCTTTTCAAACCATGTGGATCCTTTCAGAATAAAATATGGTAGGTGACTTAGTGGAATTTAAGTAGAACTCTCATTAATATGATAGAGGTGTAGAAAGGTCATAGTGAGTCATTGCATTTTTTTTTTTTATATTACAAGTCACAAACTACCAGGATCTCTAGATAATGATTTTATGGAATGACTCGGATCACAATACTTATTAAACTCTATAATTGCCCTCTATTTAGAGACTTTTATGTAATTTACTCTCTTATGAGAGGATTATACTAAAATTGTCCAACCTTAGTCGACCGTATTCAAACCTGCGAGACATTGTTTGTCAGCAAGCTATACAGGTGTGCTTACCCACCTTAACAGGCAACTTCTGAGTACATAGTAAGTCATTGCTTGGCAATTAATGAAGATTGTTTATGTATAGAAGTATATTTAATTCCACAACGCTAGGAATCTTGGAAGAAAAGACGTGCATTTTATTTCAGTCATACCAAATTCTAACTTAGTTGAATTTATTAGCATGAAGCCATCCAATCTTTACTTCACAAGATGGAAAGTGTTGTTTTTTGTCACTAACTTCAAAAAAAAAATTAAAAAAAAAAAGGAATATTAAAATTGTTAGTGCTCTGCTATGAGACATGCACTAAGTGTTAGACTAGAAACAGAGGTAACAGAGCAATATATATATATATATATATATATGGAACCCATCAAAAGTTAAAGTTTATAGTTATTAAATGTATAAAAAAATTTGAGTGCTGATCTGTGTAAGTTGTGAGAACATGTGATTGCGGAAGATTTTGGTTAGATAGGATCTGTTGAAATATCACTTCAGCCGACTGAAAATTAATTTTATTATTCGAGCATTGGCTATTCAAACATAATTATAAGATCAATAAAAAGAACTGCAATGAGTGCTGTTTATCTATGTTAATTATTTAATTAGAAAAGATAATTATTTAATTATTCTTATTCTCTCTCTAAGTTATTCTAATGGTAGTTGGGTTAAGATTTTATATATATATATATATATATATATATATTGAAGTAGGGTTAAGATTATATTGATAGGTACAATCTTTGTTAGAAATATGATTACTACGCTTAGGCTATTTTCTTGTAAAAAAATGTATACAAAAGTTATCATAAACAAAATAGTGTTCATAATTCTCTTGTAATTTTCACATTTGCTTTGTGTAGATTTACCCAAAAGGCTTGTCATATCATAGAAACTAACTTTTTTTTTTTTTTGGTACTAGAATTGAGACTATGATGGACCTAAAAGATTATCGGAATCAATCGAAATAGGATACTAATGACGTAGTCAGGGGGACTACTCCCAATTGAGATAAATCTACCCACACGAAGGCGGGGAAAAGGCCCACAGAGGGTGGAAAGTTAATCCACATATAATGGTGAAAGAATTGTTATTAATTATATTTATATATATAATTTTGGATTTGACGGGTGGTTGTCAAACTTATGCCACACATAATGGGAGGCATGGGGTTGCTAGCGCCTAACCAATGGCGCCAACAATCAAAGACTAGAAACTAACTTGATGTATAAAAATAAGGAATTTGAACTAAGAGGGGGCAAATATCGCTTTAAGGAAAGTGTATTCATACGTGTTTTAAGCCTTGTTTTATCTCGATCACTCATTTAGATGGTATTTTTTTCCCCCTTCTGTCAACGTTTAGAATCAGTTGATGTAGAGGTCTAAAGGCTCAGACTACGATTTTGTATAATAAATGGTAGTAAATATTGTTTAAGGTTGGTAGACGGTAATAAAGACAATTGAAAGCTGGTTAAGGTAGATGAATAATAATAATAAAGGTAGTTAATAATAAAAAAAGGAAGGAAGAATAATGTAAAGACAGAGATTTTTTCGTGGTTTGGTAAGTGCGTCTATGTGCACGGATCACTCTGGATTGATTTCGATAAAGTGACGGTAATACTAGTATTCAGCCTGTTTTTACAGTGAAAATATCTCCTATTTATAGAGGAGAGAAGATACAATGAAGTGTTTTACACGTTACAGATCATGATTATTCTCAACTAATCTGACATAAGTCATACTGTATTTATTGCTACAACAATGATTATTCTTCACATGCTCACGTTTGCATTAAATGCTTTAGGTAAAATTTTCTCTTCATTAAATGAATAACCACCGCATTAAATACTTCCTGGAGATGTTGAGGTGGTGTTGGCGTAAAATCAGATGATTAAGTTGACTTGGTGTTGACTTCTCATGGCAACCCTTGGCGTGAGCACAACAACCTGACTTTTGGTGCGAGCTGAAGAGATGCTGAAGTGGACTATGACATAAACACAGGCTGGAAGTGTGCTAAGACAGACTTGGTATGGCGCGAGCTCAAGAGTCCGGCGAGCTCGTCACAATGACCTAAAGGCTGGACTTCTTAAGCTTCTCGGTACTGTATTCATCTTTTGGGCCTTTAGTGACCCTTTTACCTATGTCGAGAAAACGAGCATAACACCTTCTAAACAATTGCAATAATTTGAGATTTATGAAATGTAGATACAGCTCAAACTTATAACTACGTATGAGAAGCTTACCATTTTATGTATATGTATGTATGTATAGTATATTACCCAAATACAGGTATTTTTAATTGATTGTGTGCTAATTTCATAGTAAATAAATGCATATCAAAATTACATTTTGACTATATATAATTAGATTTCTAGTACGATCGAACTGTTAAATTTTGATTACAAAAACCTGTGGACACATTCTATTCATGCATATGAAATATATTATAGTGACTTGATTGAATAATTAATTAAATAAATATTAATGAAGGTATTTTTCACAACGATTGGTTGCTATTAATGTGAATTTATCATGAGTCAATCAATAACTCCTAAAAATTTGCTGGAAATATAATTTTTTTTAACACCAATTTTTAGTTCAATTTATTGCACCGCTTGTACCTTTCATATTTATACGCAGTTTGAGTTGTCGGTGGATAGAGCTTACCTGATTTGGATTGAAAGCTTGGATGAATAGGATAAGGGAAACTCTACATCATGGCCTCTACTTCAAATTCCTTTGCCGCTTTAGCTAACTTAGATAGTTCAGACTCCTCTTCCTCTCCTCCTCGACTTTCTTCTTCTGTATCTATTCCTCAAACACTTTCTCGTACCAATTCTCGAAAAATAACCAACCTTGTCGAATACACTTATATTCCCGAAGATGCTCAAATCAATGTTACCACCTACCCTATTGTCAATCCTTATAATGTTTTTAGGCGTGACAAATCTCTTGTCAGAAGAGTTACCCAGCTAGTCTCTCACAGATCTCCTCCTGTAAAAGAATATGTTCAGACCACTGCTCTAGACAAATGTCTCATTCCTGCCACTGAAAAAGAACAATATATTGATCTTGAAATCCCTCAGACCATGATTGATCAATGGATCAAAGAAGGATATTCTCATATCCACTTTGGTACCATCAGGATCATTCTCACTCTCCATGGAAGGAAAGGTATTCGAGCCATCTGCCGTCTTGCTGTGTTAAATACTATTTATCTTAAATATGAGCATGCGGTAATCGGTACTTGTATCTCTTCCCTACATGCTGGGAGTATCTCTCTCACATATTTTCCTAACTTCAACATCCCTCTGAAAGATAAGAATCTTCCCAAAGCACTGAAAGTCAAACTCCAAATCATTGGTGCTCCCCAAGTTTCATCGTCATATGCAGCAACACTCCATCACCAAATTGTCTATCGACTTCAGGATCATGCCATCAACTTGCCATCTCCAATGCACAGTAATGATGCCACAGTACTCATAACTGCTGAAAGAGAAGAAGATGTGCCTACTATCGTTCAGATGCCACGACAGATCTCCAGAGAAGAGCTCATACAGCTTATGCCTCTTGAATGGATCACAAGTTATGAAAAGTTGTTCAAAGACAACAACACTCTTGTCGTTGCAACAGATGTCAAATATGAGCAGCAACAAGATGGTACAATCAAAACTACTTATGAGCATGTCCAGAATAGACGAAATCCTCAACCACCTGTGTTTCATTCTCTCATGATCCAGCCAGTCAAATCTGAAGAAATTGGCTCCGGAGATCCACCTATCCATGAATTCAGAGGTTCAGAGGTACCGGTCTACACAGACAAAGTTAATGGACATTTTATCTGGGACGTAGATCCAACTATGTGCGATCCAGATTGTCCATGCAGACGAGAAGACGATGACATCATCTATATAGATGATGGGAGAGGTCCTTGTAACAACAAGAAAAGGCATCGTCCAGATGATCCAGACAGCCCTTGGATTGGAATCAAAAACTCAGACTCCAAAAAACCTTTGGATATTTATGAAGAAGGACTGCGTGTCCTCCGAGAAGAAGGCTGACTCACTTCAGAAAGAGAAGCAAACTTACTTGCTTGCTCTCAGCTGGAACGACAATCCAGAAAGAAAGAAAAGGTTAACAACTTTCAAGCTATTCCATGTGCTTTCATGGCATCCAAACCAAGCTATGAAGAGGAATTTCCTCCTCTTCAGCCAACAATAGATCCAACAAACTTCACAGAATCTAAACCGTTTGTCCAAACAACGCAGATCAACTCAGATGGAACCAGAAATCACTTGTCACAATCAGAACAAGTGCTCAATTGGCAAACTCAGGACTCTAGATCTCAGAACAGAGTCCTTCAACGAATTGATGAAAAGCTTGACAAAGTAGAAAAACATGTCTCACAGTTTGATCAGAGACTCCAAGCAATGGACTCAACGTTTAGGGATTTGTACCTAAATCTACAGTCCAGAATTTCACAGCTTGACGCAACTCTCAAGCAATACATTGACCAGAGATATTTTGGTCCAGATTTTGGAGCAAAAGAAAAGGAGATCAGAAGACTCAAAGAACAAAAAAGTCAGATGGAGAGAGATTTTTCTCTTCAGCCATCTCCTATCCCACCAGTATCACCACCAACCTACATACCCAAGGCCTACCCATACTCATCCTCCTTAATCTTTCCACAGTCCAATTCACCACCATATTCACCACCAGATGACTCAAAATATTTTAAGTCCACAGGAATGCTCTTGAGAAAAATCCCTCTGGCACAACCACCTCAACCTATAAAACCTAAACCATCAGCCCCCACAAAAGACAAAGGCAAATCACCAGAGACACAATTCCATCCTCCTGCTATGCTTGCCCACAGGACATCACCAGTTTCGTCCGTAAGTTCTTCTGTTTGTAGTACTGAGGATTCTTCCTCAGATACTGAGCCAGGAACGCCATTATTACCTACACAAAAACAATACACCAACATTTCAAAGATAATCATGGCCTCCAGAAATGATCCTCCCAGATCATCTACAACTCAACAATCCCCTGATGAGTCATCCACTACTGGTCCGACACCTATTGTGGAAGAACCACCTGATGTAAACCAGTTTCCCCCACAGCAACCTGGCCTAAATCTTCCTAAACCTACCAATGGTCCCTGGTTTACTCTTGATGATATCCCTCCAGAAAAATGGAGGAACAGAATTTCAGAAATGAGTGCCTGGTTAGATTTACAAGTTACAAAATCAGAACAAACTGTTGAACAAATTGTCAGAGAATTCGTGTCCAGATTTACAGGGTCTCTCAGAGATTGGTTTCAGTCTTTGGATGAATATACGCAGATCAGAATACTGCGATTTGATGTACATGCAGTTACGGGCATACTATTCAGAGAATTTCTTGGTGATGTTCAACAATATTACAAAAGGGAACGCCAAGAATTCTTCGAAATGAGATGTTGTTCATTAAAAAGAGAAGATCTTGAAAAACATTACAGACGAATGGCATCCAGATATCATTCCCTTAATGGTGCACAAGATGAAAGCCTCAGGCAGGTATACATCAACTCTCTTCCCACAGAACTTCAAGATGAACTCCTAAGGAAGATTGATGCAACCAATAGGCCTCTCAGAGAACTGACATTGGGTCAGATCCAGCAAATGGCACTACAGTCCCTGGACAAGCTATGTGCCACACAACAATTTTTCTCAATGATGCTGAAAGAAGGACCCAAGTACGAAAAAATGTGCAAGCGTCCAAATCTGAAGATAAAGTGTAAAGATGAGGAACAATGCCACTGCAAGACAAAGAAAAAACATCACTACCGTTCCTTTTTCAAAAGCAAAAGCAAGTCTCATGATGGATATAGGAAAAAGAAAAAGAAACAAAGATTCCGTTATTTCAAAAAGAAGCACGCACGTGACTCAAAAAGCACTCGGTGCTATACATGTGGAAAAAAGGGTCACTTTGCAAAAAGGTGTCCCCATAAGCAAGCAAAATCTGCAAAGATGGTCTAAGCAATCGAAGAACTTCCAGGTGTCAATATTCCGTCTGACGCAGATATCGAATCTATCTTCTCAAAACAAGAAGATATGAATAAAGAGACCGCCTTTGCCTTCCCAACCACTTCAGATTCAGAATCTGACAAGGAATCTGATTCCTCTTCAGAATATGACTCCTCACCCCCTAGTGCCTTCATAATGCAGCCTGCTATGTCACTCCAAACTCCAAAAAACACTTTCACTGTTAATCCAGACTTCGTACACAAACCGGCTATCAACCCACATCTCCATGTCCAAATCTACACCTGCAAATACTCAAAACCCATTTCTGCCATAGCCTTTATGGACACAAGATCGTACAACTCTTTCATGAACCCGAAAATCCTACCCCCACACTACTGGGTCCGGCATAAAGAAGAGTTTGCTGCTGCTGATGGAAAACTTTTCCATACTAAGCTCATAACTAAGCACAAGATTGGGATTAAAATTCTCCCTAATCTCACAATTTGGGCAAAAGTTTTGGGTACTGATCTTCCTGGAAAAGATCTTATCATTGGATGGGATCTTTATTGCTTATCAGAAAATCTCAGGATATTACCCACGGGCATCAGATGCAAAAGAGATTTTAAACCTTTTGTCTCAATTGCCAACATGTTTTCTATCACTACAGTATCCCCCACTTACACTGACTTTCAAAAGAAGCTGTTAAAATTATGTGCAGAAAGTCATGATAAGTTCCATCATCCTCATCCCTTATGGAAAAATCCAGAATTCTTCATTTCTCTACCATTTAGACTCAATGAAGATGTAAACCCTACAAAGGCAACCCATTCAGGGATGACTCCAACTGATCTCAAGATGGCCAGAGAAGAATGCCAACAGCTCCTTTCACAAGGACTCATAGAGCCTACCACTTCATCATGGGCATGCCAGGCGTTCTATGTAGAAAAACGGTCAGAAAAGGTTCGAGGAAAGAAAAGACTAGTCATAGACTACAAGCCTTTGAACCTATTCTTACAAGATGACAAATTTCCACTGCCAAGAACGACAACATTACTTTCACAACTGGCAGGAGCAGTCATTTTCTCTAAATTTGATTTGAAAGGTGCATTCTGGCAATTGGGAATCCACCCAGTTGAACGCCACAAGACAGCATTCTGCATACCAGATGCTCAGTACCAATGGACAGTCATGCCATTTGGACTCAAAACAGCTCCATCACTTTTCCAAAAGGCAATGACAAAAATATTCTATCCTATTCTCCATTCGGCCCTGATCTACATTGATGACATCCTCCTCTTTTCCAAATGTGAAAAGGATCATCAGAATCTACTCCTGCAGTTTTACTCACTAGCAGACAAGTATGGCATAATGCTTTCTGAAAAGAAAAGCATTATTGGGACAAATGCTGTCACTTTTCTCGGAATGGAGATAAATCAAGGCCAGTACCAACCAGGACCCCATCTGACAGAACAACTCTACAGTTTTCCAGATTCCCATTTATCCAAAAAGCAAGTGCAACAGTTTTTAGGAATAGTAAATTTTGTCAGAGAATTTTTTCCCCATCTGGCGCATCATACAGCAATCCTTTCAAAATTATTAAAGAAAGAGCCTCCATCATGGAGTCACGAGCATACAAAAGCAATAAAAAAGATAAAGCAGATTGCAAAAAATCCGCCTCCTTTGACTATTCCTTCAGATGGACAGATCATCCTGCAAACTGATACAAGTGATGAACATTGGGGTGCAGTACTGATTGAGGAGAAAAACACCAAAAGGACTTACTGTGAACACGCTAGTGGATCTTTCAAAGAAAATCAAAAACATTATCACACAGTCTACAAGGAGATCTATGCTGTGAAATACGGTATAGAAAAATTTGATTTTCATTTGAGAACCAGACACTTTATCGTCGAAATGGACAATTCGTCCTTCCCTAAGGTCCTTGACTTCAAAAATAAGATTCCACCTAACCCTCTGTTACTCAGACTAAAAGAATGGTTTTCGCGGTACAATTTTACTGTCCGCCATGTGAAGGGAGACAACAATATAATAGCTGATATGCTTTCCCGACCTACTACCAAGCCACTAACTATTTTCATCACATCTCCCATCAGACCCATACCATTCATCCTTATGGCCACCCCTAGCTCATCAAACTCTCCCCCTCCGTTTGAACCAGAAAACTACACAAACATGAATTCACTACACCAGCTCAACTTTCCTCCCGAATTACTCCAGGAACACCCAGAGTCCACCCTTACTCCCCAGAAAATCCAGAGTTTTGCTGATAGTCACTATTTGGTCTATCTGGCCAAGATCCATCAAGAAGGTCATCCTCATAGAGTGGCTAACTTTTCCAAACCTTATGTGGAACCTTTCTCCTTATGGCCATTCTCCCAGTTCACCATGAACTGCGCTTGGTATCTTTGGTGTTTATCTGTATTATATTCACATGTCATAATATTTCCTTTGCAGGCATTATATGGTCATCTCCATGAACCCTCTCACAGAAATTCACTCATTTCCACCTTCCTTCAACTATTCGGTCCTTTGCCAGTATGGAGGAAAGAACTACAAAAGCTCACGGGACAATATAATCTCTGGAAACTCAGCCCAGAAATGGCTTCAAAAGTCACTTGTGTTTGGGTACTAAACAGGCCATTCAGACAAAACCCTATTTCCAAAGCCCTATGGACAGTCAACACAAATTACTTCTGGCATTTAACTTTTGACTATCCAGGACTTTATCATGAATTTGGACCAGCTCTGAAGGCATTCCTTCAAGAAATAAATGGAAAGGACTCAGGAATTATTAATTTAATGGCTCTTACACCAGCTCCATCTCCACCGTTATTGGATTCCTTCGAAGAGGCCAAGACTGATGAACCATCCCCTGATGATCGTACGCACTGTAAATCATGTCCTATTTGTGGAGCCACTGACTCAGACGATGAGTACCACGCAACCTGCAATCTGGATTCGGACTGATATCTTCAAAGCAACCACTGTTTCACATGCTTGCCACTTGTCAGCAATAATCTTGTCTTTTAGTTAGAGTATTCTGTATGTTGTACTAGTTGTGGGTCCCACCTTTAAATTAATTATTATGTCTGTAATAATAGTAAGCTTGTCTTGTAAGCTGGCTTGTTCTGTAAGCTAGCTTGTCTTGTAAGCTAGCTTGTCTTGTAAGCTGGCTTGTTCTGTAAGCTAGCTTGTCCTGTAAGCTGACTTGTCCTGTAAGCTAGCTTGTCTTGGAAGTTAGCTTACCTTGTAAGATAGCTTATTATGAAAGCTTACTTAACATGTAAGTTTACTTACCATGTAAGCAAGCTTATCATATAAGTTTGTCCTGTTGTAATCATATTAGTTTGTCATGATATGAGGCCTTGGGCCTATAAATATGTAAGCCTCCCAACCTTGGGGGACTAAGCCTTGTATCCAATTTCCTACTATCAATAAAGCTTTGTTTTCTCTCAAAACACCATGGCTTTCTAAACTACTTCTCTCCCTGATTCCTTGAAATCCATAGCTTCCAAGAAAATGAAGGAAGGCTCTTGACCAAGTCCGAGTATGCTCTGTGCTTGCCTCCAAGTGAGGATCTTGCACAACAGAAAGGCCCTAGTATGCTCTGCGCTTGCCCCCATTAGTGAGGATCCTGCGCATCAGAAAGGTTAACGGTCCCCGTCCTCACAAACCTTGGCTTGCGCCTGGTGAACAGACTGTAGCCCCGTTTAGGCCGTTGAATGTTGAAAGGCCGCTGTAGGGGTGTAAGTTTTCTTTACCAGGGCTCCCTCTCTGTGAGGTTCGGGGCTCCCGGTCCCCTGAGTGGTATCATGCCTCTTTCTTAATAATAATAATAATATATTATTATTATTATTATTATTTTAACTAGGAAACCTCTCTTTTAAGGTGAAGTAACAATAAGATCTAAACAAGACTTAAATAAATATTTAAATGATGTCAACATTTCAAGAGCGACAACTAACTTAATTTTGTCATCCAGCTGGGACATTTATATTATTTGTTAGGGTAATATGCCCTAAGAGCTTGTAATTTATAAATGTTTAAATTAATTAATAAATAAAATATATTTATTTTGATAAGCATTTATGAAATGTTTGCTTCATACAAATATCATGTAACATCCATGATTACTTATGTAATCTCAAACTAAGTATATAAGTGTTATATACAAGAGGATTTAGTTTGAGATCAATAATCTAAAGAGTCTGTAGAAAGCAAACAAAGCTGGGTATTTTGTTTGTGATAAATCTACAGTTGCGGTCCATTTTGTATTTGATGCGATGATTTTATCCGGGATCGTTTATGTGGCGACATGAAAATGGAGGCACCTTATATGATATAGATTATATAGGACTGGACCACGATAAAATGAATTTTTTATTAATATCCGTTAAATAAAGAAATTCATATTTATCAACTAGATAATCATATATGGATTGATCTTAATCCCGAGTGTTTTATGGACTCCTATTTATTGAGTCATATCTTTTGATTTACATGGGTGAGACTGTTATAGATTTATGGTCAATAAGCTTTGTACTTTGGAGATGTGATTTAATAAATGGCTGGGAACATTCTACACAATGGTGGAATCCACTCCTTCTTGCGAGAAGTAGATAAGTAGTTCCCTTAAAGTGTTGATTCGGGTCTTGAACAATAAGAGCGCTCAACTTTTTGTTTACGAGTAAACGGAAAGATAAATTCATAATTTGTTATGAATATATTGTTCATTAGAGAATCAATGGTACTTATTGAAATAAGATATAATTAGAGAGGTATAACGGACTTTAATGACCTAGCTCTAATTATGAACTACTTGTGGAGGATCAAACCATATGAAATGATTAAATCAATGGACACTGAAAATTCAGATTGTGTAAAACATCTACAATCTTGAGAGTGCAACCTTGGGTTTTTAGTGGAGTAACTCTAAGGTTAATAATAGTGAATTATTTAATTAAAGAGTTTAATTAATAATTTCGATATTATTGGAGCTCAAATTGTAGGTCCATTCGGTCCCCTTGCTAGCTCACAACCACATAAAGAAATAAATGAAAGAATATAATTGGATTGTCCAATTATTAATGTCACATGGACATGTTCATGAATTATTTAAATAATTTGATTATTTAAATATATGTAATTATTTAATTAAGTATTAATTATTTAATTATCTATAGAGATTATGAGTTCAATTTTAAATAGTGTCATTAAATTATTTATGATTTAGAATCATTTAATTTAATGAAAAATCTTTTAATTAATGGAAATAGTAATTTAATTTAATTGGAATTAGATTCCATATTAAATTGAATTAAAGAAGTTTTAATAGGAATTAGATTCCTTATTAAAAGTAAAGAGTTCTAGACCAATAAAGAATTTGATTCCGTATTGGATATGAACTGTGTTTTTCAATTTAAATAGGAAATTGTATTCCTTGTTAAATTAGAAAACTCTAACTTACTATTATAAAAAGGTCTTTTATGTTAGTAACTAATATGATGAATTTTTTGGCTACTTGAACCAAAAACTTCCATTAATTAAAAACACCAAATTACTCAATCTCACATAATAATCTTTCATAAAAGATTTTGTGATTTGATTCTTCAAGATTGTGCCCACACACAGTTTCTTTTGTGAAGAGTCATAGCAAGGAAGATCGAATGGTGAATAATTTGCGAATCAAAAGGGATCAATTCAACATTCATGCAAAGGTAAGATTCGATCTTATTAATTTAATTATTGAATTGTTATTACTAGCATCGATCGGGTATGTTTTGTTTGGAAAAATTTTTAAAATCCACGTTTCCGTATTAAATTCAAAATCAATTTTTCCCTTCATTATTCGATAAATTTGTATAAACAAATGCGTTTAAGGAAATTGCAAGTGCAACTACTTTTGGTATATTAGAAACTCTGTGAGATTATAAAATTTTAGAAATAATAGGAATTTAAAAAAATATATTAATAAAAAAGTAGTTCTAACAACTTCATTGACCGTTTATATAGAAGTGATTCTATTCACATTAATCAAGGTCAAGAGATTATTATTATATTTGTAATATATCAAAATAAGAAAAGTAGTTCTCTATTTCCGCATATAAAATGTGTACAATAATTTTTTTAATATATATATATATATATATATTACAAATATAATAATTATCAATTGGCCCTTATTGATATGAATAAAATCAATGCTATAAAAATGGTCAATGGACTTGTCAAATGATGACAACAACAAAGCATTATAGTCATATTCTAACGTTTTGTACACAGTACAGAAATTGTTTCTTTGATGCAAGTGGATAAAATCAAACTAAATAATAATATGAAATTTGCAAGTGGATCACTTATTAATTTTACAAAACCATGTAGACTTTAGCAACCACCAATATGATACCCCGATTGTTTGGTAGGTAGGATAGTGGCCTTATTGATTTTTAATTTACAAATATAAATATGAAGGTCTGCATTAATTGGGATTTGGGAGATGTTTACAATTAGTTTATCTGTACACTCTGTCCTGCAACACGCAAAAGAAAACAAATACATATTCATAGGCTTGGGCCCTTTTGTAGGCTGCCAGCCAGCCACCACTAACCCGTAACTGTTAAAAAATAAAGACAAAATTATTAGCTCGTGAATCTCGTCCACCCGAAAATTTTTTTATCCCATCATTGTCAAAATTCGAAAAAAATAATATATATGTATATATATTTAAGTGATAAGTATATATATATATAGTGGAGATTGTAAAAAATACCCATTTAAAAAGGGTAAAATTTGTTTTTATCCACTATTTTAAAAAAAAAATTGTTTTTAATCCCTCAAACAAATATATTGCTTGATATACCCAAATTGTCCAAAATACCTCTAGACATTTTTACAAAAAAACCCTGAACAGTTTAAAATTTACGAAAAACCGAATGGTAAAATTACGATTAAGCCCCCCATATATATACCTCAAAACCGATGGACTACAGCCACAGTCCATCGATTTCTCACTCAAAACCAACCGGTTTTTGCGGAACCCGAACCTGATCTTCCCTGCGACGTTTCCGGCCATTACCGCGACGTTGTCGACCTTCCCCGAGTAGCTCCTACCGCCGACGAACCTGCAGAAAGTGTGAAGGTTAGATTTTGATATGTTTGTTGTATGTTTTGATTGAGATTTGGGATTTTGAAATGTGTGTTTGTGTTATGGATGTTAGTTTAGGATGATTAGGTTTAGAATAGGTTGGATTTAGTGTGTTTGGTCGTGTTTGTGTTGAAAATGGCCGATTCCGACGAGAGAAGAGTTGTCGGGATCGGATCGATTTTTGAGATCAGTTTTCCACGATCGATTTTTCACGATCAGTTTTCCACCATCGGTTATTCATTTCGGTTTTTCACGATTGGTTATTCATTTCGGTTTTCCACAATCGGTTTTCCATTATCGGTTTTCATTTCGGTAACAAATAAAAAATCGATCGTGGAAAACCGATTACGGATAACCGATCGTGGAAAACCGAAATGAAAAACCGAAATGAAAACCGATGGTGGAAAACCGATCTCAAAAACCGATCGTGGAAAACCTTAGTGAAAAACCGATGGATTTCATTAACCGATTTTTCAGATGCCTTCAAAAACCGATTCAGTTTAAAAACCGATTCTGCTACTGATGATTTCTTTGCTGTTTTTCTTTCCTACAGATGGATTTCGACTATAAATATAGTTCACACACAATTGACAAACATACGAGCCGAAACACACATATTAGTCAAAAATTGGTTAATAAGATAATTGTCGTTATTAAAAGAAGAAAGCTATACGATCGGTTCATAGCAGAATGTCCGTTCGGACATATTTTGAGGGTAACTAATCATACGGCTGCTGGTTCTGTGATTTTGTGGGTGCTTGCTAGAGAGATAAATGTAGCGGATGCACGCCGTGATGAGAGGTGGTTTGAAATTGGGGAGAGAAGCTATAGGTTTGGGAAACAAGAGTTTCTATTGGTGACCGGACTTCCTTTTGGGGGCATCGACCGTAAAATCTTCGAAATAGCTCCAAATGATCCAAACGGTCTCCTAGGGCAAATGTTTAATGGAGTGTCGCCGGAGGTGAGGGAGTTGGTCACATTTCTTGAGGCAAGAAGTGATAGAGGGGAGGGAGACTGTGCAGGGCAGGATCCGATAGATGATGAAGATCTTTTAAAGTTGGCGAATGTAGGGATTGCTTTCCATCTTTTTATGGGACTGGATGATAGAGCTAGCATTTATCCATTTATGTGGGTCCTCATTGAGAGTACAGAGAGATGGAAGACATTCCCTTGGGGCACATTATGCTATAGTGTCTTGTTACACTGTCTCGACAAGGCACTTAATGAAGAGCACGTCAGAAATCCACCAAAGACTATTAATATTTATGGCTATGTGTTAGCATTTCAGGTATAACTAATACTTTCAATATTTATTGCTTCCTTCTATTACATTAACTATATATGGTTATATGTATGTTTTAATCAATTTTGCATTATATATTATCTGACCATTACTAACTATATGTATGTTTTTTGTTTAATCATTGTTACATTATAGTGGTGGTTAGTGGAGTTGTTCCCAGTGTTACGGGAGAAGATATAAAAAAAGACCAAGAACCCGGAAAGCGATCTACCAAGATGTATGAGACGATCACTGAAGAGAACACCCACAAATATACACAGTCTAGATGATTTCCCCCCCGTAAGTGGCAAACATAACCTAAATTTGTGTCAATTATTTGTTTGTTATAACTATCGTTATTTATATTAAGTATATAATTGTAGTATAACTAAATATATTGATATAATGCAGATAGTTGGCATTCGGCAAACCTTGGAGCCTACTGACGCCGAGAGGGAGATGGATTATTGGAAATCGTTTAATCCGAATCATATAGTTCATGATGAAGTACATAAATATGGCGGCGGGGGGAGTGATGATGATAATGATGATGATGACGATGATGATGACCATGATGATGGTGTAGGGGATGAGGCTAAGATAGAGGTTGATGTTAAGGTGGAGGGAGAGGATGATGATGAGGAGGTGGAGGGAGAGGATGATGATGAGGTGGAGGGTGATGATCAGCCACTTAAAGACATCCGAAGCGTGCAATCCGAATCAGAGGATACCTTATCAGAGTTTCGGACAAAGAAGGCACATGATGTACAGCACGTAGATTATGAGGTACAAATATTCTATTTATATAATAAAATTATTCAATAAATTTCAATTGTAGTAAATGCAAAAGATGTGGACATGTTGTGTAGTAGTACGGAGTGTGAAAAAGAGACGGAGTCTCTAAAAATGATAGACGAAGTGTAATTTGTTTAAATATGCAGGTTGTATTTCCTTGGATACTCAAAAAACAGGGGAGACTCTGTCAATTTTTTTTTAAAATTCAGGGTAGTAAGTAAAATGATATATATTTATGATTCTATGAAACAGGTGAAACGATTGTTTGAGTTTATTGTGGATTTACATAAGACAACCCATAAGAAGTTAAGTAGGATGGATAGGAGGCAGAAGGCAACCTTTAAGATTGTTAGGGAGATGGATAGGAGGCTGAGACGAGTGGAAGAGCATTTACATATTCCCGAGTCTCCGGTTGGTAGACATGATCCAGACGACGACGATGACGATGATGATGATGATGGTGGGAGCTTTGTTCGAGATGAGCACATGTATTACCCATCACCATCACTACCACCACATCAGGAGGAGGGTGTCCGTCGGTCGCCTATCGATGTAGGCCAGTCAACCATCCATGAGGAGGAGCAGGGTGATCATCAGCCACCTCAGCAGTCACCCCAGCAGTCACCTCATCAGGAAGAGCAGGGTGACCAGCAACCACCTCAGCAGTCACCCCAGCAGGAGGAGGAGCAGGGTGACCAGCAGCCACCTCATCAGTCACCCTAGAAGGAGAAGCAGGGTGACCAGTAGCCACCTCATCAGTCACCCCAGCAGGAGGAGCAGAGTGATCAGCAGTCACCCCAGCAAGAGGAGGAGCAGGGTGACCAACAGCCACCTCATCAGTCACCCCAGCAGGAGGAGGAGCAGGGTGACCAGCAGCCACATCAGCAGTCACCCCAGCAGGAGGAGGAGCAGGGTGACCACTCCCACATGATCTTAGGAGGTGTATCAGCTGCAGACACTGATCGTGAGCATGACCAGGTAGACTTTGTATCCCTATTGTGTTGCATTCTGAAATATAATTGGTTATATTAAATTTATACATGTTTTTAATTTACTTACAACTACAGGACGAACGGGGCAAACGAAAGACAAAGCCAGCAGCACCTCTACGGACACCGTACACGGATCTGGGGCCAGCGAAAAAGAAAAAGAAAGTGGCCCAACAGCAGACGGAGGAGGTGGCAGAGTCTACAGACCCCGTAGAAGTGGTCTATAATGAATATAAAGCTGCAACCACATTGGATCTCAGGTACATTTAAAAAAAAAAAAAACGTTAACGTTTCTAATTTTTGTTTCATTATTGTTAATGTAAGAAAATATATAATAATATATAATATATTTTTTTGAATTGTAGGCGTTCGATTGATCGTTTGCCATATGTTGTGATACCAACCACATTGGTCACCCTCGAGAATGTGGACGAGTGGTTGACGAATGAGCATATCGATTCTTATTTGATGTGCCTAAGGAGCACAGACTATAGATACGCTGTCCATAGCAGTTCTTTGTTTGTAAGTATTTACATTTAAGTTAGTTATGCATTTACAATTTCATGTTACATTCGGTTGATTAGTAGTAACATGTTTAATTTTTATCATGTAGGCTTTGATGACAGCGCATTACAGGCAGCATTACGTCAGCAAACAAAGAACATTTGATCCAGTTACAGCTGATGTACTCGAAGAGTGGCTTGCGTTCGGTCGTGGACATATAGACGCATCAGTCCCGTGGTGGCAGGTTGATAGTGTAAGTGTAGTTTGAACGTTAATATTTATTACATGATTATATGAACTAGTCCTTACAATAATAACGTTCCAAAATGCAGGTGTTACTACCGTGTAGCTTGAATCAATCACACTGGGTCCTATGTGAGGTGCGCCTTAGAGAGCAGAGAATCATAATATATGATCCCTTGGTGCATGTTGACATAGCCCATCGACGACAGCCACTTGAGCTGCTGGTATGTTATATGCCTGTTTTGTTGCGGTTCTTGGGATTTTATGAGGAGGCACGGGTAGATATGCCACCCGTGGATCAGCGGTGGAAAGTTCAGCGTCTTCAACGAGCAGTTCTGCCCCAGCAACCTGATGGGTGAGTAAGTTTATAGCTTAATTCATATATATAGTTTATATATTATGATATTTAATTTAACTTGATGTTAATATATGTTAATGTTAATATAATAATGTTAATATATGTTAAAATAATATACTTACATTAATATATGTTATGATTAACATTAATATATAATTATAGGTTAATATGTTATATATGTAGTTTATATATTACGATATTTGATTATGTTAATATAATTATATTAATGTTAATATATTAACATTAAGATAATTATATTAATATATGTTATGATTAACATTATAGTTTATATATTATGATATTTAAATATGTTAATGTTAATTATCTTAATGTATATAGTTTATATATTATGATACATACAGGACGAGTTGCGGAGCATATGTTTGCATGTACGTACGCGACCTTTTGCAGTCAAGAAGAGTACATGGAAATCAAAAAAACGCGAGACCGTTGCAGATGCTATTGCACTTAGGGCAGAGCTTGCCAGAGCCATATATGACCACTCAAAGCCAATGTATAAAGTTAATAATTTTGGAAAATGGTTTGAGGATGATGATGGAGAAATTGTATATAAATAAATTTAAATATTTATTTATTATTACTCATTATTTATTTGATGGTGTTATATTCTATATTTTTAAATTGCCAACAAATCATTTTAATTAAACATTATAGTTAATAATATAATGTTAATATATTAATGCTAATATAATGTTAATAATATAGAGAAAATGCATAAAATAGCCCATTTGGATTAGTCAACCTCAAAACTAACCTTTTTTATTTTTTATTCTTAAAAAAAATCGCAAATTGACAAAATATTAGAAAATTGCTTGGCACACTTCTGTTTGTTGTGGAGTTGATGTACATCCAAACTTCTCAAAACTTATGTTGAACCATTTATAGACTTCATTATGAATAACAGGGTATCTACAAAGTTGTAATTCACAATTTATATACATAGTTCAGATACTTATTATTATTTTTTGAACAAAATTACTCCTCTCATTCCTTCAACATCAAAATCCATAAACTCCCACAATTCATCAACATCATCAACCACAATTCATCAACATCATCAATCCAATTCATCATCATCTCCCACAACAACATTATCAAATCATCATAACATTAATAAAAAAAAAAAAAAAAAGAACAGATGGTGGTTCTAGGTTGCGAACCCAGAACCAAAGACCATCTTTGCAATATGTTCGCGACCATCTGGTTTTGGGTCGCGAACCTAGAACCAGATCTGGTTCTGGCTTTTGGGTTCGGCGATTCAACTCAGGAAAAAAAAAATAGGAAAGAAGAAGAAGAAGAAGAAGAAGAAGAGAGGGAGGAGCGCCGAACCAACTCAGGAAAAAATATATATATTAGTATAATGTTAGTGTTAATATAATGTTAATATATTAATATAAATAAATAATGGTATGTTATTTTAATGTTAGTGTTAATATATTGTTAATATATTAATGTTAGTATAATGTTAATGTTAATATATTAGTATAATGTTAGTGTTAATATAATGTTAATATAATGTCAATATATTAGTATAATGTTAATAATATAATGTTATATTAATGTTAATGTTAAGCATATGTTAACATATTAATGTTAGTGTTAATATAATGTTAAAATATTATATGTTAATATGTTAATATATTGATGTTAATATATGTTATATTAATATAATGTTAATGTTATATATATTAATGAACATATAATGTTAATATGTTAATGTTAATATATGTTATGTTAATATAATGTTAATATATTAATGTTAGTATAATGTTAATGTTAATATATTAATATAAATAAATAATGATATGTTATTTTAATGTTAGTGTTAATATATTAATATATTAATGTTAGTATAATGTTAATGTCAATATATTAGTATAATGTTAATAATATAATGTTATATTAATGTTAATGTTAAGCATATGTTAACATATTAATGTTAGTGTTAATATAATGTTAAAATATTATATGTTAATATGTTAATATATTAATGTTAATATATGTTATATTAATATAATGTTAATGTTATATATATTAATGAACATATAATGTTAATATGTTAATGTTAATATATGTTATGTTAATATAATGTTAATATATTAATGTTAGTATAATGTTAATGTTAATATATTAATATAAATAAATAATGATATGTTATTTTAATGTTAGTGTTAATATATTAATATATTAATGTTAGTATAATGTTAATGTCAATATATTAGTATAATGTTAATAATATAATGTTATATTAATGTTAATGTTAAGCATATGTTAACATATTAATGTTAGTGTTAATATAATGTTAAAATATTATATGTTAATATGTTAATATATTAATGTTAATATATGTTATATTAATTAATATGTTAACATTAGATTAACATTATATGATTATATTAACATCATATTAACATCAGATTAACATTAGATTAATATTATATTATTATATTAACATTAGATTAATATTATATTATTATATTAAATTAGATTAATATTATATTAACATTATATTAACATTATGTTAACATATATTAATATAATAATATCTACATTTGTATTATATATATTGTTAATATTACATCCATATAAGTTATAAGCCATATTAGGATTATAGTTATAATAATTGTAAAATGATATGAAAAATATTAACCATATTAATATGATATATCAAGATAACACATATTATAGTAAAGGTATATTTATTAATTATTACATTAATATATGAATATTAATAAATGATAAAATTAATATTTAATGATTTTAAAATAATGATATAGTTTGTAATAAAATTAAACGCTTCCTAATCTATATATTATATTTAAATATAACGATTTATATAAATAATTCATGTAAAGAGAAATAAATTGAACATACAAATAGAAATAAAATCAACCCAAGTAAAAACCGGTTTTTAGGAGTACATGAAAAACCGATACCGGTTTTTTAAGACCCCTTAAAAACCGATCCACACTTGGCGTGCTGGAAGGCAGTGGATCGGTTTTCGAGGAGGCATGAAAAACCGATACCGGTTTTTCAGAGTTACTCAAAAACCGATTGACATACCTCTACGTTGGGGAAACGAAAGGCAACTTGATCGGTTTTTCACCATATCTGGAAAACCCCGTTTTCCAGGCTCCATGAAAAACCGATTTTAATGGTTCCGAGATGATATGAAATAAGCCAAAAACAGTACACATGAAATAATAATTTATACAGTTGTATTAATACATAACTGAGTAATTAATATAAAAAGGTTTACATAAAACATGCATAAACAAAATGTCAATCAATTGCTAATCATCATTTCCGTCAGTAGCCATTTGTGGATCGGGAGTAGGAAACCGTAATACACATCGTTGGTTGTGTCCAGTCTCATGACACAAGCGACATCTTCGAGAACGTGGCTCATTTTCAGTAGCATTTGAACTCGTTCCAACATCCGCATCCACTTCTGCGCTTGTCCTTTCACTGATAGAAGTTGGGGGGTTAGGGCAACAAAGACGGTTGTGTCCCCTTTGACCACATCTTCCACACTTTTTTCGACGAGGATCTTCCCCAACTGAAGGAATCCGAACCTCCTTCGGCTTACCTGCTTGTCTTTTACCTTTCGGTGGTAATATAACCATACTTCTAACTTCCGCTGAAACATTCCAACTGGCCAATTTAGGGACGGGATTAATCGGACGTGCATATGCAGCTTTTAGCCACTCTACGCTATAATACTGACTGCAAAGTGTATCACAACTGACGCTCTTGAACCTGACATGTATCAACAATTTAAGTGTTATACTATGACATGAAATACTAAAAAAAACAATGTATAATTACCATACCTGGCCACAGCACATGCATGAACACATGACAACTGATCAAGGTTCCACTGCTTACACGTACATGTGTGCTGTTGAATGTCAACCATCGCATTTCCTTTGCTATAATATATGACACTGTAATGATACGGTTCTGCAATGGGATATACGCTACCTTCCGTGGATAAATCTTTTGCCAACATGATACGATCGTATGCTGCGGTAGTAACATACGTTGTGAGCTTCTCAGCAGCAACACGTCTATTATTAAACCATCTCTGCAATACATTTCTTACATATTCATGTGCAGTTGTTATTGGCAAACGACGTGCTTGCATCATGCAATTGTTAAGCGACTCTGCAATGTTGGTAGTCATCATTTCATATCTTCTTCTTGGATAATGTGCTCGTGATCACCTACTCACTCCAGCCTTAACCAAAGCTCCATGTGTGGCCGGATGCAATGCACGCATTTCTTCCAATATTCTGTTGCATTCATCGGGCACATAATAGTATGCTGCATTGTAAAATGCATTTTCCACATTCGAACGCTTTTTACACTGTTGCTTAAGGTTTTGCCACAAGTGGAAAAAACATAACACATGTGGGACTTTAGGAAAAACTGCTTTCATCCCATTCGATATGCTCTTATGACGATCCGATACGATCACCAACTCGTCTGACACCCCAATTGCTCTTCTCAACCTTTTTAGGAATCAAGTCCACGAATTGTCTGACTCTCCGTCAGCAAATCCAAAGGCGATGGGATAAATCATCTCCGACCCATCTTTGCACGCAGCAAAAAAAATCATCCCTTTATATTCACCTTTCAAATGAGTGGCATCAATAGCAACAACCGGTCTTATGTAAGACCGAAAACCCTCAATAGAAGCTCCAAGTGCAACGAAGGAATACAAGAACCGGTTGTTTTCATCTGTCTTAATTGCTGTCATTGTGCCGAGATTTGAAAGTTTTAACATCTCGAAGTAGGATGGAAGCTGTTGATATGATTCATCCGCTTACCCATATGCTAGTTTCTTTGCATATTATAAAACCTTCCAAGCTTTACTATATAAGATTTGCACTCCATATTGCTCTAGCATTTCTCCAACCAAACGATTAGGTGTATAAAGATCTCTTCCCACCTTTCCTGCATACAATTTTCCGATCACAATAGCCTTCACACTCTTCATATGTGATTCCATGGCTGTTTGACGACACGTGTGTTCCGCTACATAATTCAACACAAACCACATTGAACAACCCTTTCTGCATCTTGCACGAACACTAAAGCTATAAGTTTTATCTTTACAACCGGCTTCAAATCGCTCCGTGTCCGAACGTCTAACCCGATATTCAAACTTAGCTTTCAGAGCATATTCGCCAATAGCTATAGTCATTTCTTCTTTACTAGTAAATAATGCTCCTTTATACAACGTACCACGTTGGTAGACGGTTGACGTAACGCTTGAAGTAGCTTTAATGTCCCCCAATTCTACACCAGGAACAATCCAGTATGGTTGTGAAGGATTGTTCTGAAATTGTAAACCTGAAAATCTTATTTCTGAAAACTCTTCTTCTTCTGCGACATCATCAAATCAAGTTTCCTCTTCATCACTATCTCCGGTTTGCTCTTCATCACTATCTTGTATTCCATCACCATTATCATCTATGTCTTCATCTTCATCATCAATACCATAATTCGTATAGTCATCATTAACGTCACGAATGGGACTTTCAACCGATGTAAATGGGGTGATAGAAGTATCAACTTGATTGCTCCCAATGCTTGAAGTGAGATAAAAATGACTTTCAACCATATGTGGATTTACTGGTCTATCTATATTTGCCTCGTCATGTCTTATGTCTGGAATTGAATCAGTGACAAATGGACGAACGGTACGCCTACTAACCCCAGCTCCAAAATCTCTGGCAATCTTATCGATATAAATCTCTTTAACATCAATATTTTTCATCGCCATCAAACCAACAACACCAAGATCGGACATGATACGTATCTTTTTAACCTGACCATTTGTTGTACTTTATAGTAAATAATATATACGGATTTTTCACCTTCTTCTATCAATAGCAGCCTCTCTGTACACAACATCCACCAATGATGAAAAACTACTATTTTGTGGACCCCACACATGATCGACTCCCCTCCAATGTAATTACATCCATTCCACTCTCCGTCAAAGTTGATTACAACGGTCTCTTGAGCCATTCCTGCAACATTCAAATCAAATGATAATTAAATCTCATTTCAATAGGGTAATATTACAAAATATAATCATATCGAATCATATTAAATACATAGCAACACAAACATATAAAAAAAACCATTAAAAAGGTGTTAAATTCGGTTTTCCAGTGAAGTTATCGGTTTTTCATTCTCTCAAAAAACCTTAATTCGGTTGCGGTTTTTCAGTCACTGAAAAATCGGGATCGATTTTTCAGCCCAGTTTTTCAGCTGAAAAATCGATAGGCTTTTCAGCCATTGAAAAACCGAGGCCATTGAAAAATCGATCGGTTTTTCAGCCATTGAAAAACAGGGAAAAACCGGGATCGATTTTTCAGTAACCGGGGCTCTGAAAAACCGATCCCACAGAGTGGAAAACCGATTATCGGTCACGAAAAATCGATTTCGTCGCAGATTTTACAGATTTCGTCGCAGATTTCATAAACATTTAGATCTCACAACCAAATCATTCTTATAGTCTTTTAGCTAGCAATATGAACAAAACAACCTAAAAACCAACCAAAAAAACTTATACATTACCTTTCAAACTCAAATGGAAGAAGAATCTTCAAAACCTTCAATGGTGTAAACCTTCAATGGATCCAAAAACTTCAATGGTTGAAGAAGCTCGAATGACTAATCCCCTCAATAAATTATTTTTCAGCTGCAATGGATCTCAAAAATCTTCGTAATTTTCAGCTGTAATGGAGAAGAAGATGGAAAAGGGAGACTATTGGTAGGAGAAGAAAGAAGGTTATTTTCGTAATTTCATATTTGGGCATTTTAGTCATTTTAACTTAAGGGTATTTTGGTAATTTCATATTTGGGTATTTTAGTGATTTTAACTTAAGGGTATTTTGGTAATATTGGGTATACAATGGAAATAGTTTGTTTGGGAGGTTAAAATCAAATTTTTTTAAATAGCTGGGTAAAAACAAATTTTTTTTTTTGATTTGGGTAAAACCAATAAATCTCCCATATATATATATATATATCAACTTTTATAATTATCGGGATCACTTAAATAAAATTTTAAGAAATAACCCAGAATATAACATAGTTTTTAACTCTATTCCGTTATAGTAGGAAGAGAAAGATTCATATTAGATGAAAAAAGTGTCCTCCAATACAAGAGGCTTTAGAGTAATTAGCGAATGAAGACTTTAGAGTAATTAGCCCACACCTTAGTGAGCTAAATAAAGAACGTCTACTTGGGGGACGGTACTCGGACCAGCCAAAGCAAGCGCCGGTGTGTTTAGCCACGATGGCTAAACACCATGCTGGTAAAAATAAAATAAAATAAAATAATTAGCTGTTTTTTGACAGTCAAGAAGTAAAAGGTCATGTAAAATAAACCTATTCAGCTACAAATCTTATTAGCTTTTATACATGATTGCTAATTACAAGGTGAATATTGTGACTGTATTACTTGTTGGTGTAGTGCCATTTTATGCATATATAATTAAAGAGAGTTATTATATATTATTTTTTCCCTCATGGTTGATG
This sequence comes from Litchi chinensis, assembly GCA_019925255.1. Lineage (NCBI taxonomy): Eukaryota > Viridiplantae > Streptophyta > Magnoliopsida > Sapindales > Sapindaceae > Litchi > Litchi chinensis. The sequence continues at coordinate 5,094,285 of CM034462.1, read as the reverse complement.
AATCATTATGTTTTCCCTTGGTGATTTTAAAAAGGTCAAAAAACTTACTAAAATAGTACTAATTCAAGTCAAAAAATGGGTGAAAGGATGTTTTTTGAATTAATAGGGAAAAAATGATGATTCATTAATAATTAGAAGGAAAATGATAATAACTCAATTAAAAACTACACTTCAGTTTTTTTTTTTTTTTTTTTTTTTGAGTACTGGTATTAATTGAAGGGACAGTTGGGACCAAATTGAATAAGACTTTGGTAGCATGCCCTAGGGAGCAACTCCCAAGAAGCGGAAGGGAGTAAATCATATCAAATGAGGGCAGCAACTAACGGTGAGTGGGAGAGAGACTCACAAATCATGGGGGAGAAGGGTGTAGAACCCACGATCGGAGAAGGTTATGGGTGGCAGTAGCTTACCACTATGTTAGTGTCCAAACCAAACCACTTCATCAATTAATAGAGTGGAAATGTTATATTATGTGGATACCTATAAAAAGTATATGTGAGAGTGTATATATAACTAGTGATTGCAATTAACTTTCCCTATAAGATCAACCATATATTAATTTTTTTTTGTTTTTAATATAAAACCCTATGAACCCATCCTAACATCTTTAAAATAAGACAGAATTGTTTCTTTGATTGAAGTGATCAACAACATATGTAAATTAAGTTTCATTTTAGTGCATAAAATGTTTCAACTTAATTATGTAATTGATACTGGTCATAAGTTTTTCCTGTCAACAAACAGAAACTCTTTTAATCTTATAAGTATGAATAGTCTCTTAAATGTGGACCCTTTTTGAGATAAATGAGCAGGTCGTCAACCTAAATCAAGATGAACTATATATCATCCACTTGCAGTAATCATTAAAAAACTTATCCAAGTCATAAATTGATTGCAAAAAGCTAATAAACTTGTCCGAATCCATAGATGCCTTGAATCCACTTCTTGTTGGTGGTTAAAGCTAACTAGATTAGCACAGAATTAATAAGTTGTTTCTGTGAATTACAACATCAATATATACACACACACTTTTTTTTTTTTTTTTGAGATCATATATACACACACACTTGTTACCATTTCTAAATGACTGAATTTGGTAAAAAAAATTGCTTCCATATTGAGTATTTCGTTTTGGAGTAAATTCCTAGTTTGGCTTCCATGGAAGAGAACCATTGTGGTTTCTGTTGATGTTCTTACAAATATGACAAAAGATTTAACAACCAACAATTGTCAAACAAATAAGAATAGAATAAATTATGTTGGGCAGAAAACTCTTGGAGTTCATCAAACTAGTAAACTATTGAAATACTTTCAAATATAATTTTTAGATAAGTAATTGCCCACTACTTTTACTATTAAATAAAAATCAACCAAGGAGACACCAGACAATAGTAAAAATAAAAATAAAAATAAAATATGAAAGTAAAGCATTGTCGTACACCAAAAGCAAGAAATAGTGTTTTTTTTTTCTCTCTTTTTAAAGGTTAGGTTAGGAGAGGCTTAAGGATCATTAGAAACCAAAGGAAGTTTGACTTTGTAACACGATTCGAAAAACAGTTTTCAAATGAAAGGAAACAACTCACGCATAATAAGGAGAAAAATCCACATAAATTGGGAGGATAATCCATACATTTTAAATGGTGGGAAAGAAGCTATTTTTATTCGGATAAAAGTCGAACGGTCATAAAGGCACCAAAGTCAGTTGCATGCCAATGACGCCGCTGACTGGTTTGCCTTGTTGATATGTACTTTTAACTTAGAAAATTAAACTAATGGTGTGAAGTTTCCAAGAATGTGCCACCAACTTTTGTTGTGGCAGTTGGGAAAAATTGTATATCATGAATTAATAAATAATTTTGTTAAAAAAACTGCAAGTGGACATTAAAATATGAAAGTTCATTTAACAAAATTAATTAGTGTTGTATACAAAATAGGTATAACTTCATGAAGGGAATCATTCCACGATAATGTTCTATGGAATTGTTAAATGCTGAAAACAACACAATAGGGAAACAGTAATCTAACATCTTGTGCTTCTATCTATCAAAAATCGACTAAAACAATTAGTGTGTACTCATAAATAAGTAAGCAAATCCATTTAAATAATTGCAAATTGCATATCTTGCCCTCCATAGTATTGAGAGGGGTTCGAACATCACTTTGTTCATAAACAAACAAATGTTGAGACAACTTTTTCAATTGCTTCATGAAATTTTCCTGTAATAAAGAAAATTTTCATAAAATTTTTATAAAGAAATCAATGAACTTCATGAGATTTTTATGTAACAATCTAGACATCCAAATTTCATATGCTCAACTCAAATGTAGTTTCAATGTTATGCCAATACAGAATGCTAACAATCACCATTAAGAAACAAAATTTTGTCTCACTCTTTGTTCCCATAGTTTCATAATAGATACTCCTTGTTGTACTTCTACCACAATTGTCAGTGCGAGCTCATACTAGAGCCTGATAATACAATAAGAAGAGGAGAGATATTAATCAGACCTCGAACTGCATCACCTGTGCTTAAAATTTGTTGTCTGACACGACAACTCCAACATGTATCTTCATGTGTCGGGCCTAGTCATGGAAAGGGGACATGAAGCCAGGCATGGAAAAAATCTTCTTGACAATGATATCGGAAAAATACTTTGCTGTAGCGAGATGCACATTGTTACTGGGGATGGATAGTGCATCCTGCCGCACCCAAGATCTTGTATCATTGAGCATCATGAGTTTGGATCCTCTCAACAAGGTGCAAATAATAAATCGAGGACATCTAAAATTAAAGTTGCTGCAGCTACTCCACTGTCCACTCAAAATTCTGCTCCTGCTGCTTTACTTGCTCGAAATGCATCTTCTAATGCTGTTACGGGTGACTGTTCCAACATTGCATGGGATGGGAAGAATGGACCAAGGTGTGTTTTTCTCATTCCTTCTGCTCACCCTAGCATAAATGATGTGTACGATATGTTAATACTTGCTGGCAAAACAAGATTGTGTATGTGATACTTTCATGGAATGAAAATAACAAGAGTGCACATATATGCTTTTGACATTTAATTAAGTAACATTAATTGTTATGAAGTTTAATGGAAGGCGAAGTTGAAACCGTTGCACGTATTTTGTATGCATTACACATATTCATGTTGCATTAGTTTTAAAAGCTACATTATTTCTAGATGCTACATAAATCTCTAGAGTGGTCACTTAAATTATTGCATTCTTTGTATTAACTAGTAACATATAATGAATCTCTTCTAATGTGTGCAGGAGTAATTACATTAGAATTTAGTTATTTAATTTATTTAATAAATAGAAACAATGAAAATGATCAAGGTGTCTAATTGTGTTATATTTGATGATATTGTGTTATTAATCAGGTATAATGCAACTATATTATTTGAAGCTATTTCAACGATAACAGATTCAAATGGATCCGACTTGTTGACAGGAAAAACATGCCAATATATACCACATGAACTGCTAATACTACAAACTAGTTAGCTATAGAAGTTCAGTCCCCTATCTGAGATTCAAAATCAACTATTAGAGCCATTGATTTTAGTCACATTTGTCAGGAGAAGTAGATATCAGGGAATATATATTACTTCTGAAACTAATTTTCACAAGCTCCATTGTTCAGCAACGTTGGCAGAGCAACAACAGCTGTGATTTCTGCGAAACAGTTAAGTAGTCTCCAAAATAATATGGCTAACTATAATGTTTAACAAAAGCAATCTCAAAGAAAGAAAGTGTCAATATTCAGTACATAACTCTCCTAGAAACCTGTTTCAGTTTCTGTTACTTGTGCCCAAGAATTGTTGAAAAGAGATAGAGAATTTTATGCACTGTTATGGCAACTTAAATCAGTAAATTCTAATTTAAGATTTTGTTTTTTGTCCCAACATAATTAGAACCTCAAAACAAACAGTTCTTTTCTAATTTAATTGTTATATAGGTAGAGCGAGCTACAATGTAAATCAGGGTAGAAGTTCTAAGAAAAAATTGTTGAAAGAGTTAGAAAGTACCTGAGTCAAACTCAGAGCGCTCCACTGCCTGCACATCAATGTGGAGTTTAGTACTCTTTAACTGGAGGTTTGATCAGTCACTGAAATTAAATCACATAAACAAAAGCAAGAACAATCAACCTCATCAATAATATATAATAGAAAACTCAATTTTATTTCACACAAGTGAAAACATGCAAATGATCAAATTATTTTGTTTTTAATACTCGTTAAATTCTCATGGCAGTTGAGGATTGCCACCATATATCCAAAGCATCAATGCATTTTTCATTCTAACACAAAACTAAAGGAGCTTTTTTTCCATTTTTATTTAATAAACAGTCTCACCTCTGCTGGTTCATCTGTGGTCAATGATAAAACCAAAATATCATAATGAGTCACTAAAATTATGAGGTTCCTAGTTGTCATTTCAAACCATACAATACATACCTCAGTTCTCAGCTTGAATGGTTTTTGAGATGTGATTCTATATTGTTTCTTTTTCCATATTCTATCTCCCATTATCCCAGTTGATTTGAAAGTCTAAAATTTAAACAAAAAATTACGACTCGAAGAGAAAAAGCACAATGCCAAAAGAGCTTAAGTGAGACAGAGCTTACATTTCGCCTGCCCCCGTTACATTTCTCAGGCAATGGCAATTTTTTCTTTTCACACTCATTCTGATCATCATCAGATTCCTTTGATGATTTGAGTATGGAAAGCAGCTTTGCAAAAGCCTTAATCCAATGCAACACTTTACCACAATCAGGCACTCTTTTTCTTGCCTCTTCAAGCAACTTGTCCATAGAACTATCCTTGTATTGATTCTCCAATCCCCACTCATCTTCACTTTCAAAACCCTTGAGGACTGGAGAATTCAGAAGGGAGGTCACTGGGAGATTGCAAAGAGATAGCAGCACAGAAGAACAACTTATTGGATTTGAGAGAGAATTCGGAAGGGAGGTCCAACAAGGTAATATATCAAAGATTACCAACAACTTTTTTGAACGAAACTCATGTTTATCGAAGGGAGAAAGATCAAGAGGCAATACTTGATTTGTTGTTAAAGGATGAAGGTAATGAAGATGGAATCTCCGTTATTCCTGTCATAACTCCCCAACAACTTGTATCAATCATGCTTTTAAAATATCTTCACCAAGATACAGAGACATTAACATAGCTTCTGGTTTTCTTTCTTGTGGTAATTCTTTCATTGGCTTGGCTTGGTTTTTCAAAATGGTGTTTGTAACTCCGCACATGTCCAGCTGTTCAAACATTCTATAAAATGTATTTGAGAAGAAAAATTTTGAAAATACTAAAAGGAAAAGGATTAATATGATGCAAATATACCTCCTGCATATGAGTCCTAAAATTTTGATATGGAGGTTCCTCATATCATTGCGTACCAAGTTAAAGCATAATTACTTCCATGCTTTGAATCTGGATGAGAGGCCTTTAAAGTTTGTTACATGACAATGAGCCATATATTTTACTCCTCAGCACAACAGTGCATGTGGCTTTGATGACAAAGCATAACAACAAGATACCATGTTAGTTCATTTTCTTTAAGTGCAAATTAGCCATTCATACAGTGAAAAATGCACTACCAAAACTTCAGCATATACACTCTACCTTCCTCAGGCCTGTCAGCAATAGCTGAAAACACCTCTAACCAGCATGTTTAACTCCACGAACTCAGCAACTGTGAACAAAAGCAAAATCCAGGTTTTAGCAAAAGGTAACAACATACAGCCTTAGAGATGATCACAACTTTACAAAGAACAGCAGCAAACGGAACTCAATATGAAGAAAACCTTGCTATCTATTGAAAGCTAGACACAATACTGTACAATAACATCAATTATAGAGGGAAGTTTGGATATTGGTACCTCAACCTTTTTGACAATAAGATCATCAAAGTTGAGCCAATTAATTGAAAAACCTACAATTTTTTATATGAAAAAATTGTTTCTCTCGTGATTGCCTTCTAATATAGGGAATTTGATAAGCATGTTACTTGCGAACCAACTTTTCATGGAAAGTATAAAAACTTTATATTATCTTCATCTAGACACTGCTATTTCATTTCACCTACAACAGTTTAACTAATCAATGAGGTAAGGAACCATTTAACACCAGGAGCACCTCAGTTTGGTAGTCAAATAGTCTATTGCTTTCTATTAAGAAAATTAAAAAAAGAAAAAAGGTAATAGAAACAAGGAAAAAGATAGCACCTCAGTTTGGGATTCAAGATGTGATCATTTCCATTCAACTCTCCTATTTTATCTTTGTTGATCCTCACTTCCATGCCATCACTTGTAGTTGTAGTAGCTCTTTCACTAGGAGGAAAAAGATTTGGAACTACAGCCCAACCTTGAGCCACTTCATAGCTTTGTAGCAAAGCAACCTAAAATGTAAAAAGTCACTCTCTAACATAAGCAGAAAGTATTAGAATTTTAAAGTTTCTGTAAAGAAACTGCAAAAGTAAAAACTCTAAATATAACGCTGCACCACATATGATCCAACCATAACTAAACATCTCTCAATACTAAATCACCAATTAAAACACAAAACCACAAGGAATTTGTTTAAAAGAAAAGTACATAAGGGACTCTTAACTCAGAATAGAACTGGAAGAGATGCCCTAAAACTGAAGAGAGGAAAAGTCTTTGACATTCTTCGAAGGTAGGTACTTCAACTCTGTGAAAGATGCAATCAGCAGTGAAGTTTGAGTGTGGGGTCATCCTTATCTCCTCTTGGAATGAATTTGCATCCAGCAAAATTAATTATTAAAAACAAAGTTAAACAACTATGTTAAACCTTTCGAACCTCCAAGAACAATAAAATTAAAGTCAAATTAGTTTAATACCTTGGGAATTCAAGGAGGTCCAAAAATCTTGTTTCCTCCTCCATATTGTTAATGAATTGTTGTTATTTAGTCTCCATTAAAGCACATAATAAGCCCTCTAAGATTTTCTGTACAAAAATGCACCACCAAAATTCTAACACTTACACTCCACCCAGGTTAGCTAGTCATAGCTGAAAACACCTGTAACCAATATGTTCAACACCACAAATATGACTTCAACTCAAGAACTGAAAACAAAACCAAAATCCAATTTTTTAGCAGAAGACAACAATATATAGTTCAGAGATGATTGCAACTTCATAAAGAATAGCAGCAAACCAGACTAGATTCGAAGATACTTCTGCTATTTAGTAAATGGACACAACGCTATAGAATAACATTGATTAGAAAAGGTAGTTTGGATATTGGTACGTTAACCTTATTGACAATAGGATCAAAGTTGATGCAGATCAGTTGACCAACTTGCATTTTTGGATATCAAGAAATTGTCTTTGTCTCTTGTATTTACCTTCCAATATGACAAATTTGATAGACAAGTTACTTGCAAACTAGCTTTCATGGAAAAAGTGAACAATTTTTTACTCCATCTAAACAATGCTACACCATTTCACCTACAAACGTTCAACAAATCAATGAAATGAAGAATCATTCAACACCAGGAGCACCTCACTTCAAGATCCAAATAGTCCATTACTTTCCATTAAAGAGGAAAGAAATAAAAAAGAGAAGAAAATAGAAATGGCCTCACGAAGAGCACCTCACATTGGGATTCAAGATGCGATGCTTTGTTCAACTCTCCTGTCTGATCTTTGTTGGTCCTTACTTTCATGCCATCACATGCAGTTAAAGAAGCCTTTTTACTTGCTGAAAAAAATTTCTAACCTGACCTTGTAGCAAGGCCAATAACTTTGCGGCAAATCAACCTTAAGAAAGCAAAAATTTCAGTCTCTAATATACGTGGATAGTATTAATTAAAATATTTAAGTTCCTACAACAAAAACAAAATTACAAAGTATAAAACTGCACCTCATGTTATACAGCCATAGCAGAACATCTCTCAACAATATTAATTCAATTAAAATACATGACTATAAGGACTTGTCTAGAAGAAGAGAAAAACATCGTTAACTCTAACTTAGAACAGAAAACTGGGAAAGATGTTCCATTACTCAAGATCCTCAGTATTTAGCTCTGCTGAGCTCCACGACTCGCCTTCCAAGTAGATCTGCAAATGCGTTATGTTGATGATATTGGATGTTGCTCAGATGAAATGGTAACCCAATCTTCTAAGCATTAGTTGACATCATGGAGTACAAGATCTCTTTGCAGTAACAACATAATAATTAAACATAGCTATTATGGTCAACAAATATGGATAACTATGGAATTACTGCAAAGCACATGAATTGTTTTGGAAGGTATGACATTCTACATTTTATATAATGAATGTGAAAAACTGACCAACAAAATGATGTATTAATGAGTCACATAAGTAATTCACATCTAGATACAAAAGAAAATGTCATCCATTGACAAAAGGAATCCAAAATAATGAAAGGGGCTTGTGTTTTTGATGGCATCAAATAACAGGCCTGATAAGAAAACCTATATTAGACTAGAGTTCGAACTCTCAAATTAAACTAAACAGGTTATGATTTACATGTCAACATCATGGCAAAACCAAATTAATTTCATTAAAATTATTTTTATAGTAAGTGCACATGATAAGCCCTTATATAAGGTCACACTAATTACATTAATTCTGAGATTATTCCAAAAAGTTTCTACCTAATTAAGATACAAAGATGTGAATCCAATACATGATAGAATACATAATGTTAATTAGATCTTTCAAGAAAACATTTGGAGCACTAGTAGAACATATATCCGTTAGAGAAAAGCTAACATCTAAAGGGAGCTACAAATATAGGTTTGAGTTGCAAAACGAGAAAACTTGTAGACTGAAAAAATAATTCTAGTGAATCTTCGAAGGCTTACATTCAAACATAGTTTGTCCATACATTGATGGAATATATGAAAAAGAAAATGATGTGATAGTGGACATCAGGAGAACAGAATTTTTAGTTCAATGCTTCGATATGTAATCAACCTTAAGCTGAAAACAAGGAGGAAATTAGAGCATAACACCAAAATCTCAGATGTTATTATCATGAGGCAACTATAATTGAACAAAGCATACGAAACCATCTAGTCTGACTGAAAGAGAAAAAGCAAAGAGAGTAACTTACACACAAGAGGACAAACATGGCCCACAAACAAGAGATCCTCCAAATTTCAGTTTTGCTAATACTTCTGTTGACCAAACCAAATACCAATAAATTACTGAGTATTCAATACATTGAGAGAGAGTATTAGAATAGAATATTGAAGTAATCATAACTGTAAGTGTTTTGCTATTATAAAATAGCAATGGTCTCATGGAGAGCACCTCACTTTGGGAGATAGGATGTGATGTTTTGTTTAACTTTCCTATTTGTTCTTTGTTGGTCCCCACTATCATGTCATCTCATGCAGCTGAAGCAACTCTGTTACTATCTGGAAAAAGTTTGTAACACGGCCAATACCTTTACAGCAAAGCAACCTTAAGAAAGCAGAAATTCAGTCTTTAATACGAGCGGATAGTACTAGAATCTAGTAGTTTCTGTAATAAAAAGAAAATTCCAGAATATAATGTTGTACCTCATATGATATAGCCACAGCAGAGCAGCTCTCAGCGATATAGTCACCAATTAAAACACAGAACCAAAAAGACTTCTCTAGATGAAAAGAAGAACATCACGAAGATCTAACTTAGAACAGAAAATTGGGTAATTATGCTCCATTATTTACCAAAAAAAAAAAAAAATCCTCTGCTAAGGTCCAGGTTGTCAGTCATACTGTCGACAACATGAGTAACCACTGCAGGCTTTCTAGCCATGTTGCACTCGTAAATAGCAGCCTTTTGGAATAAAAGCACCTGCAAATCCCAAAATGGTGCATCACCAGAAGAATCTATTTAAATTTCATTTGTCTTATGATCAAAGTTGAATTCACAGACAAGCATATCCATACCACAGAAAGCCACTACTAAAAGAATATTGACCCCTTAATAATGTCAATTCCCAATGCTATGAATACCGCCATTAGTTTGATTGCATCACAGAAGTGTCCACCTTCTAATCAAGGGATAAATCTACTTCCTGTAAATATCAATTGTTGATATCACATAAACACCAGCCCATAATTATTTTAGGAGACAACAGCATGTACATAGGCTGATTCAGAGATAATTTGCTAATGTGACAAACATACAGTAAAAGCAAGGCACTAAGCTATTCAACAAATCTTCTACTTATTAAAAAGTTTTTGTCTGCTTTTCTTTCACGGACTCCTCAATAAATATTTTAATTGTAAAATTGAAAAGAAAAAGAAACCCAGCAAAAAGCCTATCTTCTATTTGTAGAACCTAAATTGTTGTATCATACTGACTTCAGGTATGAAAGATAACCTTCTCTGGTGGAAGGTCTACCCCCAAATTTCCACAAGAAAGGGTGATGCCACCTATTTCTTGAAGAATCTCATCAAAATGAGTTAATCCCTGCAAGATCATATGTGAGAGAAGAAAATGATAAGTCAAAAACAAGTCCAAGAAAATACACAGAATTTCAGAGGTAGAAGCAAGGTGACTAATAATGCATCCCACCTCTATAATTTCAATCTTTGCAAAAATTTGAGTTTGATTGAGACCACCCAATTTAGAAAGATAAGCACATGCCTGCACAAATGATAAAAAGTTTTAAATGAGGGAATAGCAGGTAAGATGAATAATTCATTTAAGACACAAAGAATATATTATAAAATCCACAGTAAGAAATTTCTTACATGATGAACATCTACTGCATGCCGAGTATAAGACAATGATAGAAAATCGATGTTGTTTCGAATATCCCATGTGCTTCTAACCTGAAATAAATGGAAATTTAACAAAGCATAGATGAAGATTTTGGAATAATATTTTCATACATTTGACTCCAAAATGTCTTGCAAAAATAAGTTACATATCATCTATGGCTAACTACCTATTGAAAGAAGCATAAGAAATCATCAGTATGAAACTTGTATAAGAATGCCACAGAAACCACAATTTATAATCATAGTTAATTGTATAACAGCAACTTTAGTCACTACCAAAGGTCCAGAACTAATCTCTATCAAGCAATTAAATCTACAAATAAGATATCTGAAATTACCATTTAAAGCGTAGGTGTTGCACAGAAAAACTTGAGGCACAGAGATGACTGTCCATTTCACATTATTAAAAGGTAATGATTTGTGAATACTAAGCATTTGACATACAAGAATCCACTCACCTCCTTATCTTTATCAGTAAGCGTTCGGCAAAGCACACAACTGCCCAGGCAAGGTAGCAGAATTCTTTATCAGACAAACCACATCTTCACCATCCACCCATGTGACCTGAATGGATAACATAAATCAAGCATAACGTTGAAAATTAACAATTGCTTGATGATTGTCACAAGTAAATAATAACACACCAAAACAGAGCATAACACCAAAATCTCAAATGTAATTATGAAAAGCAACTACAATTGAATAAAGCACAACAAACCAATTAAAGAGAGTGACTTAGACACAAGAGAACAGCGACGGCGCACAAAGTAGAGAATCTCCAATTTTCAGTTCTGTTGGTACTGTTGTCAATCAAATTGCATTGACATATGTGATGTGTAACAAGCAAAATACAAATAAGTTATTGGGACTAAAGAGAGCAATAGAATAGAGCATTGAAGCAATAAAAATGAGAAATTGTTTATCATGAAACTGAGACTAACTATAAGTGTTTTGCTATTATAAATGGGCATACTTGATATATAATATGAACATGAATGAGCTAATCTCTTCTCTTTCTCCCTCCTACGGATCGTAGATGAATTTACCATCTATGTCAATGCGAGGGATGTCGGCTATTTTGGACCACTCATTTCCTTTATCTCTTTTACAGGCTTCTTTCAGCAGAGGACATCTCCATATGTCTAATTAACAAAGAGAGTATAGGAGGCTTGAAAGTGATGTGAGCTCTGGACAATTGTTGATTGTCAAGAACTTCAGAGAGGGGGGGTCTTGGAAGTCATTGGAAGACAGGTTCTTCGACTTTGGGAATCCTTTAATCTGCAACTCAGTTGGAGTAGAGGGCAAGGTAATAGTCATGTCCAGCTCCTGGGTAAAGCCAAAAAAAGGGAAGAGAAGAACACAAAAAATTACCAATTCTATCAACATTAGCAGGATTTGTCAACTCTGCTTGAAGCTTTTCCACTTCCCTTGCCATAGTCATATAATTCTTCTCTATCACTTGAAGTGACTCAAGGTGGTCATTGTAAAATTTCTTTTCATATTCATAAGTTGCCCTTCATGATCAAAATAATATAATGTCATTATGTTTGTAGAACTAAGTGTAAATTATGTGTTAAAGCATACAACAGGCACACTGAAAAGCTGGTTTCAATAAGAATGATCAATTATAGAACTTCTACAAAACTAAAATATTCAAAGAGTAATGACTCACAGCAACCTTGGCTCCAAAAAAAAAATCTACACTACACATGAAAACAACTTTTAAAATTTATTTTCAGTTTCATAATTTCAAATAACTATCACAGGTACAACATGCTTAAAGAAATATTAAAAAGAATATGTAGGAAAGAATATTTTGTCAAATCTAAATGCTGTGACAATGAGCATTTGGAGAACATAAATAGCACTCTTCTTTTTTTCTTTTTTCTTTTCTTTTTCTGAAAATTCTCCACCATGTCATCAACATTGAGCTTAAAACAATGAGATACAAAAAATAAAAAGAACAGAGCATGTAATTGTAACACACAAAATAGAGATGACACAAAAATCTCACATGTAATTTTCAAGAAGCAACTATACAAATAAGTTGAACAAAGCACATGAAACCAACTAGTCTGATGGGAAGAGAGTGAATTACACATAAGAGGATAGACATGGGCCATAAGCAAGAGAATCTCTAATTATCAATTCCGTTGGTACCTTTGTCGAACAAGCAAAATACAAGTAAGTTAGCAGGTCTTCAATATATTACAAAGAGTATTAGAGCAGTGCATTGAAGCAATAATAATGAGAAATTGTTTATCATGAAAATGAAACTAAGAATTTTGCTATTATAAATATGCATACCAAGTTAAAATATGAGCATGAATGAGCTAATCTTCTCATTCTTCCTCCTATGGATCGTAGATGAATTTGTCATCTATCTCAACGCGAGGGATGTCGGCTATTTTGGACCACTCTTTTCCTTTATCTCTTTTACAAGCTTCTTTCAGCAGAGGACATTCTTTTATATGTAAGTAGCAAAGAGAGGATGGAAGGCTTGGAAGTGATGTGAGCTCTGGGCTATTGTTGATCGTCAAGTCCTTCAGAGAGGATGGAAGGGTTGGAAGTGATGTGAGTTCCGGGCAATTGTTGATCTTCAAGAACTTCAGAGAGGGGAGGTCTTGGAATTCCTTGAAAGATAGATTCTTCAACTTTGGGAATCCTCCAATAATCAACTAAGTTAAAGTGAAAGGCAAAGTAATTGTCATGTCCTCGTCCTGGGTAAACTCTCTATCCCATTGTCCATAAATGCTAAGGCATTTGAGAGAGGTGAAATTGTGGAAACCCCTTTCCATGAGTGCTTTATATTGTTTGTGACCGTCAATTGAAAGGTCTATAAGTTTGGTGGGCAGACCTTCTTCAGACAATGACATATTTGGACAATAGAATATTTGTAAAGAAGAGAGAGTGTGTATTCCGCTAGGTAGGGCTTCTACTTTTAAAAATTCATCGAGCTCAACTCTTAAATTATTGCAAGGGAACCCACCTTTTGGAAAGGAAGTAAAAGTTTCACAACCCAACATCTGGATGCTACGGAGACTGGTAAGAGTGTCTAGGCCCTCTGGAAGGGATTTGAGTTCATGACAAGAGTCGATGCAGATTTCGTAACGAGTATTGTTGTTATGAAACTTGTCAACTATTGACTCTAATTCATCACAAAATGAAATCCTTAGGGTTTCAAGAGTCTCAGGTAAATGGCCTTTTACTAATAGGGCTGTGAGCTTTGGGCAAAAGGCAATTTGAAGATGTTTAAGTGCCACAGGTAAATGACCTGTCAATGACAATGTTATAAGATTTGAACAACACGAAATGTGAAGGCTTGTGAGTGTGGCAGAGAGTCGGTGTATTAAGGGCAGACATGTGAGAGATGGACATATACTTAAAGACAAGTGTTCAAGATTACATGAGTTGGTGTTGTCTTTCTCCAAGTCAGGTAAAAATGTTGGAGATGAAGATGATGACATACAACTATTATCATTATCAATCAAAACACTCTGCAATTTCGCACAACCTATAATACGAAGCTTCTTTAGAGACTTAAGTGTCTGTCCTCTAAAAATGAAACTTAGAGAATTGCAACTATACTCAGCTCTTCCACAAGAGTATTCTTTTGTTTAATTCCCTCAAGCAAATTTGTAAGCTGGACATCACAATCTTTAAAAACAAGCTCTTTAAGGGAAATGAAACTATGTAATCCATGATGTGGCTTCTCCATAGAAATCTCATGTTGCCACAATTCTATAACTTCTTTACAACCTTCAATTTTTAGACTTTGAACTTTTTTAAACTCTTGCTTTGACCAATCATCGAAATCTGAAATATTTAAAAGAGTCATTGATTCTAATGACTCGGAGTAAGCTGAGCTAGTGCACAGAATCTTCTTACATTCATCCAACTCCAACTTGCATAGCCTTGGGGTGTTTGATAACGAAACCACCAAATGCTGACATTTGTAAATCTTAAGCTTCTTCAATGAGGGGAGATTATTGGATAATCTTTCAGAGAGTTTGGGACAATTTACAATGGAAAGCTCCTGGAGTTTAGTAAAGCTATCGTTCTCTTTGATAGGATCCCAAGACTCCCATTCTTCTAAATCTTCAAAACAAAGAATCTTCAAAGATTGAAAAGGTTTTGTGCAATGCTCTCCATAAAATTCAAAACCAATGTTTTTAATCCCTTTCATACCTTTGATAGTAAGAATTTTGAGTGAGCCTAACAACCCAAGGGAAGGCAAAGATGTGCAATTATTACAATCTACCAACTCTAGGATTGTTATTTTAGACTCTAAGAATGAACTACCTCCAACCCAAGAAGAAAATTTTGTACCCTTATAACATCTTATTGTGAGTTTTTCTAGATTTTTGTGAGGTTGAAGCATATCAAGTACTTTTGTATCTTGCGATTCCATTTCTTCAACTTGCAATTCATCAAACCTAGACCTTCATTCTAGTAAAAGTACTTTTAAGTCTTTCTTATCACTTAATATGACCTTTTTGTTGTCTTGAAAATTTGTCACATTCTCTAATCTTGAAATGTGAAGTTCTCCACAAAGTGATTTTAAATCTTCTAAATCTTTCAAATTGGCTCCAGAATTTTTACCAACAACAAAGTTAGATAAGGTTCGAAGGCATTCCCATTTTCTAACTCCTAATGGAATTTCTTCTATTAAAGATGCACCTAAAATATCAAGATAACGTAAATTGATTAAATTCCCCATATTATCAGACAACTTCAAGAGTTTTTGACAATCCCTTAATAACAAAGTTTGTAAGTTGCATAATGAGTTTACTGACTCAGGTAAACTTCTAATACGACTAAATGATAGGTTAAGATACCTAAGAAGTCTTAAGCCTCCAATTGAATTAGATAATTCAACAATATAATATTTTTGTAATGATAGCACCCTCAACCTTTTGAACCTTGACAACAAATTGGAAACAACTCCATTACTAATGTAATAGATTGTCGTATTGTCATTGATGGGAGACACTGATAAGTGTGTCCTTAAGTAATGCTTGGCATCATTAAATAATTCAAATTTTCTCTTGCCATTATATTGGTGACTTATATATGAAGCATAACGAGTCTTTTCAAATGGCATTAAAAGATTATTTGACTCCAATTCATCCTCCAACCTAAAACTTATTTTTCTAGAAACCATTTGAGCCAAATCATTAACAAGGTCATGCATTATAAATTTAGAAATGTTGCTACTTGATATTTGAAAAATTGACCTTGATAATAGATTATGAAAATACTGACCTCCCAAATCTTCCAATTGCAAATCATTGTTTGATTGTTGAATCAAACCTTCTGCCATCCACAAAAGAATGAGTTTCTTCTCTTCAAACTCATAATCTTTTGGAAGAATTGAACAATAGGCAAAACATCTTTTTAAATGTGAAGGAAGGTGGTAATAGCTTAATCTCAATACTGGGAGAATGTTGCCATCTAGATCCCATATTTTGCTATTCAATATGTTCATCCACTCAACTTCTGTTTCTTTATAGTATAAAAGACCTCCAAGAGTCTTTGCTGCAAGGGGTAACCCTTTGCACTTTTGTAAAACTTTCTCACGAATCATATTTAAATTCCAATCTGTATCGACACCTCTGACATCAAATGCATGTTTAAAAAACATTGCCCAACAATCATCATCTGATAAAAGACTCAAGTCATAATGCTCACGTGGTCGCATAGTTGATGCAACTTCAACGCTGCGAGTTGTCACAATGATTTTGCTGCCAGGTGCTCCAGCAACAAAAGGAGCTTTGAGGATTTCCCACAAGTCATCTCTCCTACTCCAAACGTCATCCAAAACAATCAAGAATTTTTTCCCATTTAATGCATCTTTGAGTCGATTTTGCACTACATTGAACTCTTTATTTTCACACGGATTGGAAGTGATGCACTCAATTATTGACTTCGAAATTTTCATTACATCAAAATCATCAGAGATGCAAACCCATGCTTTTGGGTTGAAATCTTTCACCGCCACATCATTATATACTTCTCGAGCCAGCGTTGTTTTACCAATCCCTCCCATCCCGCCAATGGGAATCACACCAAAGTTGGCATCATTTGGTTCATCCCTCAATACTAGTTCAAGAATTTTGGCTTTATCTTTTTCTCTCCCATAAACAGCAGGTTCGATGCCCAAACTTGTAGTTGGTGGTCTCTGAAATGAAGCAGTTGATCTCCCTTCAGCAATCTCAACCAACCCAAGTTCAGTTTTTTGTTTGCAGAGGTATTGTAACCTGCTAGTAATATCATCTATCTTAGAGTGCATACTGAAATCAGACCATAAAGTAGTTGGAGTGCAACTAATGCAACAAGCAGGAATGAGCTTCCGAGCCCTGCTAGTGGTGGCCTGATGTTCTTCTATCTTCAGCTTTCTTGTCAAAGGCTCAGTCGCGTACTCATCTAAGATGTCCTCTGCATCATAAGCCAGGTCTTGGAGCTCCTCCAGCCACATCTTCACAGCTTCATCCTCCAACTGCTTCTGCTCCGCATCATTCAGCAGTGCCTTAATCATCTTCAACGTTTTTTCCCATTTTTTAAGCTTCGAACGTACACCCTCTTGAGTTACAAACTTATGCAGTTCAGGAGAGGTCAGTTTCTTAAACAACACACGAAGGATAGCAGAAAGAAAGAGCTCTGCCGTTGGGTCCATATATATTTTTTAAAATATTGTCGTTGAAACAGAGAAATGAATGGAAAACACAGACAGGAAGCAAAGGAGACTGGTTTGTTTTCCTGATGGAATTCACTTTCACAAAATTGATGAACTAACAGTGATTTACACAAAGTGTTTTAATTTTAGCAACTACTGAAATACAGAGAAAGGAATTTCTTTCTCAGTTGCTTTGCTCAAAGGAAAAGAAAAGAACTTTGGACCCCCACCAGGATGCGATTCTGAGAATATAAGCAAAAAATGATCACAATTAAAGAACAAAACAAATTGAGTAACTTAAAAGAAAAGGAGATGCTGATGCCACTAGCTTTGCTACTTTACTAGGGAATGGAATTCTTGATTGAAATTTGCCTAACAAGAGAACCCTGCTCTGCAGGCTGTTTTCCATTTTAATACAATTTCTTTCAAATTTTCTCTTTCAAATTGGACAAAATGAACTCAAATTTTGTAGAAACGAAGCACAGTTATAAAATTTGGCGTAACAAACCAGAAAAAAAAAAAAAGGGACTAAAGAAATCAAAGTGATTTGAGAATTTCATATGTGAAGGTTCCAAAGTAAAGTGAGGCTGAATATATGCTTCTCCACTCATGGAAAGCACTTGAAATGCGCAACTTCCTAACGCGAATTTGTACCTCTAAAATCCTAGCTTCCTTTTGGTCCACTCATAAGCTTAAATTCCATTAAAAGAGTGTTCGTTACAAGTAAATAATAATAATAATTAAGTAGTCATCTACTTACATTAATCTTTAAGAAAACGTATAAGTTGCATATTGATTGTCCAAGCTTATAAACTTACATTAATAATAATAATTAAGTAGTCATCTACTTACTGTTGGGTTGGGTTCCCTCTTATGTAGAGGCCCAACAAGTCTAAATAAGTTAAATTGAGCCCATATGGAAACCCTAATGTAATTAGGAATCATAACCCTATTTAAGTTTGATTTCCTTTATTAATTGAGGATTAGGGTTTTGTGGTTGTGAGAGTTAAGAGATTTGAGGCAGAAAAATCCATTGTGAAGAGTGAATTTCGTGTGGAAGAGAGGAGGAAACAAGAGAGTGAGTTTTCTGCAAGGAAATTCATCCCGTACAGTTTCGGAGTTGCTGCAATATATTTTTCGTTAACCGTTGGATCGTGTTGAAATTTGGACAGCACATTGAGCTCTTCCAGACCTTGATTCTGAACGGTGGAGATCGTAAACGGACGTGTCGTTCGTGTGATATACAGCCCGTAACAGAGCTGTCAGGTTTTCCGTCACTGTCTGCGCAGTATTGTTGTAAGAACAATTTCTCTTTTTTTCACCGTTGGATCGAGCTTAAATTTGGACAGTATACTCAGAACTCGTGATTCTAAATTCTGGACGGTGGAGATCGGATTTAGAGGTCTCAGTGAAGAGCGACGCAGTCCAGAATCTCCTGCTGAGTTTGTGTTTTTCTCTTCACTTGTTATTTAAAACTTAAATTTGTGTTACTAGGGAACCTAGATAATTGTTGCTCGGTTTTGGTTCCTATTTGATGTAAAAACAGTTTGTTACTCTCACATTTGATTATTAGTGGATATTTTTGGGTGGACTACGGTCCCGTGGTTTTTACTCCTCGCATTGGGGAGGTTTTCCACGTAAAAATTAGCTTGTGTTATTTGTGCATGTGGTAGTAATTTTATTTGCTCATTATTTGATTGGTGGTGGTATATATCTTAAGGTGGATTTGTGCGTTACTTAGTGGTTTTTCATAGGATTCATTCAGGGGAAGAAAAAGTTCCGCTGTGTGATTTGTTAGTATTTGTTATTTCTCCCATCACTTACATTAATCTTTAAGAAAACGTATAAGTTGCATATTGATTGTCCAAGCTTATAAACTTGACTTGAAATTGTTAGATTATTCAATATCATATTAATGATTTGAAAAATAATAAAATCTAACCGCATATATAAATTTAGTAGTTCATTAAATAATTGAAAATCCTTTCTAGTAGTATTTTAAATGATGAAACTTACCAAAGGTTATATTATAAGTTTGATTGTCCATAAAGTACTTATTTGAAAAAGCCACAATATATTGTATTGATTTACATCAAATAACTGCATGTTTTGAATGAAATTTATTGTTATCAGCAACAAAATACCTCCTTTGATGATATATGGGTAATAAACAGCTCTGTTAGTAAAGATAATGATTTTTCCAAGAAATGAAAAAAAGAAAAAGAGAAGTAAAATTATGTTTGATGTTTGTAACTTATGTGGGTAGTGGATTCCATTCAGAGAAAGCAGGAAATCAGCACCAATTTAATTTGCTTACCTTTAGAGAAAAAGAGATGCTGCTGCCACTAGTAATGTAGTAATGCTTTTGTTGAATATTAAAAAGTAAATAATTAATTGAACATGAACACAGAGTTATTTTATTTTCGGGAAAATCTTAAAAGATTGTTTGACTTTTGATATACTGTCTATTTTTTTCCATGTAATTTCGTTTTTATCCAAAATATCCTATGTCATCATTATATTAATAGAAAAAATAGAATGCAAAAAGACCTAACTACCCATGGATATGATATTTTAAAAAATAAAAATACACTAGATTAAAAATAAAAAAATAATAAAAAGTGAAGATCTAGATTAGATCTCCATCGTCTATCCAATTCTATCCAATTGGATGGATGGTGGAGAACTAGATCTCTATAGCTATGATCTCCATCATCAACATCTTCAACTTCTCACATTTCTGGATCCCCTCTCTCTCTCTCCCCCTCTATCTTCTTTCTTTCCATTCTTAGGTGGTTTCTAGTAGCTTGGAAACCTAGATTTCTTATTATCAATCTACCACAATCATCAAGCATTAATCTCCCTACAGTCATCAAACATTAATCTCCCACAATCATCAGCAAACACTATAAAACAAAAAAAAAAAAACCCCAATAAAAAAAAAAAAGCCATTGTCTCTAGTGGTCTTCATTGTTGGAGACTCAGGTGGAGACCACCGCCACCACCATCGGAGACAATCGTCGAACTCACCTTCATCATCGGTCGAAGATATGATAGAAAGAAGATAAATTGGTCATCGTAGAAGCAAGAGAGAGAGAGTAGACTACCATGGTGGAGAGAGAGAGCAAGCAATAGAGAGAGTGTTGAGTGAAATAGACCGTTGTAGCAAGAGAGAGAAAGCGAAGTGAAATTGACCACTATAGATGCAAGATAGAGAGAGAGAGAGAAAGCAGTCGGCCATGAAGGGAAGAAGGTGTGAGGGGGAGGGGGAGGGGGAGGAGGGGGGGAGGGAGAGAGAGAGAGAGAATAGTCGACCATGGAGGGGAGAGAGAGAGGGAGCAATAGAGGGAGAAAGTTGATTGACAAAATTTTTTTTACTGATTTTTTATTTTTTTAATTTTTTAATAAAAATATCTTTATTTTTTATATTTTTATATTTAATATTACTTATTTTAATTTTTTATAGTTTAATTAATATTATTTTAACTAATTTTCTCCGCATTTCCCTTTGTGTTCTTGAAGTCAAATGGTCAATCATATCCACCAAATGAAAGTTGTTACTGTAGGGGCATTATCGTCATTTTATATATCTTTAAGAGGTATTTTGAATGTTTATTTTAAAGTCAGATGGTATTTTGGATGAAAGAAAACTATTAACAAAAAATGGATAATGTGTCAAAAATTATAGGGTTTTTTGGGATTATCCCTTTATTTTATGAATAGCCAGTGCCTTATTTTTTTCAAATTTGTTGTGCTTTTGTGATTATTCAGGTACTCCATGAAGTATAGTCATGTTAGGCTTCACTGTGATGTTTTAGTTTACAAATTCAATTTCTTCTACTAACTAATTGTTGACAATGACATTGTGACGATTACCATTTAAGACAAAAACACCTATAGTTCAAAATCCATTGGACACTTGAAGAACAGAGAAAACTAAATATATATATATATATATATATATAAAACTCAAGTGAAAATTTTGTGGAATGGAATATATACATGTCACACCTTAACTCAAAAGGTCAAGACATCAACTAACATACTATCAAATGACATTTAAAAATCCAAGAAATATATTTATAAATAAAGACAGCAATCAAAGTTCTTAAACCAAAATAAATGAATTAATTTTCAAGAATATTCAAATAACATATCGCCTTAGTTCCTAATGAACCAAGTAGGTATCTGGATGGCAATGGGTAAGGTTCAAACGGGCTTACCCGAACCTACTATAATTTTTTATACCTATACCCTGCTCGTCCCTACCAAGTTTTTGTGAATAAAGGTATATGTATGGACCTGCGGGTACAAATGAACCTACGGGTACACCATACCTGTCACGTTGGAAGATAATTTAAAAAAAAGAAACATTACAACTTCACACTAAATGAGAGTTATAATGGTAAAATCTCCACATGATGTTTTGTCTTCTATATCTAAAATATTCCATTTTTCCTCTCTATTCAATGAAGGGGTGACAATCCAAGTTAAAGGAGACAGTTGGACACGACACGAACATGACGCAATTAATAAATAAGTTGGACCTCTTCAACACGTACACAACACGATTATATATGGATTAACATGAAAACGACACAGTTAATGTGCTTATTTATGAGTCGTTTATTGACCCGTTTAATTGATCAATTTATTAACAAATTTATGATCTATTTAACTATATTTAATACATTTAAATTTTAATTGAAAAAACTAAAATATAAGCTATACGACCTCTTAAATCCATAAATATAATAAAAAACTTAAAAAAACAATCATCCTCAAATACAATTTAAAACATAAAAATACAAATATCCATAAAGATCAGTATAAAAATATATCTACAAATATAGTACTTCATGTTAAAAAAAAAAAAAAAAAATCATCAACTGTCAATGTTCATCGCTTCCATCAAACCGCAACAACTGCAACCTATCAAAAGATAATAACTAAAATTAGCTAATTAGTAAATTATATATTTATACATGAAAAAAATATTTTAAAAAAATATTTTTCAGAATCGAGCATGAATGTCCTGAACCGACAAATAGCCTCTTGAGCCTAGCAGTAATGTGTTGCATGGTCTTCACACATTCAGCGATGAACTAACCTTAGAAAATGGCTGAATAAACATAAAAGAAACCCAAACCTAAACTGAGCACAAGTAATTATTAACAATGACTAAAGTCATCAGACAATTATCACCACAATTCAGCTCAAGATGGTGCCCCAAATTCATATTTAGTCATCCATCACTTACTTTCTAACCATTCTCACAACTAAGTGCATCACAAGTATATCATATCTTACAGCAATCATTTGTTACAATAAAGTTCAAATAAATAAATGCAACACTTTCTAGATGATATCAAGCAACATATATATGCTTCACAAACACCATACCAATTAATAAGCCTGCCGAAGAGAAACTGCTGCATTATGGGAACCGTCTCAAGCACCTCAGCCATTTTCTTAAGATGTTGAACATTTAAGTTATTACAATCAGTTGTCAATTAACAGTAACATTCTGTGAAATGTAATCAATATTTTTTTTTTTGGAACTAAAATTTTGTATGCGATAGAAAAAGTTTTAGGAGATTTGAACTAAATTTCTATCATAAAAATAGAACCAAAGATGTACAATCAACTCATTAAAGAATTGACGTGTAAGTAACTATAAAAATTAGACATTTTTCGAAAACAATTTAAGCTTCCAAAACTTTTTAACAATTTTTCTTTGTTTTCTTAATCTATTAGACAACACAAACAGACATCAAGCAAAAAAAACCTATAAATCCAATAAAAACAAGTATAAATGGATAACAGACATCATTTACTGAACCATAACTCACAAATAACAAAACAGAGGTTCACCTAATAACAATGCACTTAACGAGAGACTTGTCCATGAAGGCAACAGATCCCTGCTGTTTTCATCAGGTTCTATTCACACTCAAACAACAACAAGCAAACATTCCTTTCAATTCAACCTAACAGCTATACACTAACCATACGACTCGTTAAACAACACAAACAGACATCAAACCTATAAATCGAATAAAACAAGTACAAATGGATAACAAGCCTGTAAATATACCTTGAAATGAACCCTGAGATTGGAGCCCCTAGCCTTGCAAGCTGAAATATATAAAATTAAAAAATAATAATAATAATAACAGCGGATGAAGAAGAGGAGACGTCGAAGAGGATGAAGGGACAAACTGAAAAGAACAGCACCATAGCAGAAGCAAAGCAAAGTGTGAAGCGCTGAAAGCCGGAAACGTCGAAGAGGATGAAGGGATAGAGGGCTGCTGAAACGCAGAGATCTTGAAAGAGAGGGGTTGAATGGGGTCTAAACGGGTTGAAACTTGAGGTGTGGCTGCTGCAACTTGAAAAATGAATTAGGATTTTCAATTTTCCCTATATATACTTAAAAGCTCAAACTATATTAATACCCTTTATTGCAAGATTAATTTTTTACTGTCTTAAAACGGGTCAACCTACACAATGAAGAAAACCCGAACACGACACGATTATTAAATGGACTAGATAGGTTGACTCGTTTATTGATCCAACCCTTTTCTATTCAACCCTAACTCATAATATTCGTATCAATCTGTCGTGTCATGATTTAAATTACTACCCCTCAAATTCAAAAATGACCTTAAGTATTGACTATAAAAAAATCACCTTGTAGAAGTAATATATTTGTCTTAAAGACAATGAAACCAAATCAAAACACTGATAAATATAAATTGAAACAAATTGAGTGATGGTGATTACCTTATCTTCGTTTCCTTTGAATTTTCCACAATTACAAGTCATTACCTCAACCTTCTATCCATCTAGTAATCCACATAGTTTACCGTCTAACAAATTCTTTTCATTTGGATTTTGTTGAGAAGCACCATGTAGTAAAAGGCTAAACCTATAAAGGAGCCTCAACTGGAACAATTTCATGATAAAGCAATGTTGATTCACTCCTCATTTTGGATTTGTAATACAAACTTACGCTGAGTAGATCAAACTAGGTCATGAGACACTAGATCAATCTCATGAATGGTAGACTCATATATATATGTGTGTAACTTTATCAATCGTGATATTTACCTAGTCTCTCTTGACCTAGCCCAATCTAATTAGCGATTGGTAAAGTCTTATGCACACACATGCAAGTCTCACAATTGATAAAGTTACATGCATATAGACGTACATAGATACATATATATATATATATATATAACTTTACCAATTTGACATTTACCTAGACTCTATTGACCTGGCCCGATTTAATTAGCATAAGTTTGTATTACAAACCCAAAATGAGGAATGAATTAATATCGCTTCCTTGTGAAATCGTTCCGTTGAAGGCTCCTTCGGATGCTTCATAGTATAGACCAATCATGAGATTAATCTAGTCTCTCTTGACCTATGCTAATCTAAAGGTGGGCAATATGATGTGTGGTTTGGTTCTAATAGGAACCAAACCGAACTGATTTTTGTTTAGTTCTCAACATGGAGAACTGAACATGTAGAAGATAAGAACTAAAACCGATCTGAACTGAACACAGTCAGTTTGGTTTTCTCGATTCTGTGTTGAAGAATATATTCCAACAATTACTGAAGATTTCTGTGATTAAAGAATATGTTTCACCGGTCAAAATTAACCAAGAAAACTAAATCAAATAGGACGTGGGTTAAATAAGGTGGACAAAAAAATTAGGACATGTGACCCAAGATCAGCGGAGTGGGCAAAAAACTTAACAGCCACTCTTAAGATTTCTGAGATTAACCAGCAAAACAGCAACAATGGAACAGAAACTAATTAAGATAGATCTGCAATGAACACCTACATCCAAACAAACAAACACGTCCAAAAACCAAACACAAAGTAGATCAGCAACGAACAAACAAACCGGTGTATGGCAATTAATTAAGATCACCCATAAACAATGAGTTGTAGATCGGCAAACAAACAAAGTACAGTGTCTAATTAAGATCACCCACATCTAAAATAGGAAATAAAATAGCAAATGCAAAAGCAAAGAAACTTGGTGAAGTCGTGAAGATAGGAGTACAGCGATGAGTTCGGCAATAAGATGGGCAGCAGCGACTGTCCGTAGCAAAGTAGGGAGAATAAGAAGAAATGCATGCTTTGGCCGGTCAATGGTTGTTTAGGCGTTATAAGGACTGCAAAGTTACGTTTGTGCCCTTCAGGCAAATAGAAAATTTGATTACCTGAAGGGCATATGCGTAAATATGTTATATATATTTTTTAGTTTAGGGTCGGTTTTTGGTTCTGGGTCAATCTGGATGCCCAGAATCGAATTAAACCAAACTGAAAGTAATTTGGTTCTGCACCTGTAGAATCAAATACCCACATCGAAAACACATGACCTGAACAAAACACCCAAAACTTGGGTTGGGTTGTTCGGTTCAAGTCATTTTTTTTGGTCCACTCCTATGCCAATCTGCTCAACATAAGTTTGTATTATAAACCAAAATAAGGAGTGAACCAACATTACTTTCTCATGAAATTGTTCCAATGAAGGCTCCTTTGGAGGTTTCATAATGTATATATATGTATACTATGAAGGAAAAAAAATGAGATGTGTGTCTGTCTAAACATGAGTGTGTGAGAATGAAATTGATGAAGTAATTTTTGGGTTTTCATCAACATACTGCAAAATACAAATCGCTAGGTGCAAAAGAGCATTAATTAAATTGACTTTACGGTATTTGGATATGAAAAAGTATAACTATATATATTGTGGACATTTTATAGGGGTTTCTATAAGTTATGTTGCCAAAATGTGCATAAAAATGGATTGTTTTATTACCATTTGCAAGCTTTTTTTACTTGTCATTGCCCATTGTATTTATATTTATCTTTTTTCTTATTTTGATTAAACGCGCAATATATATAGTTCCATTATTCAAGCTTGCAAACAAATTTCTTGGACAACAAAGATTATTAAGAAGTCCATTGAATAGCATTTGAAAGGAAACAGATGTGGTTAAATAGTGAGAAATGTTTTACAAATTTGTTTCCCAAGGAAAAGAAGACAAACTTGTAATTTATAACCAGGAAATTGGATTGAAAAATGCAAAAGGCAAAATTTTACTAACAATTCAAATGGTGTAGATGTATTATAGAGCTTGCATTTTTTTATTAATTTTTTAAAGTTAATATTTGAGGTTACGTTTATATCAAATTAAACAAATACGGGCCATTTTACAACTAAAATAATTGAGGGACATTTCTTCTTTAGTTAAACAAATACTTCTTCAAGTAGAAAAAAATTATTTTCTTCTTCATCAATTAAATATATACTTACCAAATAAAGAAATAGGGAATTAAATTGCAAAAAAGCTCTTCAACTAGAATGAAAACCAAAGGAAAAAAAAAAGAAGAGGAAATTTAATTTTTTTGCTTGTGCCCAATAGGCTAGAGAATAGAAGTAAATCAAACAACTTGTTTTGGGAAATAGTACAAAATACCCTTTGAAAAGCAAACATCACTACATGTACTAGAATTGTAATATTACACCATGCGGCACAAAGGTCTTGAGCAAGGTTCTAAAAATCGCTACTCGCTAATCGACCGACAACCCAATTAATAGCGAGTAATCGGTTACTCAATGAATAATCTGTGAGTATTGTTTAGAGGAAAATTATTATTTTTGAAATCTGAGGGCGTAAATTGATATTTCCTTAAACATCAAGTGTCATGACTAATTTATCCCTACCATATATAAAACATACTCGACACCGTTACAACCCATTCCAATTTCAAACCCTTATACTCTCTCTTTCTCTCCCCCCCCCCCCCCCCCCTTCTCCTCTTTCACCCCTCTTATCTCTCTAACATCACTGTCACCGTTAAAGTGAATTGTCACTGTTGTTGTTAAAGTAAGGTATCGTCATCACCGTTGCTATTGCCTTTTTAAGACCATGAACTGTCGCCATTATTGAAGCTGAAGCTAATCTCTCCAAAACCACCAAGGTTACCGTGGATAAGTTCTAATGATAGTTAAGTGATGGTAGGGACGAGTGGCGGGAACCGGCGACAAGTAAACTGATTTGGGTTTGGTTAGGGTTAGGGTTTGGTGTGGTGATTGAATTTGGGGGTCAAGGTTGGGGTGGTGACTAGGGTTTGTTTGTTGAAGTTTGGTTAGGGAGATTGGTATGGTGTGGGAGATTGTTGAAGTTTGATGGTGAGTATGGTGACTGGTGTTTTGGAAGTTTGGTGGTGAGTTTGGTGACTGAGTTTGGTGATAAGTTTGTTGAAGTTTGGTGGTGAGTTTGCTGACTTCTGGTCATCGTTACAAAATAACCTGAGTTGGACCGAGCTGGAGAGTACTTGACCCAACTTGGTGAGTATTCGCCTTCAACAAGTAGAAACCTTGATTTGAAAGTTCTTGAATCGATTGAACACTTATCAACGAGAAGCTAGTGAGAACTCGATGAAAATCGCTGATTTTTAGAACACTGGTCTTGAGATTGATCACACTATTTTTTAAACTATGAAGGCATAGACAAATTAATTGAGATGCATTTTACAATTTTCTTTCCAATACATATTAGACCAATGAATGTGTCTAATAATAAATTATAAACGGTCATCTCATTCAATGAATATATGCACAACTATATTAAGCATATCTTGATTCTTTAATTGGTTATTATTTGTTTCTAAATTGTTATTTGTAATTATGTAATGGTTTAAGTGGAAAAAAACCTCTACCACGGTTAACTATGACTAATGGTTGACTTATAAAAGGACCATTGTATTTTAATGATTGAAGGACTAAAATTACTAGTATGACAAAACCATTCAAAACCTTAACATTTCACAAAAAAAAAAAAACGACAAATTTAGTGAAATTTAACCATGATAATTGATTTCATATTCTTGCCAATTCCCTAGAGCAATAAGATTTGGTTTATGATGACTAATGTTGTAGAACTTGCTAGTCATTAGTCGGTCAGCAACCTAGCGAGTAGCGAATACTCGACTATTTGACAAGTATCCGGTTTGACTATCGGTCAACGGTTAAACTTGGTCAAATCTGTAAAAAATAAAAAAAAATAAAAAGAATTTTCATATGGTCAAAATACAATCATATAATCACAAAACATCATAAAACCTATCATATGCAATATCAAAAGTCACTTTTGCATAATCATATAATTACAATATACTAGATGTTTTAAAAATTTCGGTAGTATAATTGTTATTTTTCAATAATTTCATCCTGTAATACACAAAATTAGCAATAATTCATAAGTCTATCATATCTCAACTACTTAGGACCTTCGGTTATTCTTTTAATCTCAAACACAATCAACATCATATATAACATTTGGATGATAACATAGCTAAATATGTATAGACAAAGTAAATTTTATAATTTTATTACTATTTTGGGCTGCACAAATGGGCTGATAAAAGCCCAATAAACTGACCCAGAAGGCTGATCCAATAGACAAAACCCAAGATCTAAGGAATGAACCTAATAGACGAAAACCTCAGCTCGCTAAACATCAAGCTCACAAGAATGAGCTCTTAGCTCATTAAACATCCAGTTCACAGGAATGAGCTCTTAGCCCCCAGCTCGCTAAACATCCAGTTCGCAGGAATGAGCTCTCAGCTCTCAGCTTGCTATTCTCAGGTCACTGATCAACCTGGATCCACCTTCAGCTTGTGAGATTGATGTGTTAGCTCACTAAACTCGTGCCAGATAATCGCCTAATAGCTTATCTCTCGAATTAATGCTTCCCGATCTGGTGCCAGTGAGATCTATGTAATTCTGGATCTCAAGAAACAATTAATACAGGCATGACCATGTAAGAATAATTGATACAGGAGTAATTAATACAGTATGGTCAAGTCAGAATAGTTAATGTAATGATTATTTTTTAACATGTATTACACTCAATTGTAATCCCTCACTCTATAAATAGGGGTGAAATTCTTTGTAAAAGGGGGCTCTGGAGTGATATTGTCACTTTGCCAAAATATATTCAAAGTAGCCAGTGAACGTAAGTACCATTGCCGAACCACGTAAAAACTTTTGTTTTTGCTTTGTTCTTCCCCTCTTTTCTCTTTGGTCTGCTTTGTTGTTCTCTGATTGTAGATATTGCGCGTTGAATCTCTCAATCGACCGAATCCTAACGTTGACAATTACAAATTAGCCTCCCATCGTTACCCCAAGGTTATTGATTTATTTATTTTTAATTTATTTTAAAATAAATTTTAAAAAATAAAAAATAAAAATAATTCTCAAAAATTAATATTTTTAACTTAGATCAATAAAGATCAACTTTAAGAGAAAAAACCAAGAAAAAAAAAATGTAGAATTGGGCCAGTATAATGTTTCAATTCTAAATACACCCACGCACGCAACATGAGGTAACTGTTCATGTAAAAAAAATGTTTACAATTAATTAATTAAACAACTCGGTTTTGTTTTTGAGATAAAACAATAGGTATTTGAAAACAATAACGATAATTTTACGTAATTCGAATCATGAAATAATCATGACTCAAGCACATTAATTAAACTAAATCATTGTGGTAAACACAAAAAAAGAAAAAAAAAAAGAAAAAAAAAGAAATGAAAGAATGAAAGAAAGAAAGAATGCATGCCAAGTGGGTGGCCATTAACAACGAGCTCCCAAACGCTGCCAAAATAGGGTGTGATTTGGAAGGTTAAAAGGGAGGAAGAGAATTGAGATGAGAAGATCAGGTGCGATTGTTCAGGTAAAAATTTGACTACATTTTAATAGTTTCAGTCTTGTTCACTTCCTAAAAGAGCCAAAAAAAGGGGGGGAATGAGCAACGTTTTCAATAACACTCATCCATGTATTTATCGACACATCCTCACACACCTGATTGTGGACTCGACACCTGCCTCAGTTTGTACTGGGTACTGTGCTCTGCCTCACAGGCTCACACGCCGAGTTTTACAGCAGTTCTTGGACACCAAGGAGGCTGACTTGAATGGTGAGAGGAACCTTAGTCTGTTATTTTTGAGATGGGGTGGTTGTGATTCGAGAAATGAAAAAGCTGAAACACAGTTGCATTACACGTTACAACCTCATCAGAAGCTTGAGCAACTTACCATCATGGGCTATGATGATAAGAGTTTTTCCTGCCTGGTTTGGAGATGCTTCATTCTCAAATTTTCTGCTCCTAAGATTTGTAAACTGTAGCAATTGTGTTTCCTTGCCATCAGTTGGGCAACTACCCTCACTAAAGGAACTATTTATCGGAAAATGGCTGTTACAAAGAGGGTAAGTCTATAGTTTTATGGAATTGGTTATTCAAAGCCTTTTCCATCACTAGAGACTCTTTGTTTCGAGGACATGTAAGAATGGGAGGACTGGATTTCTGTTGAGAGGTTTCCTCGTCTGCAACAACTATCCATTGTGGATTGTCCAAAACTGCAGGGAAGATTGCCAAAGCGCTTTCCTTCATTGAAAAAGCTTGTCATTAAAAGATGTGCGCAATTGCTAGTGTCAGTTCTAGGTCTTCCAGCAGGCTGCACGCGTGAAATTAATGGATGCAAACAAGTGCTGCAACGTTGAACTAACATTGGCCTTGGCTCACACTTACTGCATGAGCTCAGTTTCTCAAACACTGGTTTCCTCTTCGAAGATTGATCTACGTTCCCAGGTGAAATGTATCGATATCAAATCATGTAGTGCATTAGAATTCCTTCCGACGTCATGGATGGACAGTAAATCTCTTGAATGTTCGTCCAAAATTTGGTGTGATTCTTTGACGTATATTGCTAGAAATCGGTTACTTCCAAATCTAAAGCTGGTGCTCATTCAATTTTGCAGCAAGTTACTGACTTTGGTGCAGGCGGAGGACAATGATTTATGGTCTTCAACATCTGATAGTGCAGTTTGTCCATCTACTACATCCTCATAGGGGTGAGCGTTTTCGGGTTCGAGTTGGGTTGGGTTGAAAATCTCTCAACCCAACGTGGGTTGGGTTGAAAATTTTTCAATCCAACCAAACCCAATAAATTCTTCAACCCAACCCAACCCAACCCAATCCAATCCAATAATAGTCGGGTTGGGTTGGATTGGGTTGATTGAGTTAGATTTAATTTACCACAAAGGTATAAATAGTCTAATTAATAACTTTTTTAGTCTTAGTAATTTGATTACAGATAAAATGAATACAAATAAAGATTCAATTATTGTAAATAAAGAGTAAATTCAACATAAAAGTTATCCTTAATTTTTATCCCGAACAAATATTGTTCTAGAGAGGAGAGAAAATCTTGGATTTTGAATTGGGGATAGATGTTTGTCGGGTTCGGATTGGGTTGGGTTGGGTTGAAAATTTTTTAACCCAACCCAACCCATCCAATTTTTTTTAAAGATGTAATCCAACCTAACCCAATAAAAAATGGTCGGATTGGGTTGGATCTGTCGGGTTGGATTGGAAATGCCCACCCCTACATCCTCATTGGTTAAAAGCGAGTTAGCCGCCACACCAGAATTCATTTCCATTTTCTAATGCTCAAATTTTGTGTCCTTGTCCTAAACTAAAATCTACCAAATGCTTTGAAATATGTTTCAGTTAGTTATTGTCCAAAGTTGGAGTTGGTAGCAGAAAGGTTTCACGATAACCTATGTCTTTAAACAATTAAGATCTCGAATTGTGAAAATATTAAACTTTTACCTGAACACCTGTATAAACTCAGCCATCTTCAAAGGGGTTCCATATATGATTGTCCAAGTCCTGTTTTCTTCAGAGAAAGAGGATTGCCTTCCACGAACTTGACGGAGCTCCAAGTAGAAACGTGTGGGAAATTAGAGGCCTTGCCCAACAATATGTACCAGTGCAGTCGTCTTCAGCTGATTACGATATCAGGTTGTAGGAGCATTGTTTCCGTTCCAGAGGGAGGGCTGCCTTCCGCGAACTTGACAGAACTTACAGTAGATTACTGTGAGAAACCAGAGACCCTGCCCAACAATATGCACCAACTTAACCATCTTCAGAAGATTACAATAAGGTACTGTTCAACAGTCACGGTCAGTTCCCTGGTTTGACCAACTCGAGTACCGATGGCCTCTCTTCCAACCATTTCATTGCCATCGAGCTCGACACTTTCAAGCAGGATTTTGATCCTGATGACAACCATATTGGTCTTGACATTAACAGTGTCCACTCCAACAAGATTGTGTCTTCGTCTGATGCGGGTATCCAAATCTTCCCAAATGGTACCAAATTTCACGTGGTTTGGGTCCAGCATGACGGCCTCAACCAGCTGTTGGACGTCTACATTGCTGAAGAAGATGGGAGTGCTGAGGATCCGCCTGTTTCCAGGCTTGAAAAACCTGTGCTGACTTCAAAAGTTGACCTGAGAAACATCGTCAGTCTTATTTCTGATTTGCAGCATCAACGGGGGACGCCATACAACTTAATTGCGTTCACAGGTGGAAGATTTGAGTGGTTAGCTTAACATGGAGGCCGTAAAGATTGATTTGGGGGTGGGTATACATTCATTTAGGGATAATAAAAATACCCGATCTGATCCAAACCCCCTCTATTTGGAATGGGTTTGGGACGGAAAATAGCGACCCATTTAAGACATGGGTTGGGTTTGGGGCAATCGTCAAAAATTTCAGATCAAGTTTGGGGTAAGCTTTTTTGTCTTGATCCAACTCGATAACCTAGTCTATATATAAACATAAAAGAAACCTTAAATCTACGATTGTGTATTAAAGGGACTTATTACATGATGTCCAAGTCCTGTATTTTTATTGTCAGAGTTTTTATATAAATTTCAAATTATTTTTAAAAGATCATTGATATCATACTCAATTTGTACATTATTATTATTTTTTTGAATATTAGTTTTTTATATTAATTATATCATTAATTAAAAACTAAATCTGGTCAATGGATCGGGTTCAAAACAAGTCTCTCCAATCGAGTTTGGGTTTAGGATAGAAAGTAGCACTCTATTTAAGACATAGGTTGGGTTTGGGGCACCCCTAAAAAATTTCGGATTGAGTTTGGTAAGGGTCAAACCCGATCCGATCCAATCCATTGACATCCCTTCAATATCAAATCACATTAGATTGTTAAGTAATTATCATATAATTAATTTATAAGTGATGTCATAGAGTTTATTATTTATTTATATTTTTAAAAATATTATTTATGATTTTTAAACCATCAATGTAGATCTGTATTTATGTAAATAATAAATTGAAATGGATGTCTTCACTATCTTTATATTTATTGTTTCTTTTAGCTTATATCTCATTACAACACTGTCATGCACAAAAATAAATTAAATAAATTTAAATTATTTATTTAAGAATTGAAATATTGTTTATTTGAGATTTTACTAAACGGGTCATTAGACTCTAATGGCAAAAGAGCGATGAGGAAAATTAACAATGAAAATCTTTCTGATTAAAATATTAATTTTGTTTACATAGGAAAGAATATATGTAGAGATCATTTGGAGATTACCGAGCTCTGTAAGATTGCAGTTAATGCAAAATTTTAGATGAATTTGGACTAAACCTCCATTCAAAGACAACCTGAAAACACGGCAATTGAGTGATTACATGATTTCCCCATTTAAAGTAACCTCTTAATTCACCCATAATTAAAATGGTCAAATCTGACCTTTGACTATATAACCCAAGTCAAAGCAGCAAATTACAAAATCAAACAATCTGTTTCCTGGCAACACAGAAAACACTTTCCAAGACTCTACAACGTGCATATACTACCCCTCCTCTTACCCCCCCCCCCCCCCCCCCCCCCCCCCCCCCCCCATTGTTTAATTAGTTTTCAACAAAAATTTTAAAAAATAATTCAATAAAAAATTTCTTTCATCAAATCTCCACCGTATGGTGGAGATTAATATGAAAAAAATTGAAAATTTTAATAAAACATTTTTTCATTAGATCTTTGTTACTGGTGACTTTTCTTTGCACCTTCTCACCTTTTCTTTCTCTTCTCTCCACTTCTCTCTCTCTCTCTCTCTCTCTCTCTCTCTCTCTCCTTTGTGTTCTCTCTAACAGGACACTCATCTTTATAACTTAGGCAGCCTGCCCGGCAATCCTACGATGGCCTTCCAATAGGGATCTGCACTGACTGAAAGATTTTTGTGAGACTAAATCTTTTCTTTTAACTAAAAACCTCTATAAAACTCTTTAAAATTACTTTTTCCTGGTGGAAATGGGTGGAATTTTTTTTTTTTAAATACATTTGTAAATTAGATTTTATTAGAAATCCGACAGTATCATGATTGTTTTCCTAAAAAATCCACTTTATAAAATATGAAAGAAAACCTGTGCACTTCTAAAATTATTCCAATCTCAACTTCCAAACCTCAGGCCCTCATCCAAATCCACAATCAACCACAATACGATTTCTTTCAAAGGATAACCTAAAAGTCCGTTGAAACTAAATAAAACTAAGTGCAAATATGGTTCTCGAAGTGATTAGAGCATAAAAATACAATTTTAGTATTAGAAAATTGATTGCATTTGTCAAAAACATATTATTTAATTAAACATTTTTATTTGATTATTTTTACGAATGCATTTGGTTTTATCTTTTGATTTAATGTGTTTTTATGCTCATAAATTGATAAGTTTGACATAATTTATGGGTACTTATTTTGGACTTGTGGTGTTTTTTAGAAATAAAATAAAAAAACCCAATTTAAAGAACATCAGCTCAAGTGCACAAGACCTAAATGTTACCGGGGTTCAGCAGTTGAACACAAAGACAGTCAGACCCCAAATTTCTCCAGTCCCAAGCTTCATGGCCCATATACTTCCACCAGATTTGATTTTCAAATTTGAAAAATGGTCAAGTGATTTATGGATATGATGGAGGAAAATTTTGACTTTCAAATTTGAAAAAAGTTGGATGAGATATGATTGATGGAGTGATTTGTGGAAATGAATTGGAATTTAATTTGTCTCTCAAATTTTGGAAGTAGTAGTGATTTATGGTGATGGATTGTGACCAAGATGGAAAGATTTTGAACAAATTTTGTTTGTTTGAATTTTGAAATCAAATTTGAATTTTGAAAGCCTTCCTTTCGGTGAAGTGAAGATCTTATGGAAAGGCTTTTTGCTTCTATAAATAGGGCATCTGGCAACACATCAAAGCAACCAATTTGAAGGAGAAGACGGGTGTTTCAGAAAGAAAGTGTCTTGCTAAATTATTTTCATACTTTCTTTGTAGAATGTGTGAAATAATGAGTAAGTTAGGCTAAAATTAGAGTGAGGCTGAGGGGTGATCTTAATTGTAAGGTTACTGTTATTCAAGTTTGTTTGTTTTCAAACTTTTCAATGTCTATGTTAAACTCTTTTTGAAGTTTTAATTCAGAAATTATATTTTATAGTTTCATATAAATTCAGTCAAGTTTTTTTTTATGTGGTTCATGTTAAAATCATAGTTTTTGGATTGATAAATTTATAAGTTGATTTTTTTACTGCAGTATTGTCAATTTGATATATTGTCGTTCTTAAATAATTTATAAATTATATCCTAGTTTGTTCTTAAATATAAAGAGTTTTGCAATTATCACTGTGTTTTTATTTGATCTTCAAATCTATATTTTTCAATTGTTTGTTTGGGATGTGAAACATGCAATTGAGTAGTAATTTGAAATCAAACTTGATAATATATAATTAAACAATTAAGTGATCTTCAAAGCCTTGCTATTTTCTCTATTGGTTGTCATATTTATATTTTTATTCATTCTCCAATTTCTCAAATAATTTTCCCTTCAATTGTTCTCTATTATTTTATTTTATTTTTATAAAGTTTTACTGTTTTAAATTCTTCTTGTTGTTCACTTCTCTGTGGGATCAATACCTTAAAACTTGCTATAATAACTGCTTAGCCGAAGGTGATATTTTGGGCGTAACCATGAAGTATAATCCAAAATGCACAAAGTATGTGTTCTCAAATCAGAGTTTACAAAACATGCATTATGTTCAAGAGGGATGCAAATAAATGATATCGTGGAAGTAAACAAACTAGTGCAGTAGCGTCGCGTATCAGCCCTCTTGCATGCTTGACGGAGCTCTCTATAATCTCTGGCTCACACCTACATCTGGGGATGATTTTTATAAAGACACAAAAAAATGAGTGGTAAGTAATAACTCAGTGAGTAGGTACTTATCAACTTTGAAACTTGTTTTCAAAATATAAATACACTTCCCAACATACTTTTGAGAAGACTAGTACTTTGACTTAAATTGATAAAATATAAATCGAGTATAATATAAAAAGAATTTCACTTGAAAATGATAATAATGATCATAAATCTTTCTTGTAGTAAAGCTTTCTCATTTTTCTGAAATTTCACGTCTAATTATGTGCTTCTCTTTACTGAAACTTGCCTTAACTAGTAACCTAGGAAAACTTATCATTTCGTGACGGTACCTGTACACACAAGTAATAGAACTCGCACACGTCACTAGGATTGCCGAACTCTCTCTGTGTAGTTGCCGATGAGGGACCTCATGAATCGCGATACCCACCCTAATATCAGACAAATCTACACTACCGTATATGTGTAGAGGGTGACTGACTGACTTTGACTCAAACCCCCCATAGTTAGTGACTCTTACAATCACTCTTGTCATACACGTATACGATACTTTGGTCAGAAATCTTTGGGGCTTAAGATAAACCATAGGCATTTAAAATCTTTTTAAGCTACTTAAAACTTTCTTTTCTCTTTATCTTGGAAATACATTGATTTAGCTTGAAAAATATTCTCTAGCATGTCTTTTATTGGCATATATATAAACATAATTAAATTACTTTGGTACTAAAGTATATAAACATTGATAATATAAATTCATAAACTTACATGCGATATATAAAGTAAAGACATGCTAAAATAAGTTATTTCAATATAATAATTTATATACTAAAAATAAACAAGTGCAATGTTTAAATTTGTTTTATGAACTTGTAAAAGCTTTGAGAATTAACCACACTCATAACTTGCTTTCCAATATATAACCACTCTTCTGCGTCCTTCGCTAGCTCACCGACTCACCTATACTTCAATACAAGTGCGATTTCTTTTCCATAATAATTCATTCAAAAACTTAATATTCCAGCATGCAAAACACTGCAATCCAAGTTATAATAGACTGAGCCCGAGCTGTGAGCTACCGCTCAGCTTGTTCTTTGAAAACTGTTGTCCAACTCGTTTGGCCTAGACAGCAAGCTCCTTCCAGCTTGCCTTTAGCGAGTTACTGCTCCAACTCAACTCGCCCTACTTGGGCTACTGCACTTTGCTAAGCTCGGATAGGTTCGTTACGGACTATGGGCATCGCCTAACTCGTCCTTGCGAGTTATTGCCCTAGCCAGCTCGACCTGAACTGCAAATACTACCTAGCTCGCCAAGCTCGCCCTTTATGAGTTGCTACCTCTTGCCTAACTCGAACAGGCGTTGTAACGGATTGCAGCATCACCCTGCTTATAGCCCCTAGCTCGTTAACGAATTGCTATCCTAGCTTAGATTAGCCCGAACTCATGTATACAATGCTCTAACATTTCCTTCTAGGTTTTACACTAGCAACTACATCCAGATATCATGACAAAGCAACTAGGATAACACCACCAACTCAAACTTAAATCAAAATTTGTTTTCACCAGTATGCTTATTAATGGCTCTGGAACCACAAGTCTTACTTTTCTACAACTTTGAGCTCTTAAATCTCTAGACCCATAGACAAAAATCGCAGACCACCCATTAGAAACCATAAATCCAATCAAACTCACACACAACTCATGGAAACTTGATCCTTACCTATGGAATTCGACTTGAAATAGATAGATCTTGCTCCTACGCTTGTATACTTCCTTCATATGGCTTGAGAACACTCAAAAATGACTTCAAAACATCAAGAGCAGCAAGCTGTCCTCCTTTCCTCACTTGGTCGAAACCTTCCTCTCTCACTCTCTCTAATTTCTCTTGTGTATTTTTTTCTTCCCATTCCAAGACAAGTCAGTCTTATATAGGTCTCTCATGTTAGTGGATTCCATGTGTCATTCTTTCATTAGTCCATTTTGTTTCATATAAATTGTGCTTCTTTATGAGATCTCATTCCATGTACTACTCACATAAAATTCATGAGTGCTTGATTATGAAAAATGTCTCCTTTGCCCTCTAATAAATTTAATTCACATTCTAGCCCAAATAAATTCTAAAAATATTCTATGGTCATTAAATCTTCAAATTAACCATAAAATACTCTAATTGGACAATTTATCTCTCAATTTCATATTAAAAGAAATTTTATGGATGTAATTCATCAATACCCATTATTCTCCAAAAAGGGTATTTTCATCCAATAAATTTTGGATTACTTAAAACCCATTCGAACAGACTTTTTTTTATTCTGTTTTAGTTTTCCTCAACTCTAATTCTAATTTTGGAACTTTGGCTTCACAAGATCCGCTTCCCGAAAATTACTATTCAAGTAGACAGTTTCGGTTCGAAAACACTATTCATACAAAAAAATAAATTATTTTTCTAAAAGTAAAGTTTCAAGTTTTACAATTCACCATTCCTTATAAAAATTTCATCATCGAAATTTGCATATCATCTAAATCCTTCAAAATCGTAGCCTTTAACGCCAATGCTATAACTCTTTATTTAATTCCATACAATTATCACAAAATTTAAATATACTTATTTGTCTCAAAAAGCTGCGGATACCGACTGCACATTTACTCCTCCTGCTTCCATGTGGCCTCCTCTACTATATGATTCCTCCACAACACTTTCACCAATAAAATAACCTTGTTATGTAGAACTTGCTCATTCCTATCAAGAATTCAAATTGGTGTCTCCTCATACGTCAGGTTCTCCTTGAGTTCCATTGGTTGTTCTGTCAAGACAAGCAAAGGATCAACTACATACTTTCGAAGCATCGAGACATGGAACACATTGTGTATTTTGGAGAGTTCTGCTAGCAACTTGAGTCAATACACCACTTTGCCCACTCTACCAATCACCTGATAGGGACCAATGTAATGTGGACTCAACTTACTCTGAAACGGATTATCCCTTTCCATGGTGATACCCTCAGAAATACCTTGTCCCCAATCTAGAACTCCAAATCCTTCTTACGCTTATCCGCGTAGCTTTTCTGTTGATCTTGGGCGATTTTCAAGTTGTCCCGGATAATTTTGATCTTCTCTGTAGTCATCTACACCGGCTTGGGACCTATCAATCCCTCCTCACCGACTTCAGTTTCAATTCATGTATCATATTTGACAATTTTCTCAAATTTTGCCTCATATTGTGCTTCTGGTACTTCTTATAAGTGTCAAACTTGATTCTGAGCCTCCTTATTTTTACAATTGATGTTCCACCATATTTGTCTTTTAAAGCCAGCCAAATGTCTAATGTCATCTCATATTCTTTGTACGTGCACATGTGGTCATTAACCATGCGAGACAACATCATTACACAAGCAATGCTATTCTTTATCTTCCAAGCCTAATAAATCTCACCATCTTTTCTATGTCAAGTAGAAGTACCATGTTCATATTCGACCATGGTATTGGTTAAGGTTTCAAGGGCCTCTTGCTTCTTTAGGATATACTCAATCTTATGGTGCCAAATATCATGGTTATCACCATTCATTTTATCATTCTTATTCAGTTTAGCAACTACATTTATCAAAGCACATGTCATTTCCCTAAATGATATTTATTCAACTTAAAGGCTTATAATCTATATCTATCTACGTCTATACTGGCACATCCATTATCATTTCACTAAAATATTGCAGTAACTATATACTCATAAATATAATAAAAGAATATTTAAACATGGATAAAAAAGTGGTCAAGCTACCTATCATCATCTAATTTTCAAATATTCACTAAACCATATATGTAAGTATTTCACACAAAACAATCCTAACATCATTCTTCAAAAAGATTTTAAGACACTTACAATTTGAATAAAATCATTTGAGACCTTTATGACCTCGAACATCTCATTATTGGAATCTCTATGACCTTCGATATCTTATTGTCCGAGATTTTTATGATCTCAAAATCCTACTTGTCATCTAAGATTTCAACAATCTTAAGATTCTGGTTGACATTTGAGATCTCAATAATCTCTTCATCATCTGACAGGATAATGATCTTAATCACATCATCAGATGACTCATTGTCAAAATTAGTCAATCTAGTCTCATAGAAATACATATTATAACAAGATATATATACACACATGTATCTCTCTTAATTTTGGCTTAAATAAAATTTAATTTGAAACAAAGGCATTTTTAATTCAACTCCTTATAAAGTGAAAAAAAAAAAAAAAAAAAAAAACATAACTCAGTTCACAATTAGAGCAAAAAAACATAATTCAGTTTACAATTAGAACAAATAAATAATTGAGATGAAAAGAGGAGAAAAAATTAAGTAAAAAATTTTCCTTATCGAAAACCGCCATTAGTGACGACGCATAGCTATCACACGCTCAAGTGCGGGTCACGCACTGGCAGCTTTAGTCACACGTGTTGATATCAATGGAAATGTGTCTAGCTCTACGTGCGACATGCGTTTCAATCAGGTACACACGTTCAATGTCAATGCTACCACGTGGCGCTTTAGGATCGGTAACGCAAATTTATTGTCCATGTGTCTTCACATTTGTGATCCACACATCGCCCTTGTAGTGGTCCATGTGTTGACCATGTGGTGATGACTTCTCTCTTGTGTGCACCAAATGTCGCAGACGTGGCGCTCGTGTGGCCAGGGTTGTTCAGCCCATCGCCTCACGCAGTAGAAAGGCTTGTGTGATGCATGCACCATCCAGCCGACCTCTTTCGGCAACCGGGGAACTACTATTTCTTTGAAATTTCATCTAGGTTCTATTTATGCCCTTATTTGGTAATTACAAGATAGGGTGTATACAATTTCCAGAAATGAGAGTGAGATTAACAATATAAATCATAAATCAAAAATTAGATTTCAAGAACACAACCAAAATTGAACCCCATTCTGCCCCCAACTTCTTTCGATTCGTTCTTAGCCTTTTTCATCCAAAAAAAAAAAAAAAGTGATTCGAAATGCTACAGATTCATCTCGACCTCTAATTTCATATAAAACTCAACTCACACAAAAAGAAGGTCAAACGAATGAGATATTGTTCATTTAAGTTTCAGTTATCATATGCCTATTTCTTAGGTTTTCAATCCAAAAAATAAATTTCATGACATGTTTAATCATTCAAACATGATTCTAAACTAGCAGACAATCCAATATAGACTTTGATACCAATGAAAGAATTCATAGCATTATATAAATTCTACAAAAATGGTAAAACGAAACCGAAAATGTTTCATTTCACGCTGCGAAAATTGCCTTGGATCTTGGATTGTTCAACTAGTCAAATTTCAATCACAAAGATGGAAAGAAGCCTCAAATCACAGTGTAAGAACTTATGTTATTGTTCTCTCTTTCTCTCTCATCTATTCTATGTAGCCTGATGTTTGTGTATGATTTCTGGAATTCATTTTTCATCAACCAAAACAATAATAGACCAATATATTTATAGGCCAACCAAATGGTAGTTATCTTTTGATATTTTCCAGTAACTGCCAAGTAGTTATTTGATCCAATCTTATCCAAATGGATTTGGATTGTATCATGGATTTGTGTCATCTTGGGTGGGCTTGATCTAACAACCCATTAACCCAACATTTGATCATTTGATTTGATGTGATTGGTTGTGTTCACATAAATTTGATGTGTTTAATTCTGTTAAATGTGAACTTTAAAAAAGCAAGTTGATAATGTGTGATGTTAGTTTGGATAAGGATGGGAAGAAGTTCCTTTAGAAAGAAGATGTGTAATGTCTAAAGATTCCAAAGCGTGAAGTGATGCATAGCCGAATAGTGTGCTGTCCATGCATAAATTCCATTTCTGTTGCGCCTTTTTGTATACATATTTTTTATTTTTTTATTTTGTATTTTGTGGGGAAATTTGATAAACTTCTCTAAATAAAATGATGAAAGAACTATATTCTCCTCTTCATGCACCAAAAAGTATTAATGATATTTAGCAAATATCGTAATCACAACTAGTGAATTAAGTGTCATTTCTCTTCAATTAGTGAATGTGGTATCTACTCACAATTTAAATTAGTACTGTTACGAAACTTCTATAATTTTTTTATATCTAAATTTATGCCATTACAAATCTTTTATAATATGTGTCCTAAAAATACATATTAAAAATGAATTTTAATATTTTATTAATGGGTCTTCTCGAATCTTTTCTCTCTCTCTCTCAAGAAACTCTATAAAAGTGGTGGTGTCTTGTAGATTATGTCTTCCACAATGAACCTAGCCATTTTCTTCTCCTTTGCTTTCATTCTTCCACTTTTCAGCTTCTTTTAACAAGTTTGGGGTTTTTAGGGGTTTGATCCAGATGATTTCTAGATCTAACCCTTAAAACCAAATATGATTTGTATGTTTGGTTGTTGATGATCTAGGATTTTGGTGAAAATCAGTAGTCTCAAACTTCCTTTGTGGCCAATCATAGTGATGCATCCTGGAACAATTCATATGGGTTATGGTGTAACAATCAGGGATCTCAAGACTTTATTATGGTGGCTCTCTCCAAGCCTATCAAAGGTAACTTTCATCAGCAGTAAAAGATCTTATTGTTGCAGTTGATGCTATCTTTGATTCAAGGAGACCGATTTTATAGATTCCTTTTATGGTATTGTTGATATGTGAATTTATGTTTTAATGTTTTATGTGGGTTAACTTGTGTTGTTAACATTTTATGCGGGTTGGCTAGATTTCAGAGGTGTTAAGTCATTTCTATGTTATGAGAATCATTTGATATTCCATCCGATCACCCTAGTCTCTCATCTCTTAAGAATTTGGATTGATTGTATATGAATATAATTTCTGCTTTCCAAAATTCGAGTGGGTGTTCCATGTTTGTAACTCTCTATGTTACCAAATTTTAAATATCAATACATTTCAAAAAAGAAAAAAGAAAAATACATATTTAAAACGACCAAACCTATTTCACATTTGGTCCCTCTTTCTTTCCACCTTGTTTTATTCCTTCTTTTTTTTAAATAAAAATGACTCTAGATATAAACTTCTTGTCTTCGGTTTATTCCTTTACAGTGACGATTCCAAATATAAATTTCTTATCCATTCTAAGGGATCATGTAATTATTTACAAAAATATTAGTCTAAGACCGATGATGAAAAGTCTTAGGTATGGACATCCATATTTTTTTCCACAATAGTGCGCCAATCTTTTATGTAAAGAGTTTAAAATTAGTAACCAATAAATCACTTCTTTTTAGACCAATAAATCACATTCAACAGTTGTAATTTCACATTCAAATGCGAAAAATATAAATATATACTAGAGGAATCAAAATCCTCTACTACTGATGTGGAAACTTGTTATATTTATAAAGACTTTTTACTATATCAACATTATTATTAATCATACTTTATTTCTTTCTCCTAGTATTCCTACT
This sequence comes from Litchi chinensis, assembly GCA_019925255.1. Classification (NCBI taxonomy): domain Eukaryota; kingdom Viridiplantae; phylum Streptophyta; class Magnoliopsida; order Sapindales; family Sapindaceae; genus Litchi; species Litchi chinensis. The sequence goes on along the minus strand of CM034462.1, from coordinate 5,050,241 downwards.
AACAGCCAATTACGATAAGTTAAAGCTCACATCTTGGCGAAATTTTATTTGACATTCTCTCTATGTGTATGAAGATTTCTTGACCCAATCCATCTCTTAAGGCAGTCCAATGCTGTTCGATTTCTCGAAAGTCAGATCTTCGCTTATGTTCCCTAAAACAAATTGTTTAACCATATCCAATTTGTGTTGCTTGTCGGCTGGTTTTTCAAGGTTAATTCCTGGTTCCCACTTCACATGTCTTGAGAAAGTGGAAAATTGCTTCCAAGAAAGCACTTTTGACATGTATCTGAAGGTTATGGCTCATTAACTTATAAAACAAAGCGCTTTTCATATGTATTTAGAGATTACGGTTCTTATAATAACCAAAGAACAACTCTGTCCAACCATTTGATAATGATATTAAATATTAGAGACTAGTATATTGCATTCAATTGTGGGAACACGAGCTTAAACTTAAAAGTAAATTATTTATAAATTACATTTTTTATTTTTTAAATAATCATATGTATATATAATTTTTTAATCTAACACCAATTGAGATAATACTTGGCCACAGAATGCAAAAAGTAACTTCCCTATAAATTTATTAAGATCAACTATTATAAGTACGATATAGAAAGTAACTCCCCTATGCAAGAGGGATCAGCCACACATGTGATTTAATATATAAAAATGGAACTCAAATCTTTATTACATTATAAAGAGGAAGTGCACAATTCACCTGAACTATGATGAGTTAGATACACTTGAGATATATATAATTAAAGCATAATTTTTCACTATATCAAGACAACAATGCAATCAAAATCAATGAGAGTAGTCAAATTTCAACCATTTTTACCAAAGTTGTTTTTTTTTTTTTTTTTTTTCTGTTAGGTAACGAAGGTTGTATTTGTTATTTTATTTGAAGACTGAACATTATTAAATGTTACCAATTATTAATTAATTACTAAAAACTGAATATTGAATGCTACGTTTATTTTTCTTTTGAACTGATTATATAAATTAGGAAATAAAAAAATATTCAAATTAATTTACTAAAATGAAAAGTGAAAGATTTTCACTATCTTGGTTAAATAATTTAAGATTTATTTAAGTGATTATCATTTAAAAAATCTAACAAATAACTTAATGGAATTCATCAAGTGCTGTTAAGTAGAAAAAGTGAAAAAAATCGAGCAAATCTGTCTATTGAAGAATACACGTTGTTGACATAAAAAAGGGATCAACACACGAATTAATGCAAATTGCGAAGGAATGAATTTAATAATGACGAATTAAAAAAACAATATAGATGTACGAGCAACAATCAAAGAGACAAATGGGTTTGTTTCAAAAAAAAAAAAAAAGGAGAGAGAGAGAGAGAGAGATAAACAACATTTTTATCTCTCTGTCTAAATAATTTAAGATTTATTTAAGTGATTATCATTTAAAAAATCTAACAAATAACTTAATGAAATTCATCAAGTGCTATTAAGTAGAAAAAGTGAAAAAAATCGAGCAAATATGTCTATTGAAGAATACACATTGTTGACATAAAAAAGGGATCAACACACGAATTAATGTAAATTGCGAAGGAATGAATTTAATAATGACGAATTAACAAAACAATATAGATGTAAGAGCAACAATCAAAGAGACAAATGGATTTGTTTCAAAAAAAAAAAAAGTAGAGAGAGAGAGAGAGAGAGACGGAGATAAACGACATTTTTAATGTTGTTTGACTTTTTGAATAATATCTACGTCCTCGGTTATCTTATTTCTAGGAGAAGAAGCCAGTATTTTGGCAGATTTTTTGCTTGAGTTTCAGTAGTTACTTGGTGTTGTTTCTTGTATATGCGAAGGACCCATATCATAGTGTTAGGGTTCTTTGTTTACATAGAATTAGGTCACTAAATATGGGAAAGACTAATATTTCTTTCATATTTTACGTTGATTCTCATTAAATATGTTATATTCGAATCAAAATATAATTCTAGCAACTTCCTTTTTGAAGTGATTATCTGCTCAATGTAGCATTTTTCCTATTTTTGAAATTCAGCAAGTCTTAAGCAAACCTTAAGTTACCATACTTCAGGTTGCCCCACACATGAGCTAATCGACTCAAGTTGCCCTTGTTGCCTTAACAAAATAGACCTTTACATGTTTCTGCTATTGTGGCGTATATTGACATGTCTTGAATTAACAGGTAATGCTCTATTCTCTATTTGGGTCTTTGGGCTTGCCAATCTTTTGGATCCTATTAGGTCAACAGCTTAGGTGTTATTTTTGGCTACAAGACATGTTAACAAAATTTATCAAAATATCCTCAATTGCATATGATCCGAACTTACTATGTAAAATAGTATGTGTTTTTTTTTTTTTTTTTTAAGAAAAAAAATAGTCAGAAAAAATTTGATTCTAATTAAAACTCAAATATTGATGGAGACAATTTATGTCCTATGTGAAGCCTACTTTCTTTCACCATATGTGACAATAATTCACAATAGTTTGTTAAACGGCACAAGTCCATCCAACTAATATTTAGAGCGCAGCTGTTGACCGCCGAAAATAGCCTATGTGCCGCTATGAGGCATCAAATCGTCTGCTGAAGTCTATAGAGCACCTAAGTGCTTCTAGGTCATCTCCACGCGTAGTGCATGGAGACCACTGTATTTTTTGCACTGTTCTGGATGTTCTAATTTTTCTTCAAAAAAACACCCAAAACAACACCGTTTTAGGTGTTTGAATTTTTTTAAGAAAATAAAACACCTAATTTAGTTTAAAACGGCTAGGCCTTAGGATTCAACTATCTGGTATCTTGCTTTTTAGCAGCAAACTAAGATCCAATAGAGCTAAAAGTTATTTTCCTCTTTCCAATAGAATGTACGTGCAGATATTTTAACAAGAGAAAATTGATTGTTTTTTATATGAGAAACATTAATATTTACATGCATGGAACACCATTACAAACAAGTTATGTCCTACTACGAAGGTGTCAAATTACATCAACCATACGGAAAGAGCTATAAGTACTCTTTAGTTAAAGTTCCAAATTTTTCTTCTGGAAATAGTGTCTATCGTCACCACCACCGCTACTTGGGATCATGCATTTTGGTCACACTATGCTCTGTCTGAAGGGAAAGTCTTGTCACAACCTCAATCCGCTAGTCCACAAGAATATCTTTCTCGCCACCAGCTACCGCGACTAGTGGTCATGATACACACTGTCTTGTGCGTTTCTTCGTGCGACCAGCGTTTTGCGACCACAAGTCGCTGCCCCCTCTGGTCAAACTACATATTGAATTGTGCATTTTTCATTCGAGCAGCCTTTCGAGATTGTATGTGGCATCCTAGGTAGCACTTAAACCTGTCAATGGTTCGAATCACATCTAATCAAATACATGACGAATTATTAATAGGTTAGGTCAAAATTTGCTTTATCCAAATATACCCGCTAACTTACTGGGTTTAAAAATGAAAACCCCAACCCATTTGCTATTCTAATGGGTGACCCAAAATCCATCCATTAACCTATCATCTAGTAGTAGCAATTGATAATTTGATCGGACTGAATGAAAAAAGAATAAAATGTTAAAATAAATTAAGAACTAAATATTAAAAGTATTAAATTGTTTGAATACATAACAAATGTACTTTTGATTAAGGATGATCATGGAATTGGATGAATAAAGCTGGTGATGAATAGTATTATGTATCATAATATCATTACAAATAATAAAGAAGAATAGAGGGAGCAAAACACTAATGACACTTATGTTAGAAGGATACAAAAATTGTTATTATTTTGGTTAAATTAAAAAATCTAGGATTTATTTTATGGTATAATTTAATTAAAAATAATTATAATATCAGGTCATAATGTGTTTAAATGGGTTAAAATATAGAGTGGCAATATTTGTACCCCTCTAAAATCGTATGTACACCCCTTAAGTTATACATTTTTAATATTTCAATATTACTCTTATACTAAATTATTAACATTTTAATTAAAAGGTGATATTATTGTTATTATAATTAAATTTGAATACTCCAACTTCAAATCTTAATAAGAAACTTGGTTTGTTTTGATAAAAGGTAGTAAAAAATAAGAGCTTTTTGTTGTAGTTTTAGACATTTTATAAACGGTGGAAAATGGAGGTCTAAATTTGAAAGGTTTTGTGTGTGTGTATGTGTGTGTGTGTGTGTGTTTTGGTTGGTTAAAACTTAGCATGAGTGAAAATGGAGATTTTTAGTTTTGTTTGATAGTTTTACATATAGAGTTTTAGTGAAATACAATAATTATGAGTGAAAATGAGAGAGAATATAAGATGAAGAAGCCATGAACATGAAATAGAGTTTCAAAACAAACATAAAAAGAAATTTTGACTTTTTTTAATGCTTTAATTTAATTAATTTAATTGTCTTTATAATTATTTATCTATAATATTTAAAAGGTAAATAAATGAATGGACATAATTGGTAATGTATAGGGTGTACTTATCAAATATAAATTTGTAAAAGTCTTAATGGGGTGCAAATATAAAAAGGGATGTTTATATAGTTTTTAAGGGTGGAAATATCACCACTCTAAAATATACTTAAACCCAAACTCTTAATTATTGGGTTTTAATAAACCAACCCATTAATAACTTGATCCAATAAAGCTAAACCTGTTAGAGAAAATGGTTAAACTGACTCATTTCAGCAGCTCCTCTCCAAAAGTAACCTTTTGGTTTTTGTTCGTACAAAATTGACCATGAATTGACAAAAATGCCCTTAATGAACAATGGGGTTAATTGACAAAAGCTGAAAGTGTTGGGTTGGGAACAAACCCATCTTCTCACGGGTTGGTCATCTCTCTCGTTGATTAGTGTCTCCCACCCACTAGCTGTGCAGCAATCTCCTCTCGCCAACCGACCTGCCATTTTGTCGTAGTTACGACGGCAGAAATGTCTTAACATTTCCGACGGCCCACCCGTCTGGTTAGTTGCTAACGTCGTCTCTTCGCAGCTCTGCAGCCATCTCTGCCAACCAGGAGATTAAATGACAAAAGGAAAAGTTTCAGGTTGATATAAAGAGAGAAATGTCATTGTTGAACAAGGGAAGGGCTACTTTTGCAGCGAAGAAGGTAGATTTTATCAAGTTTTTGACACAAAGTGTGTCACATGCAAGTCAGGTAATGTGTTGATTATCTTTCCTGAAGTAACTTATTTTATAATTTAAAATGGTAAACACTGAAGCATTTAATTTCAGTCATACTAGTGTTATAGATTCTAGTTGCACTTTAGGAGATGAAGAGAAAATTTTAATCAGCATTGTGTTTCCAGAACTACCTTGTGTTTACTTCTTTCAACTCCTTATTTCTAAGTTGTTATAATTACAATATGTAGAACCAGATGCAGTCTGGACAAGATAGGTTGACCCCAAGATGATTTTGACAATAAACGAAGTCGTTGCATTGAACAAGAGTTTTTAGGGGAGCTTTCTGACCTGTGAGCTTCGTACAATAATTTAATAGAAAGGTGAAGCAATAGAGCTAGGTTTTTCTGAAGATGTTGGTAGAATGGAATTTTAGATCTTAGTCTTTGCATATTTACTGTTTTGGAAATATTGAATGCATGATTGTCCAATGATGGCAGCTTTGCTCTGAGGAAGACTGCAACTGTGCACATTAATTAGTGAAGCATGTGTTAGTCGGTTCCATGTACAGTAGTAGCCGTTAGTGTTGCTTGATGCTGGCCCAGTGCATGTACTTATGCGATATTAATTTTATGAGGGGCTATTTAACTGGGTATGACTTTATCGATTGTAAGTAATTTGCATTGGCTATGTATTAGAAGTGTGCTTGGTAGTGTTTTGCTATCCGCGCAAGACCAAATTTTGAATGGTTGAAAGCAGTTTCGGGCTTGTTTTGTAGATTTAAACTGAAAATAAACAAAAAGGGTTTTTGGGATCAGAAAAGCATTGGGAGTGTTTTATGCCAAATTTGTTGTGGAATGTCCTTTTCTTCTTTAAAGTATTTGTTCTATTTGAAAAAGATTAGAAGTGCTTTATGTATGCCCATGTGGTGTCCTTTTGAAAGGGAAAACACCAAAATATTAGAAAAATTTAAGGGCCTGCACTCGACTTCTATTGCACTGAGTTAGACTGAGGTTTGAATGCTTTTGTTGTATGGCTGTTTCTTAAGTTATCACTTGGCAATTTATTGGCATGGTGCCAACATTGCTGTAAATAAGAGTTTATAATCCTTGCTGGAGAATTTAATATCTACTCTCTTGGTACAAGGTTTCAAATTAAAATTTAATTTAATTTTGAGTAGGGAAGAAGGGGATGGAGGTGAGGTGTAGTGCAACGCATTTAATAGGCCATGTGATGATAGGTAGTGTTTGGATGAAATGAGAAACATGAAGTTGGAGATTTTTACTACAAGCTTTTGGAGAGCGGAAGGAAATTCTTGCTATTAGACTTATTCTTTGATGTTTAGCATCGTAGGAGTGACGTTTTAAACTGCTGTTGCTATAATTTCAGCTTTGTCCAATCTCATGAATCAAGTGTAGCTAATTCTTTTTTCCAGGTTTGTTGTTGACTTGATATGTTGTCCTTGGTTGTTGCAAGTTGCTTGTTGTTCTGTGAGAGAAATCATACATATAGGATGCAAATAGTCTGGCAATTTTGAATACTATTGATACAGTGCCATAGTTGAAAGGTGAAGTCCAAAAATCCTTCTTCTGCACATATAAAAGCATATGTAGCTTGATAGAATTTGAAATTTCCAAGAAATTGACCATTTATATCTCTTACTAGTGAATTAATTATAGATATCCTATTTCCTATAGGCTAGTTTAAAATTAATGGCTATTTTGCTTGTGAATGTGAGATTCTTTCACCCTACATTTCCTTAAATTAACAAAATCAAGGTGTCATTGAACTGTCTTTCATGTTGAGTTGTTGGATGAATCCTTGTCTTTGAGGAATGGGGAAAAAAAAATTCACAGAGAAGTTTTAGAATTCCATGGTGGATTAGAAATATCCAAACACAACATATATGATAATATGCTTTTGGTAGAACATAATTTTTTTTTTTTTTTATGATTTTATTTTATGTTGTTATCTCTTCTAGCTGTATTAGTGAATAGTTCGGTCACCAATGGCTGTATTAGTAAATAGTTCGTTCATTTTGTTTGTGGATATTTTTTCTTCATTGATAGATTATTGTTATGATAAAATGCAAAATTAGAACGAATTTGAACCACAACAAGAGAATAGTAGTGGTGTCACATGCTTTTGGAAGTGATAATCTTTGGGAATGTGCTGAATTAATTTATTGTATATCTTTTACCGAAAGACTTTGTGCATTCTCCCCTAGTTTGGATGCTTGCTACTTGGCTCTACCTGCAAGTACAAGGAAAGGAACTGTTTTGGTGTACAATGTCATGGAGCTTCTTTCACATTGTGAGGTTGTGGCATAAAGTATTCTTCTCGTAATGGAATGCAACTTCACCGTGTTTTGTTATTCTAAAATGTAACCTTCTTTTTTGGCAAGAATTTTTTCAAGTACAAAGCAGAAAGCTGTCAAAGTTTTTTGCTTTCTTTGTAGCGATGATGATTATCTAGCATGTTTGGTCTTCACTTGAATACATATTGATGACAGTGCTAAAGTTTCATTCTGTTACATCAGTGCAACCTATTATCCAATCGAATTGTAATCATGCTTATTCAATTTTTTTCTTTGATACTGTTACTCTGTTCATTAATTCATTTTATCTACCATTGTTGCTGCATTTTTTTCTTATCGCATTTTATAATGAATACAATTATACACTAAGCATTGTGAATCCAACCTTTAAGGTTTGATTAGATTGATTACTTAATATGAATCACTTTTGTGTTAGCTTTTCCTACTTTGTTTTACCATGATGTGATGATTGATATAATTGACAATATAATTCAATTAAGAAAATAGGGTAATGAATTAAACAATGAAAATATGAACATGAAATGGAAAATATAAAATAAAAGAAATAGTAAAATGATAACCCCAACCTCTATTATTCAACTTGGGTGCTACGAATCGAAAGAGTTTTTACATCCATTATCCAAAAATTTTTGGAAGTATAGAAAATAGTATTTAATTCCCAACCTGGAGGTTGGGATTCCCAACCCTGGGGTTGGGAGTCCCAACTTCCCCAAGCTAAATTCCGAACTCAGAGGTCAGGAAATACCAACCTCCGATAGGATCTATGGTGTGGTGTTTGGATTTCCCAACCATCCGATTGAGACTCTCAACCCCAATGTCGGGAAATACCAATCGGGTGGGATCTATAGTGGGATTCCCAACCCGGGGGTTGGAATCCCAACCTAAAGGTTAAGATTCCAACTGTCGAGTTAGGAATCATAATCTAGATTGGGAGTTCCCAACTCCCAACCTTGAGGTTAGGAATCTCAACCCTGAGGTTGGGATTCCAAACTTTGATTGTAGAATCCCAATTGAGAATCTGAACCCAAAAGTTGCGAATCCCAACTTGATGGTTGGGATTCCCTATCGAGATGCAACATCCACGTTGGAGATCCTAAAGCCGGAAGGTTGGGATTACCAACCATAAGGTTGAGATTAAAAAATGGATGTTCCCAACCTCCAGGTTGGGATTCCCAACCTGAAGGTTGGGAATCGTAACTTTGAGGTTAGGATTACATAATATGATTTAATATTCACAATGGGAATCCCAACCTCCAATTTTGGGATCTCAACGCTGAGGTTGAGAGTGCAAAAATGGATGTTACATCCAAGTTGGGATTCCCAATCTCCAGGTTGGGAACCCCAACTTGAAGGTTGGGATTGTTAGTAATGATTTAACTTTCATATTGGGAATCTCAACCTCAATGTTGAGATTCCCAACCTGGAGGTTAGGATTCCCAATCGCCATTAAACATCCAAGTTGGGAATCACTTGGTTTTGGTTGGGATCTCAACCCTAAGGTTGAGAGTGCAAAAGTGGATGTTAAATCCAAGGTTGGATTCCCAACCTCTAGGTTGGGAATCCCAACTTGGAGGTTGGGATTGTTAGTAATGATTTAACTTTCATATTGGGAATTTCAACCTTGAGGTTGAGATTCCAAATATGGATGTTACATCTAGGTTGGGCCCAACCTAGATGTAACATCCATATTTGGAATCTCAACCTCAAGGTTGAGATTCCCAACCTGGAGGTTGGGATTCTCATTCTCGATTAAACATCCACGTTGGGAATCCAACCTCCAGCTTGAGATCTCAACCCTGAGGTTGAGAGTGCAAAAGTGGATGTTAAATCCATGTTGGGATTCCCAACCTCCCTTCAGGTTGGGAATCCCAACCTGGAGGTTGGGATTGTTAGTAATGATTTAGCTTTCATATTGGGAATCTCAACCTTGAGCTTGAGATTCCAAATAAGGATGTTCAATCTAGGTTGGGATGCCAACCTAGATTGAACATCCTTATTTGGAATCTCAAGCTCAAGGTTGAGATTCCCAACCTGAAGGTTGGGAATCCCAATCGTGATTAAACATCCAGGTTGGGAATCCAACCTCTATGTTGGGCAACAATAACCCTAAGGTTGGTGTTTGTTACAGTGTTGGTGTTTGCCTACGTTCGGGTTTTGGCTATTCAAATGGTTTTTTGAATTGGTTTCTTTATAGTGCAATTTTGATCTGTTTATTGTTGTAACTAGGTAAATCATGTTGGCAAGAATAAGTGACTTTTACTTAATATCATGGATTACATCCCTCGCTTGTAATTGCAACGCCAAACATGATTCATTGGAACATTCATGTTCATAAAATTGCTTAAAAGAGCAACATTCATTGACACAAACAATAACAAGCACACCAACAGGTTTACCTCCAGCCATACTCTCAATTTTACTGCCAACAGAAACCTTGATTCTTTTGAGATTCTTTTTTGGCTACTTTCTCTCGTAAGGAATCACTTGCTTTCCCTCAACTCAAAAATAACTGCATTCAATTCCCCCTCCTTGTTTTTCAGGTCCATCTGTAACAACAGAAAAACAAAATTCTACATTTAGTTCCCTCAATTTACCATATCTGACAACACATAAAAAACACCCCACAGAACAATAATACGAAAAATACAACAAGGGCAAGAAGAATGCCATTACCGTTATCAGAACACTTCTTCTCAGCAGACTCCAATTCACTTCGAAGCTTTTCCTTCTCCAAACCATGATTCTTATCCACTTGTTGAAACCATTTAACGTAAAGCTTCAGCCTCATGTTGTGCTCAACCATTTGTTCCATCTTAGCCTATAACAACATCACCAACATCATTTAAAACCAGCGGTTGAAACATGAAAAATCTAGCATGAAATAAGGCATATTATCCTGACAGCACTTGCATTAAGATCAAACTTCTCAGCTTTTGAGGCTGCACACTGTCACATTGGATGATAGTTCACAATTTCACATAAAAATAATCCTAATACAGCAGGCAAAAACAAATACTGTAGAATACGCAGAGATTATGCACCTGGATACACAACATGAAACACTGAAAAAGAAGAAACCATCATATACCTTGCATTTAGGAGCTTTCAACTCTGTTGCATTCAAAAATTGTCCACTATTTTCACATTTTTTCTTATTGAGCAGACTCATACTGCAAATTTTCAAACTTATGTTCCATCCACAAATCGGTAGGCTAAGAATCTTTTGCATGTATCATAGTAAGGCATCCTGACAGCAACAATTCAGAAATAGTACGAAGTAGATTACAAATACCAGCTACAAAAACATAAACAAACAGCAACTTCGTCGCAGTGTTTACTAAGTCTAGCATGATGGATATATAAGCTAACCACGCTACTGCTTTAATTTGACAGGTCGTACCACATGGGTACAGTTTGTGTTGCGGTTCGATATGATGGTAAGTGGATCAATAACGAAGGCAACTTTCTATATGAAGGTGGGAAGACAAAAAGAATATTATTATCAAAGAATATAGCGTTTGAAGATTTGCTGGATATTGTATGTCGTGCACTTGATATAAAACGTTCTGATTTTGCAATTACGATAAAGTTCAGATATAAAATGAGTGATGTCGCCCCACCCATTGAAGTGTTGAACGATACTGATGTTGACTTCTTTATCGTCGAAGTTAGTGATGTAATGACGAGGAATCCTTTATGCATTACAGTGGAACGTAAACGTTACTCGACAACAAGCTTGTCAATTGATGAGGATGAATGTCTGAAAAATAAGGGAGTTCAAGTTGCTACCGAGAAGTTGTTGGATAGTGAAGAGTCGGTTTCTATTGAACGCGCAATGAGTGATGAAGATGTACGAGGGGTTGACAACTATACAGATTACATATTTGATCATTTTGGTTCCGAAGCTGCAGATGGAACCACATCTCCATTAGGTTGTCCGGCAGCATCACCAATTTATAGGGGTGACAATTCGCATGACGTGAAGTTGAAATCAGAAATGGTTGAGGCGGATTGTCAGGTTGGAATGACATCATCGATTCCTTGTGCACCGAATGGTGGCTGTTCTGACAGTTTGTTCAACAATGTGAAAGACGTTCAAACGGGTGATATTTTTGGTAGTAAGGAAGAGCTACAGCTGAATATACGAATGTTAGCTACTGGTAGGCAGTTCAACATAAGAGCGAAGAAGTCCACCAAAGACTTATTGGTTTTCGGTTGTGTGCAGAAAGGTTGCAAGTGGTGGCTATGTGCAACAAAACTATCAGGGTCAGAAGCTTTTCGCTTGCGAAAGTACCTTCCATACCACACCTACTCTCTTGATTCGCTTGTTTTGCAATGGCCACAAGTAACAAGCAAATTGATTGGCCATTGTATCAGTTGGAAGTATGAGGGTGCTTCTCAGTCTTACCGTCCAAACGACATCGTTCAGGACATGAAGAAAAGGTATGGGATGACTTGTACTTATAATAAAGCATGGAGGGCTAGAGAGGTTGCACTGACATTAGCCAGAGGATCACTCGAAGAGTCGTATACTATGCTGCCCCCCTATTGCGCCATGTTGGAAAAAAAAAATCCAGGGACCATAATAGAGATTGAATGTGATGCATCTAATCGATTCAAGTACTTTTTCATGGCATTAGGAGGTTCACTTGCTGGATTTAGATCTTCCATTCGGCCTGTTATAGCTGTTGATGACACTTTCCTGAAATCGAAGTATAAAGGTACCCTCTTTATTGCGACTTGCATGGATGGAAATAACCAAGTCTATCCATTAGCTTTTGGCGTTGGAGATTCAGAAAATGATAATGCATGGATTTGGTTTATGAGCCACTTGCATGGGTGTATTGGAGATGTTGATGATGTAGTGTTCATTTCAGACCGTAACACAAGTATAGCAACGGTTGTTGCACATTCATTTCCAGGGGCATTGCATGGAATATGTATGTATCACCTCGGCCAAAACATGAAGGCCAATTGTAAAGGTGGTGATGTGTAGAAGCTGTTTTACAAGGCTGCCAAAGCATATCGGCCTTTGGTGTTCAATGTCATCATGTCCCAAATCACATAACTTAATGTTAAGGCAGCTGAGTATTTGATTGATGCGAAACCTACCAAATGGGCCAGATGTGAGTTTGATGGTAGAAGATATTCCATTATGACAACAAACATTGTTGATTGTTTGAATGCCATTTTGAAGGAGGCACGAGAGCTGCCCATCACAAAGTTAATAGAGCATATACGTGGGGTACTTCAAAGATGGTTTTGGGAAAGGCGTGAGGATGTTGCGATAACCCCAACGCCAATGACAAGATGGGTCGAAGAGAAGCTGCGACACAAGATGAAGAAAGCTGGTCGTTATCCTGTGCGCCCCATTGACGTAGATAGGTACCTTGTCATCGATGACTTTTTGAACTCGGTTGTTAACTTGCGGAGTAGAACTTGTGAATGCAAAAAATTTCAAATCGACCAACTTCCTTGTGCACATGCTTTGGTTGTCTGTAGTCATCGACATCTATCCTATTATGACTACTGTGCTACGTACTATACCCGGGATTCATTAGCAGCAGCATATGCAGCTTCCATTCTTCTGATTGGGCTTGCTGATGACTGGATTTTGCCTGAAGGTCTTGAAGTTCCTACTGTCCTACCCCCTCAAGGTCGTAAGCCTCGTGGTCGCCCGTCTACAAAAAGAAAGCCTTCCTTCGGTGAAGATAAGTAGAAATCAAAGTGCAGTAGATGTGGTGGCTACAGACACAACCGACAAAGGTGTACCGCACCAATTCCAATATGATAACTGGCTGAATGGAATGATAATCGGAGAAAAAAAATAGTAACACAGTTTGCCATTCCCCAAGAGAACATCTCATCATGTCAGATGGAGTTTTTATAAATGAAAATTATGTGGATGCCATTGACCAGAAGGAAGTTTTTTTGTCTTCTTCCTCTTTTGGGTTTTTTGTACATCAAGTCGAATGTATTGTTGATACATCACGTAGGTGGTTTTATTAGGGAAATGCATTTTGTATGAAGAATGTATTTATTGTACATTATGTAGGTGGTTTGATAAGGGAAATGCATTTTGTCGTTTAGAACGTATTGGTGTAAATATATGTATATCTGCCATGTATGCATATGTTTAACGAAATCAGCCTTTGCAGATGCTGCTTTCCAGTTCTCAATGTATTTGCAATTTTTAGTTTTAGTCGTCAACCATGTCCTGCCCTCCCAATACAGGTTTCAGCATTTAACTGGGACTATGTTCTTCACAAAGGTACATGCATACTCTGAATTTCGTCTGCTGGATATAAGAAGTGATTTGTGAAGAGCAATGTACATCAACAGAAACAATATGTATCACACCCTTGCTATACGCCTCCCAGTCATTGGACAGACTCTTGTATAAAGCAGCATATTATTCTTGAGTTAATCCTCTGCCTTCCTCATCCAGATGGGGTTCTGCTTGTTCACCAAACACCACTCATGGGATACCTCCTTGATCTTCTTCTTATTTTTTCTCTTCTTTCTCCTTGTCCTCTTCAATTTCCTCAACCTTGCCTTCCTCATCCTTCTGCTCCTTATCTTCCTCATGCTCATCATCCGGGATCTCCACTGTCAATAATAGACAATATGTTGTTGGTCTTGTCACGTATAATGTGAATGAAGAGCTCGGGCTGAGCATCAAGCTTACTCGTATCTATCAAGCTTTCAAATCTGATCTTATCCAAAGCCTACAAACACAATATGATTTTAACCCCACTTCAAATAGCCACAGAACACACTTGAAAAAAAAAGGAAAACAGAACTCCCCACAGACAAACAGATTCCAAAGCCAAAACATATCTACAACATATATATATATATATATATATATATATATCATTTTTGGAATAAAGCTTTTTTCTGCATATATACATATATATTCATTTTTCGCTTCTTTTGCCTGTAGTGTTAATAGCTCCATATATCTAGTAAAAGCGAGCACAAGCAGTTTGATATACAAGTCATTGGCAGAATTCATATCTGTTGTCAGGGCACCCAAAAGCAAAGTAGGCTATGCGTCCAAAAGCTCAGGGATGTTTTCATTTCCTTTTTTCTCTTTTCTGTTATATTGGTTAACGCGGCTATGTTTTCTTTGTAGGTAGAATTTGTCATTCATTTCATTTTTCAAGTTTAGCTTGCTACTGTAATTGGATGAACTGCTTTACTTCATTGAATGCTAATCATCGAATTGAAGGATTAAGTGTACATGCTCGGCTTTTTGCAAATTGTTCACATTTACTACCTAAATTAACCAATTTCAGTTGATTAGTTGCAAAATAATCAGTTGTGCTTTTCCATTAATTTTTCATTCTACTTTCAGTTGGGATTATTTATCTGTGTACCTATCCGTCGAGGTTTTTTTAGGGAAGGTTTTGTTTTCTATGATGTTTGATGTATGTTTGAAAAATAGTTTACTTAATGGAAAATTCAAGAGTAGATGAAGAATCCCACAAGGATTACAAACAATATGTATTCAGAGTTTTGGGATGTTTACAAGTGCTGAAAAGCACCAGGTAGCTGCTTGCTGCTGAAATTTTGCCTAGTACTTAGTTGAGTTGGATATGAAGTTTAGGTACCAGGTAATGGCATTCTGTAATATTTATAATCATTGTATTGAAGGTTTCGTAGAACATCCACAGAAATTAAGCAATGGGATTCTTCGTTGGGAGTACAGTCTATTATGTACCATTTATTCCATCTGTCAACTTCTTGAGTGAATTGAGAAACAAGGTTTAATGAAATTGTAACAGATTCTACAATTTGTTCAATCTGATCTGTCATCAGCTTGAAGACAAAAACATAATTTATGCTATTAATGTGGCTTGAGATATTGAGAAAGGATAAACTTTCTAAAAAATGAATAACTGATATTTGGTTGTACATTTAATCCTTGATATTGAAGAGTTAAAAATCAGGACTTCAAAGACAGTAAATTACTATTTCCTTGCATTGCTTCAATCAGAGGCTTCTTAATGGAGCATTGTTGTTGAATATGGTAGACGAAAATATCAACAGAAACATGCTTCCAGGATCAATGTATCATTCCAAATGTGTATCTCTCACATTTGGGACGGAGATGCCCCCGAATGTATTTCTTAACTTCAACTACTGTCATCATCACAGCTACAAGATGTCAGATGTCACAATTGTTTCTATTTGTAAAAGAAATGAGAATACACGTAACATGTAGCAGCTATTCGAAAACCGACTAAATGCAGGCAACGACAAGATTTTTTCACTTCTCCACAGACTAATTAACTATAACAACTTCAGGAAAACACAAAAACTCAAAGGACAAACAAAAAAGCAGGTTAAACATGGACGACAGTAGTGTTACCTGGTTGAAAGCTTCACCAGGTTTACAGTGTACAGCCATGTCCATACGAGCAACAAAGAAGTGTTGATGAACTGGTGCAAACAAACCCACCAGCAATCATTGTACCATATTTTCACTAACAATCCAGGTTGCGGTGCACCTAAACTGAGAACACCTGACAGTTTAACTTCAGCTTCAATTCTTCCATCCTGTAACAAATAAATAAAAAACAAAAAAAATGTTTCAATGAAATAAGGCATATATTGTGTCTTCAAGTTTTGCAACAACAGAAATTTAAGAAATTATAGAAGAGGATGAAATCAGTTTAATAAAACTGTCCCAAGCAAATATTTTATTAACATCAAACAATGTCACGTAACAGTACAAAAGCAAATAAGTTGATATCAGATTTGTCGGTGCTTTATATACATGAAATCATTGCTGAATTTATGATGTACCACTAATTATCACTGACTTCCACATAATTTTCCAACAGAAACCTTGTTTCATTTCACAGCAGCTTCACATTTACCATATTCCTCAACATCCTGAAATTGAAAGAAAGGATGTAAACAATATAACAACATAAAATACAAAACTATTCGCTAGGGCCATTCACCTCATCACCCCCAGCCCTGAATGATAAAATACTAGAGCATATACCTGGTTTAAACTGTTTGCGATTAGCTGGTTCTAATGCTAACTTGTTTAATTCATACTATTGCTATGTTCAAACTGTTGCCATTAGCTGGTCCTTAGTTACACCTTCCTAAAATTTAAATAAAAGGACTCCTGAAATTTTTCCACATCCACAATTCATAATTCCAGCCACAACCACTTTGCAAAATGCATAAAATCAAGATAACCCTTCACATATGCACTGTACTAAAGAAACCAGACATTATATTGTCTATAAACATCGATATATACACTACAACTTGATATAATAAATGATTGTTCATAACAAGAAACCAATTCGTCAAGGACTTCAAACTTGATCTAACAACATAAAATTTCATTATGTCATTTATAAAACATTATGCACGTAACTAACATTCTGCACGTAACTGTTGCAGTTACAGGTTGCAGCATCCCTGTTCAACTCATAAACATTAGTCAACGGCTGCAACCTGTAATACATACAGCAGTGTTACCATTAATATTTTTATAACTCCACAGTACATTAAGCTTCAAGATGTGGTAGCTCGTCGCAATGACATGCGTGGTGTCCCCTACTGCCACCTGAAGACACTATGACACAGCCTCAGTAGGAAATATGTGGTCCCCTTTGCACTGCTAATAAATTAACACTCCTAAGAACTGAACTGCTACATGAAAGTCCAGATTGAGGCATTAGCATCTTACCTTTATACATACAACAGGCAGAACACCATATACTGCAGTGTGAGCATTATATGTACACCATATACTGCAATATGATATCTTGCCCATTCAACATAACAGATAGCAAAGTTAACACTGGACTACGAATCATAAAAATATTACCCCCCAAACCTGCTGAGACCATTTCCACAGGTCGAGTGCTAGCTGCTGCCGGAAACCTGGTATATGAGATTTGTCGAATGAGTTCACCGGCAGACCGTGCCCCATGTGTTCAGCCAACTTGATTACGAAAATCTCGCAATCACCATTCCTACATAACAGAAGACAACGTAACAGGTTTGAGGATGATGTACATATAATTGGTCTACCGCAAACTGCTGCATGTGGTACAGCTCTTACCCTGGTTCTTGTTGTGGCGTGTTGTCGCACCGGGACATGGACCAACCCGAAGTCGTATACCATTCTGCAGTCATGTGCGCCTCTGCTCCGTAGTGATCAGTCTTCTGAAGGAGCTATGGCAGTATTGTTTGTATGGGATGCAAAAACTGTTTCTAATTCCAGATGTAGGTGCCCAGTGAGTCAAACAGGGTTATCGTTCGTTCCTTGAAGTGTACTTTCATGAGGACCCAATGTACACCCCTGTAATTCAATGGTATGTACAGCTACCAACACGATATGCAGAAGATCATATTGCAAATACGTTTCAGTATGTAACATAACAGTTAGTTCAAAAAAATACGAAGCAACCAATTAACGATGATACCGTGTCAAGTCCTGCCCATGGACGACAGGCCACGTCAAATGAAGTGTGTCTGTTGCCAGCCACCTCCCCCTTGCATATCGTACGCATATGTCATCATCAGCCCAAAGAGCTTTCTTCTTGCTATACGCCTCCCGTTTACCTAGCAAGTGTTGCTACATATATTCGAACAAACAAGGGAATTACATTGCTTACAAGGTTTCAATGATCAACAGTCCGTTTACTTTTGCAGAAATAGTTTGTTTACCCCAAACAAAATATCTGTCGTCGTGAAGGCTTCCATCTTGCTAGTAGGGGACCTCATCGCCTTCCAGCGAACGTAACAAAAAGTAGCATCCAGATGCTGCAAACAGTCAAAATGCATACGGTTAGATCGAACAGTCAGTAGTTATGTCTGACATAGCTACTTGACATATTGTTTATATGCACTGAATCTCGCAACCACTCACTAGGTTTGCACAACTCCCTAAACCACTGCCGATTGCAGTCTCCTGTTGGCAAACGCACCATTGTTCTATAGTGACAACCCCATTGTTGACAACTGGTTATATATATACCAAACTAGCAATATGAAAAACAATTAACAATGCAGCAAGAAGGTAAAAAACATACAACTTTGTCGGCGAATGATCATCGCGCCACGCTTTAAAAGCTTGTAGTTCTGTATCGGACAATTGAGGAGTTGGAACGAACTTGGTGCGCTTTCTTGGAACAACTTGGATTTGCTAAAATGGAGACGAAATTTGTGGACCATTTTTTCTCTTCCTTCTGAAAAATTTTGTTTCAGGTATAATTTTCAAACTTACGTCTGAACCGACCGAAGGCGACCCTAGTATTGGTTGCCGGGGCAGGATAGGGTCCAAAATAATTTTCCCCTTGAAACTGTCTACCCACTCATGTCTCACTTCTGCACTGCCCTCTACCCGATTACGCAACAACCTTTCTGACCTTTTTATTGGGCCACCTTCGAACCTTGAAAATCGGCCGGACACCTTTACACCCTTGTCTTGCTTTTTGCTGCGACTTTGGGATTGTGGTAAAATCTTCACTGATGCATCAGAAGCACCTGAAGGCGACACTACCCATGCTTTTGTTGGTACCATTAGGGTGAACGCCATTTTTTCCCCGAAACTGTCCACCTCCTTATGAGTACCAGGCACAGGCGTCTCGGCGCCAACTGGCACCGATCCTTTGACTCCAATACTGTCTCCATTACATTCACGATGTTGCTCATCAGTGTCCTACGAAGCAACATTCCAACGACATCAGTACAAGTTGATATACGAAACTAAGTTCCTACAGTAGGCCTCTATGGACTGTACCTTCGCTGCAGCTGTGTCCTAATATGTTCGATCAGCATTGTTTGTAAATAACAAGTCCATAATCATATTGACCTTCTTGTTTGTTTCATAGAGGAGATCAAACGTTTCCTGTACCTTCAGCTTCGTGCCTTCAACGTTCTTGTTTGTATGTTGCAGTTGTTTCATCATGTCTTTCCCAACCTGCTCCACCTGTTTATGGATAGATTTTAATTGTTCGCTATGACTACTACTGCTATCCTTGGCAGCCTGTACAAAATTCAGTGGACATGTGGAGTGAGGTGGTTTACTTGCACAATGTGACTAACAGCACAAATACACTTACAAACAGTGAAAGTACCTGAGAATGTAGTTGTCTTCCCCCAGTATGCGCCTTCAGAAATGGGACCCGAATTGCCTTGTCACTGTTGTCCTTCTCGCCAGTGGCAGCACTATCAGAGGCCCCACTATCAGAACCCACCTGGGCTGGACCCTCCTCCTTGTTGCGGAAATGTTGCCAATATTCATCTCTTTCCTCTATAGGCGTCGCCTCCAACATAGGGGCAACTTCAAACTAGGATGTAAATTGAAAACAAATGTTCAAACCAGCAACTTGAATGTACAATTTCAATTAAACTGAGTAATATATTGACATACAAAACTCGGTAATATATTTACATACGTCAGAGTGATGAAACAATGTAACAATTTCTCCTGACTTTGGGATTGTCGGGAAATACCAATTGACGATACGGGGCAGCAAATTGCTGGATTTCAGTGCAATTTGTTGTGCAATTATTGGAATTGCTTCACAAGCCCATATCTGTGAGTGCAGAAAAAAACACCAAATCTTATTACCAAACGTCGTATATCATTAGGAAGCATCATAAAGTAAAAAAACAACATACATATACCTGAAATGCATATGGGAAACCAGACAATGAATAGAATGCAGCATCTCTCTTGTACTTCTGCCTTTTATTTGCTTTTCCAAGCTTGGCAGCCATTTTCTTAAAATCCTTTTTCATGCCACGCAACGTCATCTCGTAGCAACATCGACCCCAGGGGTATTTGTTGAATGCATTGATATCATCCAACAGTCAAATATGCTCCTTTAGAATCTGGTTCTTCAGATCCTTCCCAAGTAACACTGTCTCTAAAAAGTACAACAACGCAAGTTTGATGATGTCCTCATCATTTTCCGAAGAGGCAGCCCTAAAGGTGATGTCCACACTTTTGTTCGAAATTTTGCCATTACCTGGAAACATTCTCTGGCTTAAATTCTCACCGCCTGCACATTCATCAGCTGACCCATCTTTTAATGGGTATGGCCCACACTTAAGCCCTGTGACGAGGCCAAACTCCTGCATTGAGAACCGAATCACATTGTCATTCGAGAGTGCAAACCACAGCTCCTCCGAATCATCACAATCCACTTGTCAGAGAAGCAAGTTATGCACTAACTGCCCGGCAAACTTCAACTCTTTCATGTGCAGCAGTTTACCAAAGAATGACCTACTGAACATCTCCAATTGCGCTTCATTTAACTTTTCCACTATCACTTTTACCACTCCGACTTTGGAAAAGCTTGTAACTTTTGAAGAAAAATGATCGCAGTCCATTATCTTTAACGCAACTGCAGAATCCATCACCGTAAACCTGCAATTATAAAACAACCCATTAAAATTTCATTACCAAAACAATAATGATTAAACTCTAATAGAACATATTTTGTATCGATACAATTTCACTTGTATACCTAATCACAACTAAAACACAATCAATTACGTTACTAGTTCAACGATTTCAGACCTATACACAACACTAACCAACCCAAAAAATCACTGAATCCATGCATCTGTCAACGAATCAATACAGACAATATCAGATCCATAACCACAACCCTAACAACAATAAACACCATGTAAAAAATAAGTGGATGTTGGGATTATAAACCTCAATGTCCGCATTCTCACCATATAGGTTCGACCCAAATTGCATCCCAACCTTAAGGTTGGGAATCCCAATGTCTAGGTTGTGATCCCAACCTGGAAGTTGAGAATCCCAACCTCAAGGTTGGGAATGTTGGTGCTCCCCTTCCAAATGTTGGAAAGGTTGGGATTCTCAACCCAACCTTTTAAGTTGGCAACATTAAGGATTCCCAACCTGCAGGTTTGGAGCCTACAGGATTCCCAACCTCCAGGTTGGGAGTCCACAACCACAAGGTTGAGATTTCTAACTTTCAGGTTAGGAATCTCAACCCAAAGATTGTGAAACCCAAAATGCAAATTGAAAATCACACCCTTAAGGTTGGGCATCCCAATCTGGAAGTTGTGATCCCAACTTCAAGGTTGGGAATCCCAACTTCGAAGTTAAAAGTACAAACATCCAGGTTGAGAATAGGTTGGGAATCCTACTCTAAAGCAACATATATCGAAGATGGAGGTTGGGAATCCCAAACTTGGCAAACCCAACCTCTCCCTGTGGTTTCAACTTAAGTTCGCAATAATATATTCACCCAAAGGTTATATTGCCCAACCTCCAAGTTTAGTTTCAACCCCCACTTCCAAAAGTATGTTCACTATAGGTCAAGATTCCCAACCTCTAGGTTGGGAATTCCCAATCAGATTGGGAATCTCAACCAGGAGATTGACAATCCCAACTTGAAGGTTTGGAATCCCACCTTTGTGGTTGGTTTCAAATTTATGCATATTAGTATCCTAATCTATTGATTGCAAATCCCAACATGCACGTTAGGAATCCCTATCTCCAAGTTACGATTCCGAACCTCAAAATTGGAGGCCCAATGGTGGGGTTGTTAACAACCCACTAATATCCCTATTTGCAAACCAACAAAACCACACAAATATCCATCATAAACTAAACCCACAGTTTCAAATTCACTCACACGTTGACAATACACATAAACGACACCATGCAACCAATCGTGTACAACATTCATAGTAGAAACTCAACAATCTTAACAACATCAAACATTTTATGCTACAAATATCATACAACCACTAATACAATAAAAACACCCCACAAGCAATGTGTTCTTACTGTGGAGTTTTTCCAAGCCTGTCGCGTCTCTTACTCACGTTCCACTTGTTGCCTCTTCTTCCTTCACCTTTTTGCCTCTTCTTCCCTCAAATTCTTCCTTCTTCTTCCATCCTCTGCTTCTTCTTCTACTTTCAGTAGGTTACTTTCTTCGACAGAGAGAGAAAATGAGATTGGGTGGGTCGGGTTTCCTTCTTCGTCGTGTGTGAAGGTCGGCAATCGATTACATCATATAAGTCATCCGATCTGACAGTGGCTTGGAAATGGTTGACATTTTTTGTCACAGAAAATGACACCAACACTAGTGGGTACGTCGGTGGGAACGCCGGTGTCTGCGTCGTCGTTGCATCGTCGCTCGTGGGTGGAGGTCCGCAAAGGGTGATATGCGACAGTCCCTTCGTTTTCAATAAAGCAACAGCAGCTCCTTTAGATACACGTTGGGAATAGACAGCCGAAGATTCAACCCTTTGGTTGAGAGGGACACATCCACACACAAAAGAGAATAAGGTAAGGGCATTTTCTTCCCAAAAATGCCACTGTTCTGTGCTTTAAAAAAAAAGGGGTAGTTTCCCAATGGGTTATCACAAATGGGTTACTTTTCAACAAAACCCAACCTGTTAATCGTTTTGTGCAAATGGGTTTGGGTTGAATTAGTGGATTAAGTGTAATTTTCTTAGGAGTGACGATATTTCCACTCCTCTAAAACTGTTTATGCACTTTTGGTATTTATTCATCTTGTTTCATTAAATGAATCATAAATATGAAAGTAAATTAACATCTCAAATTTACGAGTAATTGCAACTAAATGGGAATTTTGATTGTAATTACATAAAGATCCCCTACGTTAGTTGATTTCTGTAAACTGAAACTGTTGACCACCATTTCAATATAAAATTACTACAATACCCTTATCTAACAGGAACTTGATGGAAATATAAACACTTCAAGGGTAAAATAGCTTTTATATATTAAAATTACTTTATTCAATCACAAATAACCACTTCACATCTAAATTTATAAATAATTTAAATAATTAATTAGATAAAATAACTTTTTTAATCTCTCATAAAAAGCCAATTTTTTTAATAAAATCTTTTAAGATAACTCATATACAAAACAAACAAAACTTTCTTGTTGGGGATTTGTTAGGGGTACGATTTTTACTTTGTATGAAATTAAAAAAAAAAAAAATTTCCTGATCTCCCTTAATGATCTAGTATGAATCAAATCTCCAATGAAAATATGTGCTGTTGGAGAAGCAACTTTGATCCATCGCCAATGGATATCCCATTGGCGATGGTTTTTCTTTTTTTTTTTAAAAAAAAATATATTGAAAAAAAATATTTTTGTTAGTAATTGATTAATTACATTTTTTTTTACTCCAAAAAACATTTTACCTCTAATAAGTATATTGTAGTCATTTTACATTGAAATGGTGATTAACGATTTGAGTTTACAGAAGTCAACTTATGGTAGAGGATGTTTGTGTAATTACAATAAAAATTCTCATCCAAGTGCAATTACATCTAAACTTGAGGTTGTTGATGTAATTTGCCCTATAATTGTGACTTAACGGAATGAGATGAACATAAGGTCTATAAACAGTTTTAGAGTGATGTAAATATTGACACCCTTATCTTAGGTTTAGTGGCACTATCTTGGCAAGTTTCCATTCAAACATCTAATACCTTTAACATGAGTGGAGACATTTGCACCCCTTTAAAACGTAACTCCCCAACAACTTGAATCAATCACGCTTTTAAAGTATCTTCACCAAGATACGGAGCAATTGGCATAGCTTCTAATTTTCATTTCTTGCGATAATTTGTTCATCGACTTGGCTTGGCTTTTCAAAATGGTGTTTGTAACTCCCCACATGTCCAGCTGTTCAGACATTCCATAACATATATTTGAAAAGAGAAAAATTAAAAAATGCTAAGGGGAAAAGCGAATAATATGATGCAAATATACCTCCTGCATATTATAAAATTTTGATATGGTGGCTCCTCATATCTTTGTATACCAAGTCAAAGCACAATATTACTTCTTGCTTTGAATCTGGATAAGAAGGCTTTAAGGGCTGTTACATGACAATGAACCATGTACTTTGCTCAGCACAATAGTGCATGTGACTTTGGTGACAAAGCATAACATCAAGATACCATGTCAACTATTTTCTCTAAGTGCAAATTTGGTCATTTACACTAAAAAGAACAATGCAACAGGAAATAGTAAACAAAACAATAACACAAAATTTACATGAAAAAACCCCAAATTGGGGAAAAAAACCACGAGCAGAGAAGGAAAAATTCACTAGACCGAAGATGAGTATAAGAGGAAGTGTTTAGAGCGGTTACAAAACATAATAATTAGCCTTAACAAACTACATCATATATATATATTTCATATTTGTCATTTCATCACAATTACTGCACCGCGAGCTTATCAGATTGAACCAAACAGAATTCAACTCATGAACTCTAACACATACAATGAAAAAAGAAAAACTTCTTTAAAGTCAACTAGTATTCTTATATTTATAGTTGGAAGATTCCTTGGTTTTCTTGCAGCTGACGTGTTAGTCCTTGACAACAAGTTATTTTGTGCATAATGCAATGAAGCAAATATTTGCTAGCAAACATGCCCCTTACCTTATAGTATAGAAAATTTGATATTCATCAACTTGATCTGCTATCTAATATCCAAAATAGTAGACAAATGCAATGACAATTTAGTGTATGGTACTCATGAATTTGACTGAATCAACTAAGAATAAAATATGCAAAATTTCTAATTACATTGATTCAAATTTTGTTAGCCTGAGCATCTCTAGAGTTTTACAAATCAGGGTTAGCAAGTGAAATTGAAATGACTTATCATCTGAAAAGTGAAAATGCAAATAAAAGAGTGAGTCTTTAATTTTAAAAGCAGAGAATTAGTTCCAAAAATACTGAACAGAGTATTAAAATAGATGATTGAAGCTACAAAAAAATAGGAGCATGAAAGTGCAATCAACTATTTTACGGTAGTAAATGGTCGTACCTGAAATAAAAGATGATGAGGATGAATGAGATGATTCAAAAGATGTCAATGAAAGAGATGATCCTTTGATGCTTCCTTCTTTGGATTGCACATGAATTGCTGCGATTTAGTCTTTCCATTAAAAGCAAATAGTAACAATATTATGTAAAAACATGCACTACCAAAATTTCAGCATATACACTCTACCTCAGGCCTATCAACTGTAGCTGAAAACGCCTCTAACCAGAGTGTTCAACTCCATATAAACGACTAAACTCAGCAATTGAGAATAGAAGCAAAATCTAGTCCTTAGGAAAAGGAAACAACATAGAGCCTTAGAGATGATCGTAACTTTACAAAGAATAGTAGCAGACTGAACTGAATTTGAAGAAAATCTTACTATCTATTGAAAGCTAGGTAGAATACTGTACAATAACAACAATTAAAAAGGGAAGTTTGGATATTGGTACCTCAACCTTTTTAACAATAAGACCATCAAAGTTAAGCCAAATCAATTGAACAACCTATAATTTTTTATATGAAAAAATTGTTTTTCTCTCTTGTGGTTGCCTTCTAATATAGGAAATTTGATCAACATGCTACTTGCAAACCAACTTTCACGGAAAATGTAAAAAATTTATGTTTTCTTCATCTAGAAAATGCTCTTCCATTTCACCTAAAAAAGTTTATAAATAACCATTTAACACCAAGAGCATCTCAGTTTGGTATTCAAATAGTCTATTGATTTCCATCAAAGAAACACAATAAAAATGTAATAAAAAAACTGAAATGGCACTAGCCTCATAGATAGCACCTTATTTTGGTATTTAAGATGCGATGATTTCCATTCAACTCTCCTATTTTATCTTTGTTGATCCTCACTTCCATGTCATCACATGTAGTTGTAGCAGCTCTTTTACTCGCAGGAAAAATATTTGAAACTGCATACCAACCTTGAACCACATCATACCTTTGAGCAAAGCAACCTTTAAAATGCAAAAATTCACTAACATAAACAAAAAGTATTAGAATTTCAAAGCTACTGTAAAGAAACTGCAAAAGCAAAAGCTCTTAATATAACACTACACCACATGTGGTCCACCCATAACAAAACATCTCTCAATACTAAATCACCAATTAAAACACAAAACCACAAGGAATTTTTTCAGAAGAAGAAAAGTGCATAAGGGACTCTTAACTCATAATAAAATTGGAAAAGATGCCCTAGAACTGAAGAGAGAGGAAGTCTTTGACATTCTTTAGAGGTAGGTATTTCAACTCTTGAAAAGATGTAATCAACAGTGAATTTTGAATGAGGGGTCATCTTTATCTCCTCTTGGAAAGAATTTGCATCCAACAAAATGAATTTTAAACGCTGAACAGAGTTAAACAATTATGTTAAAACCTTTTGAACCTCCAAGAACAATAAAATTAAAGTCAAATTAGTTTAATACCTTGGGGCTTCAAGGAGGTCCAAGAATTTTGCCATACCATCTTCCATTGGAGCAAACATATCTTCTGCTTATGAAATTGTCTGGGAGCCTCATATATTTGTACTGATTTCTATGAAAGAATCGAAGCGGAATATTACTTTTTGTTGTCATGAATTTGGATGGGAGGCCTTCAAAGGTTGTTATAGCACATATTCAAATTCGATCATATATTTACTGCTCAACATAACAATGCAGGTATCTTTGATGACTAAGCATAACAAACTACCATGCAGCTATATTCTCTTTGAGCAAACTTGCCATGTAGATAGTGAAAATAAAAAACTATTCAAATCAACTAGTATTCTTACATTTATAGTTGGAAGATTCCCTAGTTTTGTTGCAGCCAATGTGTTAGTCCTTGACAATAAGTTATTCTACATAGAATGCAATGAAGCAATTTTTGGCTTGCAAATATGCCCATATCCTCACAACATGGAAAATCTGACACTCATCAATTTGATTCGCTATCTAAACATCTAAAACATTAGGCACATGCACTGATCTTTTAGAAAAAACCTATTCATCAATTCAACTGAATCAAGCAAAGATGAAATAAACAAAATTTCTAATCACCTGGATCAAGATTTTGCAAGTTTAAGCATCTCTAGTGTTAAACAACTGAAGTTTGGTAACTGAAATTGTAATGACATACTATCTAAAAACCAAAAATGCAGATAAGTTGGTGTTTCGATTTAAAGGTAGAGAACCAATTTCAAAACGTTGATCAGAGTATTAGAACAAATGATTAAATTAACAAAAACTGAAAAAATGAAATTGTAACCAATTGTTTTGATGTAATAAATGGCATACCTGATTTGATGTAACTAGTCCTCTAAATTCCTCATCCCCTAATTCCTTATCCTTCGATGCTTCTTCCTTCATAGTGTCAATGAATTGCTGTTATTGAGGCTCCATTAAAAGCAAATAGTAAATCTTCTATGATTTTCTGTACAAAAATGCACAACCAAAATTCTAACATATACACTGCACTTCAGGTCAGCTAACCATAGTTAAAAACAACTATAACCAACATGTTCAACACCCCAGATATGACTCCAACTTAGAAACTGAAAACAAAACCAAAATCCATGTTTTTAGAAGAAGATAACAATATGCATTTTAAGAGATGATTTCAACTTCACAAAGAATAGCAGTAGACCAGACTAGCTTAGAAGAAAATTATGCTATTTACCAAATGGATACAACACTATAGAATAATATTGATTAGAAAATGTAGTTTGGATAATTCGTACCTCAACCTTATTGACAATATGATCAAAGCTGATGCAAATCAGCTGTACAACTTGCAATTTTTTATATCAAGAAATCGTCTTTGTCTCTTGTGTTTGTCTTCTACTATTGGGAATTTGATAGATAGGTTACTGGCAAGCTAGCTTTCATGGAAAAATGCGAACAATGCATATGCCATTTCACCTACAAACATTCAACAAATCAATGATATGAAAAATCATTCAACACCAGGAACACCTCACTTCAAGATCCAAATAGTCCATTGCTTTCCATTAAAGGCATAAAAATAAAAAAGAGAAGAACAAAGCAATGGTCTCATGAAGAGCACCTCATTTGGGATTCAAGATGCGATGCTTTGTTCAACTCACCTATCTGATCTTTGTTGGTGCCCACTTTCATGTCATCACATGCTACTGAAGAAGCTCTTTTATAACCTGGAAAAATTTTGAACCTAACTTCATAACAGGGCCAATAACTTTGCAGCAAAGCAACCTTAAGAAAGTAGAAATTTCAAAGCGAATAATATTAGAATTTGGACGTTCCTATAACAAAAACAAAATTCCAAAGTATAAAGCTGCACCTCATATGATACAACTATAGCAGAACAACTCTCAGCAGTATTATCATCAATTAAAATAGGACTTGCCTATAAGAAGAGAAGAACATCGTTAACTCTTAGAATAGAAAACTGGGAAAGATGTTCCAATACTCAAGATCCTCAGTATTTATAAATCAATCCTCTGCTAAGCTCCACGACTCTTCTTCCAAGCAAATCTACAAATGCTTTGTGTTGATGATATTGGATGTTGCTCATATGAAATGGTAAGCCAATCATCAAAGCAATAGTGGACGCCATGGAGTACAAGATCCCTACATAATGATTAAACATATTGTGGTCAACAAATATGGATAACTATGGAATTGCAGCAAAGCCCATGAATTGTTTTCGAAGGTATAACAGTCT
Organism: Litchi chinensis; assembly: GCA_019925255.1. Lineage (NCBI taxonomy): Eukaryota > Viridiplantae > Streptophyta > Magnoliopsida > Sapindales > Sapindaceae > Litchi > Litchi chinensis. The sequence continues at coordinate 5,021,235 of CM034462.1, read as the reverse complement.
ACATTTTCAAGGCATTGGTGTAATGATAACAAACATAAATAACCTCAACACTACACATCAATATAATGAATGTGAAAAACCAACCAACAAAATGATGCATCGATGAGTCACATAAGTAATTCACATCTAGATACAAAAGGAACTGCCATCCATTGACAAAGGAAATCCAAAATAAAATAATGAAAGATGCTTGTGCTTTTCATGACATCAAATAACATAAGAAAACTATACTAGACCAGAGTTTGAACTCTTAAATCATACCAAACAGGTTATGACTTACATGTCAACATCATGGCAAAACGAACTTAATTTCATTGCAATTATTTTATATATTAAGTGCACATGATAAGCCCTTATATAAGGTCAAACTAACTAGATTAATTCTGAGATTACTCCGAAAAGTTTTATACCTAATTAAGATACAAAGATGCAAAATCCATTACATGACAGAATACATAATATTAATTAGATCTTTCAAGAATATTTTTGAAGCACCAGTGGAACATACATACACAAATAGGTTTCAGTTGCAAACGAGAAAGCTTGTAGGCTAGAAAGATAATTCTACTGAATTTTCGAAAGCTCACATTCAAACACAATTTATCCACACATTGATGGAATATATGAAAAAGAAAATGATGTGATAGTGGACATTAGGAGAACAGAAAAATCACTCTTCTTTTTTAGTTCAATGCTTCAATATGTAATCAACCTTAAGCTAAAAACACTGAGGAAATTAAAGCATAACACCAAAATCTCATATGTAATTATCAAGCAGCAACTATAAATGAACAAAGCATACAAAACCAACTAATCTAACTTAAAGAGAAGAAGCAATTAAAGAGAGTGACTTCACACAATCGGACAAACATGGCCCACAAACAAGAAATTCTCCGATTTTCAGTTCTGCTAATACTTCTGTTGACCAAGCAAAATACAAATAAGTTAATGGATATTCAATACATTAAGAGAGAGTATTGGAACAGAGCATTGAAGTAGTAATAACTATAAGTGTTTTGCTATATAAAATAGCAATGACCTCATGAAGAGCACCTCATTTTAGGATTTAAGATGCGATGCTTTTTTTAACTTAACTATTTGCTCTTTGTTGGTCCATACTATCATGTCATCACATGTCGCTGAAACAGCTGTTTTACTAGTTTGGAACCTAACTTTGTAGCAGGGCCAATACCTTTGCAGCAAAGCAACCTTAAGAAAACAGAAATTCAATCTTTAATATAAGAAGATAGTATTAGGATCTAGTAGTTTCTGTAACAAAAAGAAAATTCCAGAATATAATGTTACACCTCATAGAATACAGCCATAGTAGAACAGCTCTTAGCAGTATTATCACCAATTAAAATACAAAACCACAAAGACTTCTCTAGAAGAAAAGAAGAACATCATGAACTCTAACTTAGAACAGAAAACTGGGAAGGCTGCTCCAGTATTTACAAAAAAGAAAATTCACTTCTAAGGTCCAGGGCTATGGAAAAGATGACTATAAGAATCAGAAGAAGATGAATATTCTTCCCAACAAATGTACAAATGCTTTGTGTTGATGATATTGGATGTTGCTCAAATGAAAAGGTAACCCAATCTTCTAGGCATTAGTTGACATCATGGAGTACAAAGTCCCTCTACAGTAACAACATAATGATTAAACATAGCTATTATGGTCAACAAATATGGAAAACTATAGAATTGCAGAAAAGCACTGGAATCTTTTTAGAAGATATGACATCCTACATTTCAAGACATTGATATAATAATGACAAAGATGAATAATCACAAACCACAAATAAATGTAATGAATATGAAAAACTCACCAATGAAATAATGTATAGATAAGTTACATAAGTAATTCACATCTAGATACGAAAGAAAATGTAATCCATTAATAATAGGAATCCAAAATAATGAAAGGGACTCGTGCTTTTCATGATATCATAACAAACCTAATAAAAAATTTTATATTAAATTGATACCATAGATACTATCAAACTATGACCGATGTTGTATGACTTGAATCATGGTTAAGAAAATCAATAATCTATAATACACAGTGGAACAAAACCTTGAGATTTAACATAAGGCAGATGCATAACCATGTAAGATCAATTAAAATATGAGTTCTTTTTCTTTTATGATTTGATTATATAATATAATTATTTATAGGAAAAAGAAGCTTCAACAATTTCTACATGAATTTATAAATCTTCCATTTATTCCTCTAATCTTAAGATTACTCCAAAACCTTTTCAACCTGATTAAGATACATTGATGCAAATTCAATACATGACACAACACTTAACATTCAATCTTCCGAGAAAACATATGGAGCAGTACTAGTAGCTATTGGTATAATAAAATCACACATACACTTCATACAAAAACTAACATCTAACGGCAGCTACACAAATAGGTGAGTTGCAAAAAGAGAAAGGTTGCAAGTTGAAAAGATAAATCTGAGGAATTTTGCAGAGGCTCACATTCAAACACAGTTTGGAATACATGTCCACACATTGATAGTGAAGAAAGTGAAAATGATTTTTTTTTTTTTTAATATATTTTCTGATTTCTAACTGGAGCCATGTAGATTAAATACATTGAGAGCAGTATAATTATATAGATAACTCATATAATTATAACACACCAAAATCTCATATGTAATTATCAAGAAGTAACTATACAAATAAGTTGAACAAAGCACACGATACCAACTAGTCTGATGGGAAGAGAGTGACTTACACACAAGAGTATTGGCATGGCCCAAAATCAAGAGAATCTCCAATTATCAATTTTGCTAGTACTTGTATCAAACAAGCAAAATACAAATAAGTTAGTGTGTCATCAATACATTAAAGAGAGTATTAGAATAGAGCATTTAAGTAATAATAGTGAGAATTTGTTTATCAAGAAAATGAAAAGAAGTGTTTTGCTATTATAAATGGGCATACCTAATATGAACATGAATAAGCTAATCCCCTGGATCATAGATGAATTTTCCATCTATCCTAACGTTAGGGATGTCGAATATTTTGGACCACTCTTTTCCTTTATCTCTTTTACAAGCTTCTTTCAGCAATAGGCATCCCTCTATATATGATTCCAAAAGAGAGGATGGCAAGTTTGGAAGTGATGTGAGCTTTGGGCAATCTTTGATCATTAAGGACTTTAGAGAAGAGAGGTCTTGAAATTCCTTAAAAGACAGGTTTTTCAACTTTGGGAATCCTTCAAGCCACAACTGAGTTAGAGTGGAGGGCAAAGTAATTGTAATGTCCTCCTCTTGGGTACACTCTCCATCTGACACTCCATGAATATTGAGATATTCAAGTGAGGTGAAATTGTGGAGACCTCTTTCCATGAGAGCTTTATATTGTTTGTGACCCTTAATTTTAAGCTCTGTAAGTTTAGTGAGCAAACCTTCTTCAGACAATGACATATTTGGACAATTGAATATATGTAAAGAGGAGAGAGTGTGTATTCCGCTTGGTAGGGCTTCTACTTTTGAACATCCCCAGAGCAAAACTCTTAAATTATTGGAGGGGAACCCTCCTTTTGGAAAAGAAGTATAACCTCCACAATCAAACATCTTAATGCTACGAAAACTAGTAAGAGTGTCTAGGCCCTCTGGAAGGGATTTGAGTTTATTACAATCAAAGATGCAGATTTTGTAAAGAGTATTGTTGTTATGAAACTTGTCAACTATTGACTCTAATTTTCCACACGAATGAATGTTTAGGGTTTCAAGAGTCTCAGGTAAATGGCCTTTTAGTAACAGGGTTGTGAGCTCTAAGCAATAGGAAATTTCAAGGTGTTTGAGTGCCACAGGTAAATGACCTGTCAATGATAATGTTGTGAGATTTGAACAATTTGAAATAGAGAGGCTTGTTAGTGCAATAGAGAGTTGGTGTATTGAGGGTAGACATGTGAGAGAGGGACATCCACTTAAAGACAGGTGTTCAAGATGACATGTGTTGGTGTTGACTTTCTCCAAGTGAGGTAAAAATGTCAGAGATGAAAATGATCACATACAAGTATCCTCATTATCATCCAAAACACTCCACAATTTCTCATAGTTTTTAATATTAAGCTTCTTTAGAGATTGAAGTATCTGTCCTCTAAAAATGAAACTTAGAGAATTACACCTTTCAATACTTATTTCTTTCACAAGTATATTCTTCTGTTTAATTCCCTCAAGCAAAGTTGTGAGCTGGATATCATAATCTTTAAGAACAAGCTCTTTAAGGGAAATGAAATTATATAATCCATGACGTCGCTTCTCCATGAAAATCTCATTTTGCCACAATTTTATTACTTCTTTACAACCCTCAATTTTTAGACTTTGAACTTTCTTAAATTCTTGCATTGACCAATTATCAAAATCTGAAATATTTGACAAAGTCATGGATTCTAATGACTCAAAGTAAGCTGAACTAGTGCATACAATCTTCTTGCATTCATCAAGCTTCAACTCGCATAGCCTTAGGATGTTTGATAATGAAACCACCAAATGTTGACATTTGCGAATCTCAAGCTACTTCAATAAAGATAGATTGTTGGGTAATCTTTCGTATAGCTTGGGGCAATCTACAATAGAAAGCTTTTGGAGTTTTGGAAAGCTATCATTTTCTTTGATAGGGTCCTAACGCATGCATTCTTCTAAATTTTCAAAACAAAGAGTCTTTAACGATTGAAAAGGTTTTGTGCAATGCTCTCTATAAAATTCAAAACCGATACTTTTAATCCCTTTCATACCTTTAATAACAAGAATTTTGAGTGAGCCTAACAACCCAAGTGAAGGCACAGATGTGCAATTCTTACAATCTACCAACTCTAGGATTGTTATCTTAGACTCTAATAATGAACTACCTCCAACCCAAGAAGAAAATTTTGTACCTCTATAACATTTTATTATGAGCCGTTCTAGATTTTTATGAGGTTGAAGCATATTAAGTACTTTTGCATCTTGTGATTCCACTTCTTCAACTTGTGATTCATCAAACCTAGACCCCCATTGCAGTAAAAGAACTTTTAGGTCTTTCTTATCACTCAATATGAATTTTTTGGTGTCTTGAAAATTTGTGACATTCTCTAATCTTGAAATGTTAAGTTCTCCACAAAAGGATTTTAAATCCTCTATATCTTTCAAATTGGCTCCAGAACTTTTACCAACAACAAACTTAGATAAGGTTCAAAGGGATTTCCATTTTCTAACTCCTAATGGCATTTCTTCTATTGAAGATGAACCTAAAATGTCAAAATGACGCAAATTAATTAAATTCCCCATATTATCAGGCAACTTCAAGAAATTTTGACAATCCCTTAATAACAAAGTTTGTAAGTTACACGATGATTTTACTGACTTAGGTAAACTTCTAATACCACTAAAAGATAGGTTGAGATACCTAAAAAGTCTTAAACCTCCAATTGATTCAAGTAGTTCAACAATATAATAATATTGCAACGATAACACCCTCAACCTTTTAAACCTCGACAATAAATTGGAAACAACTTGATTACTAATGTAACAAGTTATCTCATTATTTATGATTGACAAATGGGTCCTTAAGCAATGCCTGGCATCATTGAAAACTTCAAATTTTCTTTTGATATTAAATTCATGACATATATATGAGGCATAACGAGCTTTTTCAAATATTTTTAATTGATTATTTGACTATATTTCATCCTCCAACCTAAAACTTATTTTGTTAGAAACCATTTGAGCCAAATCATTAACAAGGTCATGCATTATAAATTTAGAAATGTTACTGCTCGACCTTTGAAAAATTGACCTTGATAATAAATTATGAAAATACTGACCTCCCAAATCTTCTAGTTGCAAATTGTTGTTTGATTGTTGAATCAATCCTTCTGCCATCCACAAAAGGATAAGTTTCATTTCTTCAAACTCGTAATCTTTTGGAAGAATTGAACAATAGGCAAAACATCTTTTTAAATATGAAGGAAGGTGGTAATAGCTTAATCTCAATACTGGAAGAATATTGTCTTCTAAATCCCATATTTTGCTATTCAATACGTTCATCCACTCATCTTCTGTTTCTTTGTAGTATAAAAGACCTCCAAGAGTCTTTGCTACAAGAGGCAACCCTTCGCACTTTTGTAAAACCTTCTCATGAATTATATCTATATTCCAATGTACAATGGTTCCTCTGTTATCATAAGCATGCGCCACTAACATCTCCCAGCAATCGTCATCTGATAAAAATTTCAAGTTATAACACTTAGGTTGTCGCATAGCTAATGCAACTTCAGTGCTGCGGGTGGTCACAATGATTTTACTATCAGGTGCTCTTGCCATAAAGGGAGCTTTTAGCCTTTCCCATGAGTCATAACTCCTACTCCAAATGTCATCCAAAACAATTAGAAACATTTTTCCATTTAATGCTTCTTTCAATTGATATTGCACTGCACTCAACTCTTTCAAATCACATGATGAGGAAGTGATAAACTCAAGAATTGCCTTTGAGATTCTTAAGACATCAAAATTGTCAGAGACACATATTCATGCTTTGGGGTTGAAATCTTCCACTTTCTTATCATTGTAAACTTGTTGAGCAAGAGTTGTTTTACCGATTCCTCCCATCCTCACAATGGGAATTACATCAAAGTTGGCAGCGCCTGGTTTATTTGTCAATACCATTTCAAGTATTTTGGCTTTGTCATCCTCTCTCCCATAAACAACCGTTTCAGTAGGCAAACATGTGCTTGTGGGTAGACTTTGTTGTGAAGCAGTTGATCTCCCTCCAGCAATCTCAACCAAGCCAAGGTCAGTTCTTTGCTTGCAGAGATGTTGTAACCTGCTAGTAATATCATCAATCTTGGAATGCATACGGAAATCAGTCCATATAGCAGTTGGAGTGCAACTAATGCAACAAGCAGGAATGAGCTTCCGAGCCCTGCTAGTGCTAGCCTGATGCTCTTCTATCTTCAGCTTTCTTGTCAATGCCTCAGTCGCGTACTCATCCAAGATGTCCTCCGCATCATAAGCCAGGTCTTGGAGCTCCTCCAGCCACATCTTCACAGCTTCATCCTCCAGCTGCTTCTGCTCCGCATCATTCAGCAATGCCTTAATCATCTTCAACGTTTTTTCCCATTTTTTGAGCTTCGAACGTACACCCTCTTGAGTTGAAAACTTCAGCAGTTTAGGAGAGGTCAGTTTCTGAAACAACACAGGAAGGATAGCAGAAAGAAAGAGCTCTGCCATTGGGATTTTTTTCTTTTTAAATATTGCTGTTGAAACAAAGAAATAAATGGAAAACAAAGACAGGAAGCAAAAGAAACTCGTTTGGTTTTGGTTTGTGTGTGGAAAGAGAGAAATGAAAGGTTTAGTTGCAGAAGGAGAACAATGAACTAAAAGCAAAGCAAGAACTGGTTCAGAGAGAAAGCAATAATGTGTTAACTGCCATTAACTATATATCTTTCATCGAACCCATCAAAACTGAAAGTATTGTCTGCTTGAAAGAATAAAAGAATTAAAGACATTCTAAAGTCTGATGTTACTGACTCCTGCTTTTAAAACCGTACAGATCAATTTTTTAATAAAGAATGGTAGGTGGCTATATGGAATTTGCACGGAACTCTTATTAATATATATTGACTACTGAGCGTTTTTAAAAGCAAAATTAAAGAAAGTGAATTGTGTTTGAAAGAACAATACAGTATAAAATTTGATGTTATTTACTCTTATTTTTAGAAATCCATTTCTGAATTTTGCGCAGTAGGTGGTCCATGGAATTTGGTGGGAACTCTTATTGATATGTTAGAAAAATGTGCACCTTAAAAGTACTGACAGGACATACCCTTTTGATTTTTCACAATGCAACTGTTGCTTTTCCAAAAGCTGATGTTTTGTAACATTTTTACTGATTCCTGGAGACTTTTAAAACCTACCGTTGCCACTCTGTTTTTTTTTTTTTTTTTTTTTCAAAAGATAAAACGGAAAACTTAAAACACGTTTATAACACAGTTAAGTATTCCAAGTTTTTGATGAACAGGTTTCTCCTTTTCAAAATAAACCACTTACAATTGCCATAGCTGTGCAAGATTCTATCATATGCATTGTTTCTATATTATAATTTAACCACACTGCCATATCTACTATTGAAAGGTACTTTAGTCTACCATAAATCAAACACAAAATAAATTTAAAAAATACTGAAACATAACTCAAATTCATAGGCTCATATAATTTGAAATATTCCAAATTGATTCTAGTTTTTTTTTTTTAAAAAAAAAAAACATAAATTGATTCTAATTTAAACTTTTTGTTTTTTACTAAATTCTAATCGAAACTTTAACCATTAATATGTATTTTCTCCAGTAAGTAAATTAAATGTTTTAAAAGTAAAATTCAAAAGAGTTGTTGTGCTTGAAAGAACAAAAAATACTCTAAAGTTCGATGATAATGGCCCTTGCTTTAAAACCGTATGGATCCATTTTTGAATAAAGTGGTTAGGTGGCTATGTGGAATTTGCGTACTTTTATTGATATATATATCGACTATTGAGCGTTTTACAAGCAAAATTAATAAGAGTGAGTTGTGCTTGAAGCCTTGAAATGACAAAAGACAATATAAAGTTTGATGTTACCGATCTCTTACTTTTCAAACCGTGCTGACACATTTATAAATAAAATGTGGTAGATGGCTCCATGGAATTTTGGTAGAACTCTTATTGATATGTTAAAGGTGGAGAGATGCCATAGTGAGTCATGGCTTGGCAATTAATGAAATTTTTTATGTACCGAAGTGAAGATAACTCGCTAGATAGGGGATAGAAACTGATTGGCCTTTTCAATGATTTAATAATGTATCAATAAGATAAGACTGGCATGTAATAATAGAGGTGGAAAGAAAAGGTTCACAAGTGTCATGACCCTCAATCAATGAAAACATTTTACATTTTTTAATAATTTAATTTATACAAATTACATATACCTTTACTAATTTTAGATGACCTATATAAATTAAGGGGTGTATTTAATCTAGACTTTTATAGACTTTTTTCTTAGTGAATGATTTTTATAGAATTCATAGATTTTTATTGACTTTTGTGAACTTCACAAAGTTGTCAATGATTTTTATAGAATTCATTTTAAATGACATTCATAGTCATTAATAAACTTTCCTTAACTTTTATAACATATTTCAAACAATTTTCAAGGAATTCTATTGATATTTACATAATTGAAAAAATTATGAAAGACTTTCATGGATTTATATAGACTATCATTTAAAAATATATATATATATATATATATATATGAAAGTTGTGAATGATATTTATAGACTATAACTCATTTTAAAAGACTTTCATAGACATTAATAGATTTTCATTAACTTTTATAGAGTTTTTAAAACAACTTTCAAGAAATTTTATTGATTTTTGTAGACATTAAAAAATTACAAAAGACTTTTATGGATTTTTATAGATTTTTATTTTTTTAAAGAAAAATAAAAACATTGATTGACTTTTATTGATTTCTACGATATAATATACACTTCATAATTATATTTTTTTATATCAATAAATTATTTAAAAAAATATAAAATTATCATCATTGATGTGTATGAAACTCGACGAAGACATTCATATTTCTAAATTTTAAAAAGGAAATTCATAGAGAAAAATGATCTTATTAATAGTATTACAATTGTACATGCAACTTGACAAATAATTTAAAAAAATAATGCAAAAAAAAAAAAAAACCACGTTGTCAAATTACTGCATACAAACAAAAGAACTTGAAAATATACTAACTAAAAGAGTGTTCATTACAAGTAAAATAAAAAATAAATACTTAGTCATCTACTAAAATCAATCTTGAATTGTTAGTCTATTCAATATTGTATAAATAATTTTCCAAACAACCACATATGTAAATTTAGTAGTTCATTAAATAATTGAAATCCTTTTTAGTAGAGTTTTGAAGAGTGAGACTTATCAAATTTACCAAAGATTATATTAATCACATACATAAGTTTGATTGTCTATATAAAGTACTTATTTAAAAATAGTACCCCAATATATTGTATTGATTTACATCAAATAATTGTATGGATTAAAATGAAATCTATTGTTATTAGTACCAAAATATCTCCTTTGATAATATTATGAATAATGAGTGCTCTGTTAGTAAAGATAATGATTTTTCCAAGAAATAAAAACAAAAAAACCAAAAACTCAGAAGAAAAAATAGATGTAGAAATATGTTGGATGTTTGTAACATATGATATGTGGAGTCCATTCAGAGAAAGCAAGAAATCAGCACCAAATTAATTTGAATACCTTTAGAGAAAAGGAGATGCTGCTGCCATTAGTAATGCTTTTGTTGAACATTTAAAAGTAAACAAATAATATTGAATAGAGTTCTTTTATTTTATGAACAGCCAATAGCCTTATTCTTTTTTCTTTTTTCTTTTCTCTTTTTTTTTTCAAATTTGTTGTGTTTTTTTTATTAATCTTCTTCATGAAGTATAATCAAGTTAGGTTTCACTGTCATGCTTTAGTTTACAAGCTCAATTTCTTCTACTAACTAATTGTTGACAATGACATTGTGACGTCTACCATTCAAGGCAAAAACACACAATAGGGGCGGATTTTGGATTTTTGTCTTGAGGGGGCCAAGACAAAAACATAACTTCAAATTGACGCCAAAAAATTACTAATATTCAAAAACAAATATTATCAATAAATTAAATATAATACCATTTTGATCTTATTGTAAAACATAAATTAATAAATTAATAACTTTGTTAACCAATATAGAATTTATTACTTTTTTAAATCACAAACATAATTTGCAATGAAACATACTCTTTTAATGTACATCATCAACGGTTTGTTGAAACAGAGAAATGAAAGGAAAGGAAAACGATAAGAGAAAGCAACAAAGATTGGCTTGAATAATTGAACACAGACAGGAGTGGTACTGTGAGATCCCACATCGGTTGGAGAGGGGAACGAAGCATGCTTTATAAGCTGTGGATACCTCTTCCCATGTGACGCGTTTTAAAACCATGCAGCTGGTTTGGTCAAAGCGAATAATATCACGTGACGGTTAGGTCCGGGGCTGTTACAAATGGTATCAAAGCTCGGGGCCGGGTCGGTGTGCCAGTGAGGACGCTGGGCCCCTATGGGGGGTGGATTGTGAGATCCCACATCGGTTGGAGAGGGGAACGAAGCATGCTTTATAAGCTGTGAATACCTCTTCCCATGTGACGTGTTTTAAAACCGTGCGGCTGGTTTGGTCAAAGCGAATAATATCACGTGGCGGTTAGGTCCGGGGCTGTTACAGGTACTGTTTCATATAATTTTTCAAAACCTCGCGTGAGCTCCAGCTCCATTACAATTATTGTTGTGAACTCCATCACTAAAATGGACCACCATCATTTTCTCTATCACAACTGATTCTTTTGAATATTTTCTTCTATGGAATTATATCATGTACACATCATTCAAATTCATATTGATTTGCATGAACTCTGTTCTTAAAGACGATAGTTGTCTTAAAATTAAAAATTGAACTATAAATATATTTGATGTATGTAAAATGTGTAAATAACATTCCATATACAAATGGAGAATTCAACAGCATTAAAGCACATTTACATGAAATGTGCAAGTTTAATTGCATATTCTATAAGTAGAGTTTAACCAACATCTACTATATTGATCAAAATAGCTTAATGGGAGTTTTGTAAAATTTAAAATTTGAATTTCTGCATTATGAAGTCAATATTCTACAAAAATATGCATAAAAATTCTAACTTAAATAAAATAATGTATGATTTTAAGATTTTGGTCTATCCTAATTATACTTTATTTATATTATTGATATTGGATTACATGCTATGACCTGTATAATTTTAAAATATGTTGTTCTAATTTATTGTAGTTAAAATTTTTACCATCAAGAAAAGTGGTTTGGCCTAATTGAAATGTCATTTCCACTTATTACACACCTTCAAGTGGTGGGCTCGACTCACTTGTATCACCATTATATGGGCAATTTTTTCATTTTTGTGTAGACAGTTTTCTCTCGTTTTTTAAAAGTAGAGATCTAGACCATTTCTTTGAGTTCTATCTCAGCCGATCCTAACAACAATATGATCTAATATCATACAATCAAAAAAAATTATTGTCAATATTTACTTTGAGAAGTTAAAGTTAAAATAAATTTTTAAACAGTAAAACATTAGTGAAAAAAGATAATATAAAGTTTGGTGTTGAAAGTTACTTAATTTCTAGTGGGACCATGTGTTTGAAAATTATAACAGAAAATATGGCGTGATTAGAGTCATAATTATATTTGTATCTGACTTTTTTAAGAGACATCTCAAACACAATAACAAATGATGTGGGTAGTTTTATCTCATTTTGTAGGAGTAAAGATCTGAGCCATTTCTTTGAGTTCTATCTCAATTGATCCTAATAACAATTTGATATAATATTATACAGTCAAAAAAATTACAGTCAATATTTACTTTAAGAAGTCGAAGTTAAAATAAGTTTTTAAATAGTAAAACATTAGTGAAAAAGGATAGCATAAAGTCTCATTGAACATTATTAAATTTCCAATGGGACCATGTGTTTGAAAATTACAACGGACAATATGAATCATAATTATATTTGTATTTGACTTTTTTAAAAGGCATCTTAGATACAATAATAAGTGATGTGAATGGTTTTCTCTCGTTTTTTAGGATTAGAGATCGGAGCCCTTTTTTTTAAATTCTATCTCAATCGATTCTATTAGCAATCTTATCTAATATCATATAGTCAAAAAAATTAAATTAATATTTACTTTAAGAAGTTAAAATAAGTTTTTGAACACTAAAACATTAGTAAAGAAAGATAGCATAAAGTTTGATGTTGAAAGTTATTTACATTGTAGTGGGACTATGTGTTCGAAAATTACAACAGAAAATATGATGTGATCAGAGTCATAATTGTATTTGTATCTGACTTTTTCAAGAGACATATCAGACACAACAATGAATGATGTGAATGGTTTTCGTACTGATATTATTAAATTAATATTTAAAATCACAATCACCCATATTTATCATAAATTTTGGAAATGTGACCATGCGAACATGTGGGGTTGAACGTCTAGTGATCTGATCACGTTATAATAATTGCGTAGACAAAAAATCTATTCATATTTGCATCTGAATATCATGAAATTTAAGTACAAGATTAAAAGGGTCTGACTGCTTTTTATGTAATTAATACAGGAGCTTTAGTGTACACACCAGCACTCAAGTATTGACTAGCTGTCTAGTTACTATTTACCGGCTATTTAGTGATGGAACAGAGTTGTCTCTGGCTAAAATGTAAACAGAAATTGGTATTTAGTGCTTGTTTCTCCCCCCCCCCCCCCCCCCCCCCCCCCCCCCCCCCTCTCTCTCTCTCTCTCTCTCTCTCTCGGAATGGAAGTCTTCCAAGTTAAATATATATATTTAGTTTAAAATAAAAATTTATGCGTTTTTAATCTCAAACGAAATTTCAATCATTTGTTAAACATTCTACTACCAGACATGTTGTACAAATTAAAAGCGTTCAAAGATAATTGAAATTTTACTTATGGTAAAAGTTAAAACAAATTTATATATACGCTTTAAAATATATTTAATAATTTCCGCATGAATGATCTATACATTAATTATGAATCAGGATTTGAGAATCATGTGGATAATAGTTGTTGGTAGTTGAATATCAGTTTTTTTTTTTTCTTTTTTAATGTAACTTTTTCTTAGACTTTATCCATTAATAATAATATTGATATAATTAAGAGGTCACATATATGTACACATTCGAATTTGCTCCTTTTCTTAATATTAGTTGGGTTATGACTAATAGAACCTAAATAATTTTAAACTAGATATGGACATTCAAATTTACACTTTAAAAAGGTCATATATATAATTGATATTTATTTAGGTTTGATTATTCATACCGTAACTGATATTAAAAAAAAAGTGAAAATTCAATGCTATTATATTTTTACAAATTTTGATATTGATACAATAGAAAAATACTGGCTTATATAATTTTAAATATTGATTCTAATTGAAATTTTAACTGTTAATATTTACTTTTCTTTTGTTGAAAGTAAATTTAGTGTTTTAAAAGCAAAATGAAAAAGAATGCATCATGCTTGAAATGACAAATGATAGGATAAAGTTTGATGTTACTGACCCTTACTTTTCAAACCATGTGGATTCATTTCTGAATAAAATGTGCTAGGTTGCTCTGTGGAATTTTGGTGAATCTCTTATTGACATGTTATTGGTATAAATGGGTCACGATGAGTCATTGCTTCACAATTATTGAAAATTGTTTGTGTATAGAAATAAAGATAACTAGCAAGATAACACAATACTCCTTAGTAGAAGTAGTTGACTATCTTCTTTAATTGTAAGAGTTTGAGCTTGACCATTATTCTATTAAAACACAAGATATGGGTGTGAAACTTCTATTGTACGAATAACTATCTCTTGACTATGGGAGTAGTCATTTAGGTTGCATTGGTAGTCCTCTAATATATAAGTTTATGCATAAATATCCTAATCTTAATAAAACAATGCATGATTTTAAGATTTTGGTCTATTTTAATTATACTTTATTTATATTATTGATATTGCATTACATGCTATGAATGGTATAATTTTAAAATATATCATTCTAATTTATTGTAGTTAAAATTTTTACCATCGAAAAAAGTGGTTTGGTCCAATTGACGGTTATTCCCACCTAGCACACAACTCCAAGTGGTGGGTTTGGTTCACCTGTCTTACTATTATGTGAGAAATTTTTTCATCTTTATATTAGTAGCTCTTTCTCTCCTTTTTGGAATAGAGATCCGAACATTACCTCTTAATCCTATTTTAGTTTATCTTGACAAGATAGTCAAAAAAAAAAAAATTACCGTCAATATTTATTTTAAGAAGTTGAAATTAAAAAAAATATATTTTTTTTTGAAGAAAGTTAAATACTAGTAAGAAAAGATAGCCTAAAGTTTGATGTTGAAAGTTCTTTAATTTCCGGTGGGATCACGTGTTTGAAAATTGCAACGGCAAAATATGGGTGTGACCGGAGTGTAATGGTACTTATATGTGACATTTTTAAGAGACATTCGGACGTAATCATGAATGACATAAATGGTTTTCGTATTGATATTATTAAATTAATATTTAAAATCATAACCACTCATTTTTATCATGAGGGCAAATTGCACTCTCTTTAAGTTTGGCATAATTACGTAAAAATGATGGTATATGAGAACTCACACTAAGATTATTTGAGATTTCAAAAATTCGGTGCAAACCTTCCCTATCATTAATCAATAATAATTAAATCCTAACGGTTAACGATCAAATATTAAAAAAAAAAAAAACCCTACAAATCAAATTTAAAATCAATATTTTATTTACAAAATATATTAATTAAGACCAACATTTTTTAATTAAAACACAAAATAATAATAAAAAATTTTTAAAAAAAGTATTGTTCCCTTCTTATTTATTTATTTATTATTTTATGGTTAGGACAAGTTCAGAGATCAATCAAGACCAAACAAGATTTGATTTTAAAACATAATTTCGAGGAGCGACTTCCATACAGGAATGATCAATCTACATATAACACAATGTGAGGAGACAACCCACATATTTTTATATGGTGGGAGAGAGTATTTATTTTCGCCGATGGTGAGATTGAAACAGGCACCAAAAGCTTCAAGTCA
The DNA here is from genome assembly GCA_019925255.1 of Litchi chinensis. Classification (NCBI taxonomy): domain Eukaryota; kingdom Viridiplantae; phylum Streptophyta; class Magnoliopsida; order Sapindales; family Sapindaceae; genus Litchi; species Litchi chinensis. The sequence continues at coordinate 5,005,458 of CM034462.1, read as the reverse complement.
ATGGCGTTATCACCACGCTACCAACCAACCCTTATTTTCTTTATCCTTGTCTCCCTTATTCTTCATCTTCATTGTCTCTCCACTTCATCGTCATCTACATCATCCATCAACTTCATTATCTCCATCCTTTTCATCATCCTCTTCATCCATCATCTCCCTTTTTAATCATAAATCAACCAGTTCACATCAATTTATTATCAACTTCAATACATCAATTAAAAAAACCCGACATCAATTTAATTAAAAACCCAACATCACTTTTATTATTATTTATAAAAAAAAAAAAAAAAACCAACATCAACCTAGAAACTCTTCAAGACCTAGATTATTGTAGACATCAACCCAGATTAAAAACCCAACATCAATTTTTATTATTATTATTTTTAAAAAAAAAACAAAAAAAAAGCCCAACATCAACCTAGAAACTCTTCAAGACCTAGATTATTGTTGATACCAACCCAGATTTTTAATTAAAAATCTGGGTTTTTAATTGAAAACCCAACATCAATTTAATCTTTTTTTAAAGGAAAAAAAAAAAACAACATCAAAAAGAAAATTCGCATAAACTAGATCACATAAAATCACCCAAATAGTTCATGTTTTTAGTCAATCTTGGCGCTCAAAATTACAACACACAGTTTACTATTTTCGTCCTTTACTAGAAATACTTGGCAATTAGGTTATCTGCAAAAATTTTGAGCCACTATTGCATTTTTTGTTGAAAAAATCTATAGAGTTTTCTATCAAAGCAATGCCAAAAACTACACTGTCATGGTAAAGAAAACCCATTAACACTACCATTATAAGTTTCAAGAAGCTTAAAGAATATAGAAAACACTAAACCCACCTGGTTCTTTCTAATCAAAGACACAAAATGGGAATCATACTCTTACATTCGGCAAACGATCCAAACCCCAAACCCCTATTGAGAAAATCAACTACTCCACCCGCCCACCTGACCCGCAACCCACCACCACCACTAACACCAATGACCTCCCCTCCCTCTCCTCCTCCTCCAAGGCTTGGCTCGACTTTCTTTGAAGGGATCACACCTCCAACTCTTCCAAAACTCACACTGTCGGCTCCCGACCGCCGGCGAAAAAGGAGCAAAATTATGCGCGCCCAATGATTGGGTCGTGGCTCCCTAAGCATCTAACTGGACCGGCCAACAATGACAACGGAGTCATGATTCAGCCACCACAGCCTCCTGTGGAGTCGGTGGCGAAGGATGACGACGAGGAGAAGAATCGATCTCCATATCTGGTTGGAGACCGTCTCCAATCTAGATCTTTTATTTTTTTTAAATCAAAATTTATTTTATTTTTTTATTATTTTAAAATATATAAATTTATTATTAAATTATTTATAACTTATGAATGGCTCATTTTACCCTTTTGACAATGATTGACTAATGATTGGTTGATGGCAGAAAAAAGTTTGTGTTGATTTTTTCGAAACTCAGGTAGCCTCCATGAAAGTTTTTCAAATATCGTCATTTTTATATAATTAAACCAAATTTAGGAGGGTCTGTACAATTTGCCCTTATTATAAGTTTTGGAATGTGACTATGCGGACGTGGGTTGAATGTCTAGTGATCTGATCTGATTGCATTACAATAATTGCATGGACAATAAATCTATTGATAGTTACATGTTAATTATCATGAAAATTAAATATAAAATTAAAAGGTATCTGAATGCATTTTATTTAACTGATACAGACCTCCAGTGTGCACATCAATACTCAATTGTTGACTAGCTGTTTAGTTACTGTTTACTAGCTTTTTAGTGGTGGAACAAAGTTGTCATTGGCTAGAATGAAAAAAAGAAATTGCTATTTAATTTAAAATAAAAATTTATATGTTTTTAATCTTAGATAGAATTTCTGTCATTTTTTTCGTATACGTAAAAGGTTCTACTATGAGACATGTTGTTCAAATTGAAAACTTTCGAAGATAATTAAAATTTTTTTTATGTTAAAAGTCAAAATGAATTTATATATATTAGAATATGTTTAATAATTTCCACTTTAATGATCTATACATTAACTATAAATTAAGATTCAAGAACCATGCAGATAATAGTTGCTAATAGTTGAATATCTTTCCACAGTTTTTTTCTTTTAAAAAAAAAAAAACTCCGTACACCAATAATGATAATATTGATATAGTTAAGAGTCATGTATCTATATACATTCGAATTTTCTCTTCTTTTTAATGTTAGTTGTGGTATGACTAATAGAACCTAAATCATTATAAACTAGATGTAGACATTCAAATTTGCACTTTAGAAGGTCATATGTACTATATACAGTCTTATGAAAGAACTAATACTAACATAAATTGTGTTAATTTGACCCCATATTTTGTGACATTTAAAGGGTAAAATTGAACGCCCACATGTAGTTTGATATTGATTTAGGATCGATTAGTCATATCGCAACTAGTATTTTTTTTTTTTTAAAAAAAAAGTGCAAATTCAAATGCTACTGTATTTTTTTCAAATTTAGACCTTGATAGAATAGAAAAATTATTGCATTACACGTTATGGCTCGTATAATTTGAAATATTCTAAATTGATTCTAATTGAAACTTTAACCATTAATACATATTTACTTTCCCTTGTTGAAATTAAATTGAGTGTTTTAAAAGCAAAATTAAAAAGAGTGCATTGTGTTTGAAAGGACAAAAGACATACAATATACAGTTTGATGTTACTAACCCTTACTTTTCAAACTGTGTGGATCCATTTATAAATAAATCGTGGTAGTTGGTGGAACTCTTATTGATATGTTATTGGTGCAAACTGTAAAGGTGCCACAATGAATCATTGTTTCGCAATTATTGAAAATTGTCTATAGATAACTCGCAAAGTAAACGCAATATCCTTGAGTAGAAATGATTAAGTATATTTCTTAACCTAAAAATATTAAGGGTTCAAGTTCCACTCTCGTTTTGTTAAAACATAAAGTGTGGATGTAAGTCTCTTTCTATAGGAGTAGACATATCCCGAGTGTGAAAGTAGTCATCCATGCCACACCTACGGTTCTTTAACCCGGTTCCAACCAGTGTTGTAAATATCACCGATTATCGATGATTTTTCACCGATGAATTGCTGACCAGCATGCTGATCCGATAACCTTTAAATCGGGAGTCCTACTTGTCGGAGGTGAGTAATCGATCGAGTTGGCCAAATAATCTATCAAACTGAACAAAAATCGGCCATAAAACACCCAAACATCACAAAAAATCCAACAACCACCACACCAAAAAACACACAATCATCGCGAAAAAATCCAACCACCATAAATACAAATAAACATACTTGAGACAACTGTAGAAGAAAGTGTAGAGGAGTTGAGGCCGTTGTCTTTGTTGTTCATCATCATCACCCTTGCTGCATACGGTGCATCTAAACAAAAGAAAATGAAAAGGAAAGAAGAAGGGAAAATGAAGAAGCGCCTGACAGCGTACCTGATCCGGCAGTTGACGTAAAAAAAATCTGATGAGGAGGAGTGAGGTGTCATAGTTGAGAGATGGGAGACTATGAGAGAGAGAGAGAGAGAGAGAGAGAGAGAGAGAGAGAGAGCTAATGATGATATGATTTGGGTTAGTGTAAATATATATAATGAAAAATTATACAAACACCCTTAGGTTTGATAAAATTACAATAATGATTAAGTTTTGGCCTCGATGTTTAAAAAAATATTAGTTTACGTCATCATATTTCAAAAAATAATAATTTTCCCCTAAAATAGTACTCATCGATTAATCATCAAGTAACTAATAAATTGTTAACCGCTGCCTCGCCGGTTGACTATCGATTAATGATTTTTGCAACCTTGGTACCAACCAATTAACGACCTTTTCTAGTTAATGACTTTTGTAAGAGTTCAAAGATTTCAATTCACTTTTATGGACTTTCCAAAGTTGTAAATGATTTTTATAGACTTTTATATAATTCATTTTAAAAGACTTTCATAGACATTAATAAACTTTTATTAACTTCTATAGAGTTTCAATTTAAACAACTTTCAATTTAAACATATATTAACTATGAATCAAGATTCAACAACCATGTAGGCAGTAGTTATTGATAGTTGAATATCTTTCCACAATTTTTTTTTATGTAATTTTTTCTTAGTCTTCATACACTAATAATATTGATATAACTAAGAAGTCATGTATACTATGTACAGTTTTATGAAAAAACTAATATTAACATACATTGTGTTAATTTGAATGCATAGTTTGTGATTTTAAAGTTTAAATTTTAATGTCCACATGTAGTTTGATAATAATTTAGGTTCGATTAGTCGTACCATAACAAATATTTTTTTTTAAAAAAAGTGTAAATTCAAATGCTATTATATTTTTACAAATTTTGACATTGATACAATAGAAAACATACCGCATTATACGTTGTGGCTCATTTTTATATATTCTAAATTGATTCTAATTAAAACTTTAATCATTAATATTTATTACTTTCCCTTGTGAAAGTAAATTGGGTGTTTTTAAAAGCAAAATTAAAAAGAGTACATTATATTTGAAAGGACAAAAATCAATATAAAGTTTGATGTTATTAGTCCTTACTTTTCAAACACTTTTCAAACTATGTGAATCAATTTCAAAATAAAGTGTGGTAGATGGCTTTATGGAATATTGGTGGAACTCTTGATATATTAGAGATGGAGAGAGGTCACAGTGAGTCATTGCTTCATGATTAATGAAAATTGTTTATGGAAAGATAACTTGCATATTGCAAGGTAGGAGGGATATAAACTCATTGGCCTTTTCAATGATTTAATAATGTATTAAGAAGATGGGCTGCGTCGGTGATAAAAGACGTGGAAAGAAACAGTCCACAAGTGTCATGACCCCACTCAATCAATAAAAATATTTTATATTTTGTAACAATTTAATTTATATTAATTACTTACATTTTTACCAATTTTAGGTCACCTATTCGAATTTAGATTATAGTTCCTACATGTTAATACATAAATCATACCTCATTATTGATTATTCTGTCATAATTTTATATGTATTTATATATATATGGTTTTGAGTTGTTGTTTATGAGAATTAAAAGTATTTTCCTGCCACTACAAAAAAGTTGTCTCCATGCCATTTGTTTAATAAAATTTTTAATTATTAAAATATCCATGCATCAAATTTATGAAAAAAGAAAAAGAACATAATTAGACAATTATAAAAATGCCCTTACAAATATTAATACTCTTACAAAATATTTTTATTTTGCATTTTATTATTCTTTCCACAACTCTTTTACACTTTATTATGAATAGCCCGTGGAATTATATTTCTTCATATCCAATCATTTTTGTCAATACATAATCAAAATTTCTTTAAACATATGATTTTATTACATATAAAATTTTCATTTTTTGAAAAAAAAAGAATATATATTTTGTATATACGTTTATTGTTTTATTTTATTCACAAAATTGATGTTTGTTTATACATTAATTTGTAACCCTACTATAGGAGATGTTTAAGTTTCATTCTAATAACTTGTTTTTTGAAAATTAGTACATTTAATTTGCATGAACTTAAAATTTAAAATTTTATTTTAGGCCCCAAAAATAAAAATTCTTGTTGCACCACTAAGTGATAGTGTCTCACACTTACAACTCAAATGTAAAAAAATTCGAGTAATCTTCTCCCCTTCAAAATCCTGTATTTACAGTTATAATTCAAAAAGTAATAATTTAAGAGTAACCTCTATTATGAAAATCATGTCCAACAACTGGAAAAAATTAACATTCTTCTCAACCACCAAAGGTACGAAACATCTCCAACGTAGTTATTACTATCGCACTCCTCGTTGCAGTAGACAACCACCTTGATTGAACCCATTATTCTAAAATTCAATGAAAAAATATTAGTTTTAACTTTTTCACCATATTGACCATGATAACATGTCATCTTATCACAATTAGTTGTCAACTTGTCATGATTTTCATAGTGACTATGACAAGGTGGAAATTTATCACAGGCAATCATGACAAGATGACATCTTGTCATGGTCGTCCCACCTGTTACAAGAAAATTACGTCTTAACCTACAGTGATAGGGAGCTATCATGATTTCTCTCTTGAGTTAAGAGAAATCTCATATAACTTGTAGAACTCATCCTAACCCATCTCTTGAGTTTAGAAAGATGACATGAAAACTGCTATTTTTCAAATTGAAATCTACATTTATTAAAAACCTTTTACAAAAATTCTTGTATATCTCGTTATTGTCTCATAAATTGAATTTTAACAAAATCGAAAATCTATACATTTCTCACGTTAGTTCTTGTACTGAATATATAAAATATTTGGAAAAGATATTTCATCTGTAAAACTATTCTTGAAACACATTTAAGAAATATTATTAATTAAAAATAATATAAACTAATGTGAAATGTTTCTATTTAAAACAATTCATGTAATGATTCATTTTGTAATTACCATGCGACCATTCTCACGATATGCAATAATCTTCACACACCTATAATGGATACCTGAAAAAATAAGTTTTATAAAGAGTGAACACTAACGTCCAATGTATGGATATAATACTTTTTAAAAATAATATTTCTAAATAAATAGGAAATCATTCTCAATGATTTATACACAATCGTATTTGAAAATAAAATTGAATTCAAATCTCGAGTCATAATAAACAACAAATATCTGCATGAATAATTTTTTTATAACTTTAATAAAATATAATATGAAATATTATCTGTATAAACTTATCTAAAAGTAGTAAGAAATTATTCTAGATCCGCTTTATAAAATGTAAACTAGAAAACTATTTACATTTGATAACATAACATAATGTGTGTGTGTGTATAATTTCTTACTAAATAATTTACCAAAATCCCTTGAATAACTCATCAAATTTGCTTTACAAATAATTTCATATCCTTTCTAAAACTCTTTTCATCAAACATCCTATAACATTTTGAAAGCACTTTTTCTTAAAATCTTTTATGTAAAATTGATATTCTGAATCTCTTTTATTACTAATCAAACTCAATAGATAACATTTATAATATAAAAATCTACACCAACTAGTACCTCGGAAATTTTATTAGATATGGTGGAGATAATAAATATCAATGTAGAATGAGGGATAATATTTGTCATACGCAATAGAAACATCATCACACACACAAAGAAAGCATAACATCTGTCATACACGTGTTGAGTGATTCAATAACTTACACATGTGTAGCTTGATCTTTAAAAGGAATGATACTACCTTGGTATTCTGCAAACATTATTACTTGACTTTCAAATCTTAAACAATCTCCATATGTAAATATACATAATTCTCTTTTTGAATATACATATGATTCTAAATAAATAATTTTTTCAAAGCATGAGTCAATAATAATTCTCAAAACATAAAATAAAATTATTTAAAATATTATGAACATTTCTTATGATAAACTAAAACTAAAAACATAAAATTCTAATTGAAATTTCTGATACGAATACATAGCAAATTATCAAGACAAGCGTGAAACATAATTGACAAACCAAACACGTTATTTAAAAGAATAAAGATTTCATTTATAATAAATAATAAAAATTGAAATATAAATAATCATAATTAAATAATTTTGATTAAAAATAAAAATATCCACTAAGATGGTTCCATAGCTTTTATTTTGGTATAATACGAGTTCCTGACTAATTCCTCATAATATTGGATCTATTCTAATAGCAGATTAAACTCGATTTAAAACTTATAAAAAAATTAACTAATTTTTTGAATTTCAAATCTTATTGAAATAAAATTATTTATCTAGATAACTCAGACATCTAAATATTTTGTTCAAGCATCTTGAATTTCTTCTAATTCTCCCAATTATATATATATATATATATAAAGCTACACCACCTCTGTTTCTCTCTTTCAATTTCACACCCATTTTGTCTTTTTCTTTAATGTCCACTGACTCATGCAGGGCACCCACTTGTTTTCTTTCTTTTTGGCTTTTGATCTTTGCATGATACACGTGCCATTTTGACTATTGCTTTTTAAACAACATGCCATTGATTCATTTATTTTCTGCGCATGAGTGTACACGAAACCATTTACTACTTTTTTTTAAACCAATGGGTGCCTTTAGAAATTAATGAGGGTGTATCCAAAACAAGGCTACCTTAATATTATTTGGGCTTGCACTTAACAATTAAGCCTATTTATTGATTTTTATTTGGGCTCAATTAATGTTATGAATCTACTTGGATTCAGGCTTTATATACAATCTCATCTTTCTATATTGAATCATCCAATATAATTGGACTCATAATCACAATTACTTTACACAATTTTAATTAAATAATTTGAATGCAAACAATATTAGAAAACCAAAAAAAAAAAAAAACACAACATCCCTTCGAATTTCTTTCAAAGGTAGCTTTTTCTCCAAAACTTATATTCAAAGTTTTTGCCCTAAACATTTTAATTGAACAAAATGTGTGTTTGTTGGAGATGAAAAATATAAGAAAGCTTTAAGATTTTGCTTGGAATGAAGAAGGAAGAAAGAAGAAGAACAAAGGCATTTGGGAGGGTAGAAAAAAGAAACAAAAACCTAAGGGCAAGATGGTAATTGCACATTAAGTTTGTTTTGGTAATTAAGACTAAGGACAAGAAAATAATTTGGGGGTCATTTGAGCTAAAGGGTACTTTGGTAAATGAGACACATAGAGTACAAACAATTTGTTTGAGGGGTAAAAACAACTTTTTTTTTGGGGCTAAAAACAATTTTTTTTTCTTTGGGACTATGAATTCTTCCCTTATATATTTTATACCACTCTAGGTGTATTTGTTGAGGTATAATCTTACTGTTTTTGATGAAATGATATTACTCAAATAATTATTGTCATGTTAGATGCCGACTCAAATTGCTGATTAGTCAATTTCCTAATTGTCATGATAAGCAAAAAAAAAAGAAAAAGAAAAAAGGTTTTGTTGATTAGTCAATTTCCTAATTGTCATTTTTTAAAATTATTTTTTCTCTCTTTTATTTCAGTATAATATTAAATATATTTAGTTGTTTTAAAGATTAATTAATATAATTATTAATTATTTTTTTAAAAAATAGTCTTTTATATTAATTATAAAATAAATATTATTTTATTTAAAATTGATAATAGTTATATTTATTTTTAGAAAATAATTTAATATGTTAAAAATTAAGTAATTTATTTTAAATATAAATGTATTTATTCTATTTATATTTTTTAGTCTAATTCCAACATCTGCCAAACAAAAGGCTTACTATTTTTATCATTTTCCATACTATACCAAATATATCACAATATTAATTTATTTAATCTTATTAAAATAATTCAATCTAATCTCACGTATCAAGCAAACCCTTAATTAACAAATGAGGAATAATGTTATGTTGCTTAAGCTTTGCTCTTTTTTTTTTTTTTTTTCAAAATATGTAAAAGTTTTGTAATAACAATTTAATTATAAGATAATATATTAGTTACAAGCCAACTTACCATAACATTTAGATAATAAATTTTGGCAAATGTTTAAACAAGCATTACTCTTCAATATTGTGATACATGACCATTATTTACTTATCAAGTTTAATCTTTTGATATCGAGTGGGTCAAAATGCTATCGAAACTTGTCGAAATTAAGTATTACATGAGCAGATGATATATCTACTCCTATAATCTAAAGCTATACATACTCCTACAATCATACATTTTTCACCATTAGTTGCACATGGTTGGACTTAAAATTAACATATGATGAGATTTGAACTTCATCACATGGATAAAGGTATACACCAGTTAAGATAAGAGGAGATAAAGTATATAAAAGAAAATTCAAGCAAATAATACTAAACTTTGCATGACTTTTGAAAGTAGCACTAAACTATCAAAATGAATTTTTTTAGCATCACCAATATTTGCAAACTATAGCTTGCGGACAAAGAATATGAATTATGATCATTTTTGGTCCTGTGTTTGTGACTATACTAAAAGTGCTAATAAATCTATTTCAATAATTTGATGTTGGTTTCACCAAATAACAAAAAGAAAGAAAAGGGTTATTTATTTATTTATTTTGTAGTTGGCTACTGGTTTCATTGGTATCAACACCACAGGCCCACGTCATGAGAGACATTGTTTTATACCCGATGATAATTCTTTTGCCCCCACCAATTTGTGTGGGCAAACCCCCCACCTAGTGTGAGTTGATCCCTCCTGTATAAGAGCAGTTTCTCATATCATACCACTAGTGTCCCATTTTAATAGGTCTCAATTGTATCCTAAGCCAATTCTAGTGACACTTTGTTCTCCCATAAATACACTTTAGACTAACATAGCATTTATGCCACGCAAACCTACTGCCACAACATTATGTGCAACAATCTACAGAAACTTCTAAAATTGGTATAGGACCGCTAGGTCCATCCAGCTCATATGTGGGGTGCTTCCTTGTTGACTCTTGCGCATGTAAACCCCACACGAAATGAAAACCAGAAAGTGCCTGCTCACCTGTTAGGGGTCATAGAAAATAACATAAAAACTGGAAAGTGCGGAAACCAAACAAGAGGATTGGGTTCTTGCATAATTGGTTGATATTGATACCAAATTTTGACTTCCAAGCCATTTCTTTATTGAGGCAGAAACATCTTTGCGGGTTTGGACACTGATTAATTGAGTTTTTCTTATCTTTTAGACATCTCCAACTGGAAGACGTGCATGCATGTCCACAAAAAACCATTCAAGTTTGACGTTTGCTTAACCACTAAACAATATAATTTATGTTATTTAATTCTAACACATCCTCTAATGTGCAAAATCTAACATATCATACTATGAATAAATTTAGATGAAAATAATAAATTAATATTATATAAAATAATCACTAGACTCGAAAATTTAAATTCTCTGCTTATAACCCAAGCGATAATATCATGTTTGTAACCATATATATATATATATATGAACAAATAAGCATTTAGACACAGTTATTCTTCCTGAAAATAGATACGAACAGTTACCATCACAAATTAATGGTTTCTTTCTTCTATGCAAACGCTTCCAAATAAATTTGAATGACAATTTTACAAGAAAAGTTTTAAAATCTTGTGAATGTTGTTCACATGGACATGAATTTCACATTGTATTACAATGGTGTTGCATAGCCTTTCTGTATAATATGTCCCTGCCTAGACACTTCATCTTATGCTTTTCTTTCTTGGAGTTCAAGAAGAAAAGGTGAAAAAACAAACACAATATACTTTCTGATAAAAATTATGTAAACAATTCTATCACTTTGTTTTCTATACATATTGTATTAGAACTACTTATTGTCACACCATGTAAATACTTAGTGTATCCAAGGAAGCTCAGTTTTCCGTCAGAGCTTCTGATCCAATCGTTGAGTAAAGAATAAGCGCCAATATTCATTTCCTGCAGAGTGAATATTAACAGTTCAGTAAATAATCTGGGACTGTATGTATGCATGTATATATAAACAACTAAAGAGAGATGTACTTGTGCCAATTCCTCAACTGAAATGACACGGTTTCCTTCCTGTTCGAAGTGTTCAAAGGCTGTAGTTGCAGTACTTTCCCATTCTTCAAGAGCCTCAAGCTGATATACACTAATTGCAGCAGCACAGAACTCTTCGAACGGCGTTCTTTTATACGAGAGAGGTTTCATCTAATTATTAAAAATGAGAACCGTGGTTAATATCATGATAGAGAAAAGATGATCAGGGAAAATCTTTGTCAAATATCAAAAAGTGTAATGCTTTGTTGTTTTCATGCTTCATTTTTTACTGTTTCTGAAAAGAATAGGTTGATCACGATCTCTAGCCTTTCCTTGTATATTCTGACAATTCACTTACTGTATGTCATGCAAATGCATGTGTAACTTACACGATGGTAATGACAACCTCAGAGAAGAAACCGTAATGTTGGATATGGCAATGAAACTTGGCATTATCTCATTCTTTGTAATAGTTAGCATAAGATGTGTCATTGAAAGAGGCTTTGAGAAGTAAGTATCAAGAAGACTCACCAGAGCTAAAATGTCAAGTATTCTTGCCTCTGTCATGGCATCGGTTACATGTCTTGTCAGAGCCTGCACTTCCCGCAGAATTTACGGTCATGAGAAAGCCTTAGTTAATAAGCAATTCATGTAAAGGTCCAACAAATTCTATCACACGGCAATAACGGGAAAAGATCAACCAAGTTTATAAAACATTACCTATGATGTAAATACTAAACCGAAAAAATACAAAAGAATTAAAAAAAGAATCGCTGATTAACCACTTTAAAGTTACTAAATGAAACAGAGTCATCTCTAGGTTCTAAAAGCTGAAATTCTACTCTAATATACACAAGCTGATCTTCTGTTAAAGTTTTCGAAAGAGCCTGCAACAGCATGATGAAAATTATCAAATAGGTGATTACGGAGGAAGGCAGCGGACACCATAGCTGGAAGTTGGCTGCCTTGCCCCAAAGTCAGTCACTATGAAAATTAGTCCATGAGAATGCCAGATAAAGCCAATCCTGATTCCTGCCTATACATCATGCATCAGCCACCTAATCGTTGATTCAATTTTTTTCTTCTTGGGTTCTTATAACTATCATATATTTCTTTGTTGACCATGAAAAATTAACCAATTACCTTCAATGCTGCACGTTTTAAGGGTGTGCCACGAAGATAAGACTTACCTAACTTGTAGATCAAAATATCCAGAGGCATAGCACGATTTTCATCTAGTAACCGTGGATGCGCTGCAAATATATATACATAGAGGTATTTATCAGTTTCCAGACGTGAATTGATAAATAATTGCTACTATAGGTGAAAATTTAGTCCATAATTTCCAAGAACTGCGTTCGCAATTGTAGATATATCTTGTTGGAAATTGTACTTACTCAGAGCCTGAGCAGCAGTCATCCTTTTCCTGTGGTCCTTGCTCAGAAGCCGTTTCACAAAATCTTTGGCTTCAGGTGACACTGAACGCCAAGGTGAATCATCAAGGTTAGGATCAGCTGTCAGCACAGAATGAAAAATTCCTGATTCGCTGCGGGCCCAGAAAGGTCTTCTTCCGCCTAACAATATATATATACACTATGACACCAATACTCCACATGTCACTATCAGCTTCAACATTGTAAGATCTATGAAATACTTCAGGCGCTACATAGTATGCACTGCCAACTATATCGTTAAGGCGTTGATCTGCAAAATTACGGAAACTGTATGTTTTGTGTGTTCAAGCTTACAGTTGACAACTAATATAACATTATATATATTTTGAAAAAAGGGAATACCGAAATGCATATGAGATGTATCTTTGTGACCTGAGGAAAATAATAGCATTCCACAAGCCGAGTAGCATAACCACAAAACATAAAACTACATCCCCATGTCCATTATAAAACCACCAAATTAAGATATTCTGGTGTTTTATTGACTTATGCTATGATATGCATTATTTTGTGGCTCAAGGACTTCTTTTCCTTGGATGCATAGAAGTTACGCTAAATGCGATAGAGGACGATTTGCTATATCTCACCAAGCAACTAGACTTCACAGAACTTGTGACCAGAAATCAACATGATCTATTAGGAATAGCAAATATAAGGAAACTAATAGAATTGCACATGATCCAGTTCGATAGAACTTAGCTGTGAAAGCATATAGCCGGGTTAATTGGTTCTCCTTGGACCAGAGCACTTATTGTTGCGAGAACCAATCTAAGTTTAAAAAGCTGGTCAAGCAGAAAGTGAGTGATACCTGGCCGAATAAAATCAGATAGACCAAAATCAATAACCTTCAATGGAGCATCATCTTCTCAGTGGTAAAAAGAAATTTCTGCCAAGCAATCACTGAAACGATGACAAACAGTTGGGACATTTTGTTCAGGCTATGGAAGGCAAAATGGTGCACAAGCAAAGGTAATCACCCGTTTATTTTAAAATGATTCTTTTAATGCAATAAATTAGTAGATCAATGAAAAAAAAAAACCCACTTTATATTCATTGTAATATACCTCAGGCTTTAAATCATGGTGCACAACATCTTGAAGATCAAAAAACGAAACTACTCTTAATATTTGAACAACTATTGTTTTAGCATCTTCCTCAGTGTATCTGCCACCTCTAAAACAATGAATCAGAAGATAATATCATCAAACGAAACCCATAAAATTTAGAAGAAAAATAAACACAAACATCAAAATAGCGAAACGTTTTAAAGCATTCTCTTGTACCTTGATAAAATTCTTTCAAGTAATTCTCCACCTTCTCAAACATTCTGATAGAACAAAAGATGCTTGCACGTAAACAACCAGAAAGCAAGATCAACTAAAGGTTCGTCAATGGCAACCAAAAAATTGAACTTATGAAAATGAACAAACAAGTACAGACGTACTCCATGACTATGTAGACGTTATTGGCATCCTCAAATGAATCATAAAATTTGATCATGTGTTTATGCCCAGATAAGGCTTTTAATATTTTCACCTCCCGACGAACATCTTCAATTGATATCGCTGTCCCCATCTCCAAAACGAACAATTGGTTACCTACGATACCTAATGCTTAACAACTGAACTAACTATCCGATAACGTCCTATTACAACAAGTTATCATTCCCAGTTCCGTCCTCAAGTAAATATTTATCTTCTAGCACATGACCAACATCGAACATCAACCTATTAAAACAAAGTTTTTTTCTTTTAAAACAAAATTGCAATACACTATTCAGAGTTTCTGTACCACATCGAATGCTTCACAACTAACCTTTCAGTAATGCCCTCTTATAAGTTATGGTTCATAGTTCCCTCCCTATAAACAGATTTGTATCTTTTAGCAAACTATCAACATCAACTCATCGAAACAATTCAATGTTTTTCCTTTTGAACACGATAAAGAAAACACAACATTCCAAAGTTCAATAGTATAGCACTCCTGAAGTTGATATGTTATGCTTTCTGTTACTACCGTAGTATATGTGTCGGTGTACTTGTGTTAGTTTAGTTAACTAAGGTTATGTTAACTTAACTAGCAATACATTTTGTACAAATAAAATTAGAACACTTGTATAGTGGATTTGGGATGTAAAGAACCAGTATAAAAATTTGCCTTATAGCTTTTGTAAATAAGAGAGACACAAAGAAAGAAAATAAATTGAGATTAGGGGTGAAGAACTGAAAACAACTCTGAACTGGTATATTTGGACTCGTTGTAGAGCTTGTGTTGGCCATCGAACATCAACTCATTAAAACAATGTTTATATATATATATATATATATATATATATATATCCTTTCAAAAACAAAAATGCAATACACTAGTCAAAGTTTCGATATCACATCAAATGCTTCACAATTAAGTAACCTTTCAATAATGCCCGCTTAAAAATTATAGTTCTTAGTTCCCATCCCCTCCCTCCCCGTACCCAACCCCCCTCCCGAGATTTGTCTCTTTTAGCAAAACTGTCAACATCAAGTATTCAAAACAATTCAAAGTTTTTCCTTTCGAACACGAAAAAGAAATACACAACATTCCAAAGTTAAATACTTTTTGTTACTGTTGTAGAATATGTTTTAGTATCTTTAACTTATGTTAGTTTAGCTAACTAAGGTTGTGTTAAGTTAACTAGCGATGTATTTTGTATAAATAAAATTAAAACACTTGAATGGTAGATTTGGGATGTAATGAACCAATATGAAAACTGGTCAAATAGCTTTTGTAAGTAAGAGAGACACAAAATGAAAAGAAATTGAGATTAGGGGTGAAGAGCAGCAAAAACTCCGCTATCCCCTAGTTTAAAAGTGATTATCCTCTGTTTTTTAACATTAAAACTACTACTTTTGTGTGTCCTTTTGGGTGCCAAAAGAAACAGACAACAGATTCTAGTATCAGAGCTTTGAATCAACGAGAAAGAATTGTCAAAAGGTGTGAAAAAGCTTAGGTCTTCAAAGATTCTTCATGGCCAACACAAGCACCACAAGAAGTCCAGATATACTAGTTCAGTAGCTTTATGTACCTATCTTTGATGGAGAAAATTACTGTTTTTGGTTTGTAAAAATGAAGACCATCTTTCTTTCTCTTAATCTATGGGACTTGGCGAAAGATGAAGTTATAGAACCAATCTCAATAACAACACTATAAAAGGTTGAGTCAAGATTATTGAAGGAGAGAAAACAAGGCTCTAGGTAAAATTTAGAAGGAGAAAAAAAAAAGAGCTTTGGTTTTTCCTTTGATCTCAGAGATGGGTATTAAAGGTAATAAACATGGTCACCATCATCATCACCACCACCACCACCATTTGAATTTTCATTGACGTATTCCCCACTTCCATTTTCATCATCATCATGATCATGATCAAGAAAAGTCACAAGTTATATAACATTAAGACATTATTAAGAGGAGAATTATTGAGAGATAATGATGATCTTAAGTGTAGGTTGTGAAATATCAAAAGGGTGGCATCCACATATAATTGTTTCGTAACGGTCTCTTTTAGATATCCACCATATAAAGAATATGTCTTGTTAAAAACTAAACTAGGAAAAAACTCTACGGGGAAAAATCCTAGTAAAGGGGAAAAAATACATTATTCTTGTAGGATTTACGTTCAGAGCCATCTCATTAGAAACTTTACCAGTAAAACCTGGTAAGATAAAAATCTGGTTAAGTTAAAAAGAGTGCAATGCACATATATCCAAAAATAAAAAATATTGTTCTCCTAAAAAATATACAAGTATCACTCTTATAGTTCCTCGAAGATATCAAAAAGTATATTTGATTCCATTCTAGTGTTTTAAAGTTAGTGTAGAAATAAACCTTGTCATTTCCTAGATCTGAACCAAAAACAAAATGATATTAAAAGCCATTTTCTAGTACTAGAAATTTAGAATGCCTATAAGTTCGAGCATTAGCATTAAGTGTCATGAACAAACTGATTTTAGCTGCTAGAATATCATCAAAATGCTACCTTTCAAGGAAGAACAAATAAAACCGTAGTTAATGTCTTGCGTTCTGGGAATGGAAGGTCTGTCAAAATAGGGCATGGGCAGTGCTTTCGGAACCAGTTCCCCTCTCAACCTACTTATTTCTTCCTCTTCTTCCATCTATCAAACAGAAGGCCAAAGTGAAGATTACATATTACGAAAACATAAAAGAAACATCACCTCAAAATCATGCAATTTTCAAGTCAAGTACCTTTTGTTGCTTTTCTCTTTCCATCTTGTATTGTTCGATCAAAGTCATCTTCCCTGCTACCTAATGACATAAAACCACAAATAATCAGTCCCCTCATCAGGAAAATCACCACTATGTTTTACTCTAATGTATACATGCACATGCATATGCAAATAAAAGGAAAGACACCTACACTCTAATATATACATGCGTATGAATATACCTACTTGCCGACAGAAAAAACAGCCTATATATGCCAAATGAACTGCTAAAACTACAAACTAATTAGCTATAGAAGTTTAGTTCCCTATCTGAGCTTCAAAATCAACTATTAGAGCCAGTAATTTCAATCACATTTGTTAGGAGAAGTAGACACGAGGGAATATATATTACTTCTGAAATCAAGTTTCACGGTCTTTATTGTTCAGCAACGTTGGCAGAGCAACAATAGCTCTTATTTCTGCCATAACAGTTGAGTTGTCTCCAAAATAATTTGGCTAACAAAAGCAACCTCAAAGAAAGAATGTGTCAATATTCTGTTCATTACTCTCCTAGAAACCTGTTTCAGTTTCTGCTCCATGTGTCCTATAATTGTTAGCAAAAAAATAGAAAATATGATACACAGCCGTGGCAACTTAAATCAGTCAATCTAACTTAAGATTTTGTTATTTGTCCCGGCAGAATCGGAAACTCTAAACAAACATTTGTCGTCTAATTTAATTGTTACATTGCTAGAGCAAGCTACAATGTAAATCAGGGTAGAAGTTCTAAGAAAAAATTGTTGAAAGAATTAGTAAGTACCTGATGGTCAAAGTCAGTACGCTCCACTGCGTGCACATCACCATGGTGCTTCAGGTCAAAAGACCTATTAATCTCATTAATCAGACACTGAAATTACATAAAACAAAAGCAAGAACAGTCAACCTCATCAATAAGATATAATGAAAATCTCAATTTTATGCGACAAGTGAAAACATGCAAATAATCATATTATTTTATTTTTAATACTTGTTATATCCTCATAGCGGTTGAGGAATGCCACCATATATCCAAAGCATTAATGCAATTTTCTTTCTAACACAAAACTAAAGGAGCTTTTTGTTCCATTTGCGTTTAATAAACTGTCTCACCTCTGCTCCAATGATAAAACCAAAAAATCAGAATGAGTCACTAAATATGAGGTTCATAGTTGTCATTTCAAACCATACAATACATACCTCAGTTCTCAGCTTGAATGTCTTTTGGGAACTGATTCTATGTTGTTTCTTCTTCCATGTTCTTCTTCAATTGATTGAGAAGTCTAAAATTCAAACCAAAAATTACAACTCGAAGAGAAAAAGCACAATGCAAAAAGATCTTAAGTGAGACAGAGAGCTTACATTTGTCCTGCCCGCATTACATTTCTCAGGCAATGGCATTTTCTTCTTTTTACACTTATCCTGATCATCATCAGATTCCTTTGATGATTTGGGTACGGAAAGCAGCTTCTCAAAGACTCACTATTTCTTACCTCTTCAAGCAACTTGTCCGTAGAACTATCCTTGTATAGATTCTCCAATCCACACTCATCTTCACTTTCAAAACCCTTGAGGACTGGAGAAGCTGATGTTTTAAGTTCAGTGTTATTGGATTCTCTATCTGTTAAGTTCAAAGTTAAGAAGAGATCCGAAATGAAGAAGATCACTGAGAGATTGTAAGAGATAGCAACACAGAAGAACAACTGTTAGAGTTTTTAAAAAGATTGAAATGATCAAATGATCAATATAACAGGAAGCAAGAAACAACAAATAAGTTTGCTGTGTAAAGTCCACATTTTATTTATCTGACAGTGTGTTTAAATACAGCAAAAAATAATAACAGAGGAAACGAAAAACAAGGCACTACATGGAACACATTTCCATGATCAACACATTCCTAAAAATTAGCAACTACTACTGACCAAATCAGTTTGAAATAGTCAAACAACTAAGAAATAAAATATATATATATATATATATATATATATAAAATTCCAGCTTGGACAATGTTGCAGCAGCTGAAGCACAACTTCAACAACAACTTATTGGATTTGAGAGAGAAATTATAAGGGGGGTCCAACAAGGTCAGATATCAAAGATTACCAACAGCTTCTTTAAATGAAACTCATGTTTATGGAAGGAAGAAAGATCAAACGGCAATACTTGGTTTGTTGTTGAAGATGGAATCTCCATTATTCCTATCATAACTCCCCAACAACTTGGATCAATCACACTTTTGAAGTATCTTCACCAAGATACAGAGCAATTGACATAGCTTCTGGTTTTCTTTCTTGCGGTAATTCTTTCATTGGCTTGGCTTGGTTTTTTAAAATAGTATTTGTAACTCCCCACATGTCCTGCTGTTCAAACATTTCATAAAATGTGTTTGAGAAGAAAAAATTTGAAAATACTAAAGTGAAAAGGATTAGTATGATGCAAATATTCCTGATGCACATGATAGTCTTAAAATTTTGATATGGAGGCTCCTCATATCTTTGTATACTGAGTTAGAGCATAATATTACTTCTTGCTTTAAATCTGGATGAGAGGCCTTTAAGGGTTGTTGCATGACAATGAACCATATATTTTACTCCTCAGCACAACAGTGCATGTGGCTTTGATGACAAAGCATGATAACAAGATACCATGTTAATTGTTTTCTTGTAAGTGCAATTTGGCCATTCATACAGCGAAAACAAACGACTTCTTAAGTCAACTAGTATTCTTACCTTTATAGTTGGAAGATTCTGTGGTTTTGTTGCAACTAACGTGTTAGTCCTTGACACAACAAGTTATTATGTGCAGAATGCAAAGAAGCAAATACTTGCTAGCAAACATGCCCTTTTCGTTATAGTATAGAAAATTTGATATTCGTAGACTTGATCCGCTATCTAGACATCTAAAATGGTAGACAAATCCAATGACATTTTAGTACATGGTACTCATGAATTTGATTAAATCAACCACGAATAAAATATGCAAATTTTCTTATTACCTTGATTCAAAATTTTATCAATCTGAGTATTTTCAAAGTTCTACAAAGCAAGTGAAATTGAAAAGACTTACTATTTGATAAGCGAAAATGCAAATAAATTAGTGAGTTTTTAATTTTAAAAGCAAAGTACTAGTTCCAAAAACACTAAGCAAAGTATTAGAATAGATGATTGAAGCTATAGAAAATAAGAAGATCAAAGCGCAATCAACTGTTTTATGGTAATAGTAAATGGCCATACTTGAAATAGAAGATGAGGATGAATGAGATTATTCAAAAGATGAGGATGAATGAGATAACCGTCTGATTTCTCATCCTTTGATGCTTCCTCCTTGGGGTTATACATGAATTGATGCAATTTAGTCTCTATTAAAAGCAGATAGTAACAATATTATGTAAGAAAAATGCACTACCAAAATTTCAGCTACCTCAGTCCTGTCAGCCATAGTTGAAAACGCCTCTCACCAGCATGTACAATTCCACATAAACGACTAAACTTAGCAACTGAGAACATAAGCAAAATCCAGTCCTTATCTAAAGGTAACAAAAAACAGCGTAGTTATGATTGCAACTTTACAAAGAATAGCAGCAAACTGAACTGAATTTGAAGAAATCCTTGCTATCTATTGAAAGCTAAACTCAATAATGTACAATAACATCAATTACAAAGGGAAGTTTGGATATTGGTACCTCAACCTTTTTGACAGTAAGATCATCAAAGTTGAGCCAAATCAATTGATTTTGTCCCTTGTGGTTGCCTTCTAATACAGCGAATTTGACCAACATGTTGCTCGTAAGCCAACTTTCATGGTAAATGTAAAAACTTTATGTTATCTTCATCTAGACAATGTTCTTCCATTTCACCTACAAAGGTTTAACTAATTAATGAGGTAAAGAACCATTTAGCACCAAGAGCACCTCAGTTTGGTAGTCAAATAGTCTATTGCTTTCCATTAAAGAAAGACCGAAAAAAAAAAAGGAATTGGCACTAGCCTCACAAGTAGCATCTCACTTTAGGATTCAAGATGTGATGATTTCCATTCAACTCTCCTATTTTATCTTTGTTGATCTTCACTTCCACGCCATCATGTGTAGTCGAAGCAGCTCTTTTACTAGCAGGAAAAGGATTTGGAACTACAGCTCAACCTTGAACCATCTCATAACTTTGCAACGAAGCAACCTTAAAAATGCAAAAATTCACTCTCTAACATAAGCAGAAAGCATTAGAATTTCCAAGTTTCTGTAAAGAAACTACAAAAGAAAAAACTCTTAATATAACACTGCACCACATGTGATCCAGTCATAACAAAACGTCTCTCAACATTAAATCACCAATTAAAACACAAAACCACAAGGAATTTGTTTAGAAGAAGAAAAGTACATAAGGGACTCTTAACTCTAAATAGAATTGGAAAAGATGCCTTACAACTAAAGAGAGGGGAAATCCTTGGCCCTTCGCAGGTAGGTACTTAAACTCTTGCAAAGATGCAATCAGTAGTGAAGTTTGAGTGCGAGGTCATCCCTATCTCCTCTTGGAAAGAATTTGCATATGGCAAAATTAATTTTAAACGCTAAACAGAGATAAACAACAATGTTAAAAGCTTTTGGACCTTCAAGAACAATAAAATTAAAGTCAAATTAGTTTAATACATTGGTCTTCAAGGAGGTCCAAGAATCTTGACCATACCACCTTCCATAGGAGCAAGCATACCTCCTGCATATGAAATTGTCTTGAAATTTTGATATGGAGCCTCGCATCTTTGTATGGATTTCCATGAAAGAACTGAAGCAAAATATTACTTCTTGTTGTGAATTTGGATGAGAGGTGTCGACGTTGGAATTCAGTCGACGAGTAATCAATACCCAATACCTGCAATCAATGTGAGAAAGCACAAATACCAAGAAAAGACAAAGACAGAAACAGAGGATCAAACGAGGAACAAGGAGCTTTTACGTGGTTCGGCAATAATTGGCCTACGTCCACGACTGTCTGTCTCTTAATCTCTGCAGAGTGACAGTATATTATTGATTATTCTCTCTGATTCTGTTTACAATGTTCTTAATCCCTATTTATAGGGAAATAGGCGTTACAATTCTGGTTTTAGTAAATCAGGAAAAGAATCCTGAATTAATTACATTCCTCAAACAATTGGGAAAAATAAGAAAAAGAATTGTAAATTAATTATACTTCATAATATGTTTAGATAATATTAGGAAATTACTATAATTATCTTAACATAAGGCTGATTTGAATTTGATTTTGAATAGATCTCTATATTTGATGAGGGAATCACGGTTTGACTGGGTACTTTCCATATTCGGAGAGAGAATCATGGTAGAACTTGGTAACTACCTTTTCTAGAAGATACTGTACTTATTACGTGTCTGAGCGAGCTGACGTGTCATGGTGAGCTTCGAGCTCGAGCTCGCTGAGAGACGAGCTGCGCAAGCGGCGAACTGCGACCTGACTATATTTATAAGTCTGTTGATGCCAGCTGGAAAAAATCTCTTTAAACAAACTGGAGAACTTGCTGGGCTTAAAGTCAATACTGGGCCTCGTCTGATGGGCTTTGACTGGGTTGACCCTTCTGGGCCTGAAATGGGCTTAAATTGGACTTTTACCAGCCCAATTAATGAGTCCAAAAAATACGTATAACATTAGCCCCGCAGCTCTCAGTTCGCTTCAGCGAGCTGGGAGCTTGAATTACTGGTAAAAGTTGGCTTCCTTGGCACGCTTACTTTTGTAACTGCCTCTGTGCACTTTCAAATTCCACCTTTTCAGTTGCGACACGTGGCAATCATGCAGGTGGTAACTGAAGCGACGTCTGCACGTCCTTTACACGCATATTTAATGCGCACGTCCTTCAACTGACGCCTGCATGATTTCCAAATCCGTGCTTCACGCTGCACCATCAGATTTATGACGGTTATATTTTTCAGAGATCTGACGGTTGGGGCTCACGCTTGCTTGTCTATATAAATCGATGGCCCCTTTTCATTTTCTTCTTTCATCTGTCATTTTCTTCTAAAGCAAACAAGTATTCAAGCTTTCCAGCAATCAGGACCTACTGCCTTTTCACGAAATCAACATCCTTACTCGTCGTTTTCCATTTCTTCAACAGTTCAAGGTAAGACAAACTTTCTGCTCTCAGTTTATTCAGTTTCACCACCATTGTTGCCCCTTCATTATTTTGAGTTATAACGTTTCTTCTTCTGATTCAATCTGGTTTTTAACTCGTTCAGATGTCTTCGAGCGGAACTCGCAAAGAAAATGTTCCAAGTAGCGCAACTCGCGATCATGATGCACTTGCTCGTCACTCCACATCGCTGAAACGTCCTGAAGTGGAAGGACTTGTCAAGCAATTCCACATCCCTTTTGGTTGCCGCATAATATTACCTGATTCAAACAATCTTGCGTGTTATCCGCCCAGGGGATTCATCGCCGTTAGCACTCAGCATCTCGAGCAGGGGTTGCGGTTCCCCGTTCCACCGTACTTGATCGCATTTCTTAACAAGGTCAAGCTCGCGCCATTTCAGTTGACTCCAAACTCTTATACGCAGCTGACCTCGCTAGCTGTGGCCTTCCTTAGAAACGGCCTTCATGCCCCTACACCGAGGATTATTCAGCAGTTCTACTCCTTCAAGGCCCTGAGCGTGGGAGAAGGAGAGAAACCAGACGGTATTTACTATCTCACAGCCCGTCAGTCTCCATATAAAGACCTTTTGCCCAAAGGAGAAGCGAAAGGCAAATCCAACGTCGGGCCGTACAAAACGAGCTGGTTTTATATCTCGTGCCCATCTCTTGCAGATCTCCGCAACTTCAGCTTCGTCCTGAAACCAGGTATTCATAAGAAAATTAAAGCGAGCTGATTTCGTTTTGTATCTTCATTACTATCATTTTTTGATCATTTGCTGTGCAGCGCTGAAAATGGACGAAACACCCCTTAGTGGCGGGGAGGAACGAGCTCTTGACCAGCTCGCCAAATCGGAGGACGCGGGCATCAGCAGCAGATTTGATGATGCTATTCTTAGAGCTTACAGCCTTGCTCCTTCTAAGGAATCCCTTCTTCTGCGAGCTGAAGAAGATATAGGCAAGATGAGTGACAGGCCTAGACTTCCTTCTGTTTTTGAGGTTCCAGTCCAGGATGCGTCTGCCTCCCGACCTCCACAACCAGTCTCTTCCTCATCAACGGGTGACACTCGCTCACCTTCTCCAGCTCGGGAGGCTTCTACCTGAGACGCTCCTGCTCGCGCCTCGTCTAAAGCAAAATCATCATCAGCTCGCACTCCAACGAAGGCGAAACCGTCTTCAACTCGCACCTCCTCAAAGGGTGCATAAAAAAAGACTTCTTCTTCCGTTCCTGCTTTAGCTCAGACAGGATCAGACCCAATCCCTGCAGCCCCTGTTGTACAAGTCGACTCATCCTCTTCTCCACATCACACATCAACCCCAGGGGTTTCGCTGCCATTCCCAGCTCGTGTTCCAGCTCCTGTTCCTTCTTCTACAAAACTTCCAGCCAACAGGAGGAAACTTTCTCTTATGAAATCTCCTCCTCCAGAGCGACCTACTACATCTCCCGCCTCCTCGACTCTTTCAGCAAAACGGCCTACTGAGGCCTTAGCCGCTCCAGCGGCCCCTTCAAAACGCTCAAAATCATCTGCCGAGGACCAGGCTCCCGTGGTCGCTGCTTCCAGTAAAGTGCCTATTGCTGCTGAGAAACAGGTCGCTGCTCCTTCCCTCGCTGCTCCCAGCGAAGTGCCTCCTATTGTTGGCTCCTCTGGTCTTCAACCAACTCCAGCTTCTAGCTCGCTGCCTGGTAAAGGTGATGCTCCACCCCAAGTTGCTTCGCAGGAAGCCCAAGCTGGCCCCAGCAAAAGGGCAACTAAACGCACCGTTCATGTACGGCCTACTGCTACTTGGGACGGCGAACGTGATATCCCTGAAGCTGAGAGGACCCCCTCGCCAACGAAACCAACAGTTGAGGTCGGGTCTGGGGGAAGATATTTGACCTCTTTCCTTGACAACTGGGATACGATCATGCTTAACCACACAAATGTCTTGGAGAATAAATATCTTAGGGGCGAGGATCTGGATGAGTTCGTAGCTCGCCATTCCATGCTAGTAGGTCATTTTCGCTTTTATGCCGTCCTCTTTTCTTTTTCGGTTGCTAACTTATAATATTTTCAGGGTGCTCTTGGCGCGATGAAGCGGAGAAGGCAGACAAGGGCTACAAATGATGCCATAAGGAAACTGGAAGACGAGCTGGAAGAGGCCAAGGATGATATAGCTCGCTTGACCACGGGCAGAATAGAAGGTCAGGAAGCTCAGATTGCTAAGGCGAACGCTGCAAGTCAAGCCTTCGAGGAAGCTCTAAAGAAGATGGAACACGAGCATATCATGCTAAGAGACGAGCTTCTCAAGGTGAAAGAGGACCTGAGGCAGTCCGAGCAGCGAGCTGAATTGGACGAGCAGATGGCTTCAGCTGCAGAAGAAAAGGTCGAAGTGCTTCATCGTCAAGTTGAGACTGCCTTGGCGCGGGCTGAAGCTGCTGAAAAACAGGCTGGGGAAGCCAAAAAACGAGCTGATGAAATGGGAGCTGCAGCTAAGAGTGCTGAGGAGGCTGCAACCAAACGGGCTGAGGAGGCTGCAAACGTGGCTAAGCGTGCCGAGGAGGCTGAGCATCGAGCTGAGGTGCTTAGGCAACAGGTGGCGGAGGCCATTCAGCAAGTTGAGGCTGAAAAGAAGCGAGCAGAAGCTATTCAGAAAAATGTTGAGGACGTTAACCAGCTTGCAGACAATGCCTTCGAGGAGCTAACAGCCTTCAGGGAGCAGGCTGCCTGAGAATTGGAAAGGCAAATTGCAGATGCAAGGGACGAGGCTGAGGAAAGAACAGGTCGTGATTTTCTCTTCACATTATGGACGTCCCACCCAGAAATGGATTTTTCTATCTTTGGGGACATAGGTCTTGAAATTATTGAAGATTTTAAATCACGAGCCACCTCGCCCTTGGCTGGTCCAATCCCTTCAGAGCATGCTCCTGGCACGTCCTCCCAGGCTGAGCCCATTACTTCTTCGCGCAAAGCATCTTCAACGGATCCAGGCCCTTCAGCTCGAGACTGAAAATTTGTTTTTCTTTTTTACTTCTATTTCTTCAGCTTTATACTTATAGCCAATTCTCATTTTTAATGAAACTTCTTTCATTACTCTTCCTGTGTTTGAATGTATTTAATTTACTAACATATTTCATGCCTTTCATCTTTAGAGTTACCATATTCCTTGCGAGCTGATTGTCAATGAGCTTTAAATCAAAGTAATTGCCTAATCCAACAATTAATAAAATTTGGTAAGTAACAGTAATTGAAACGTTAAAATTTTGACGAGCTATGCAGAGGCACTCAACCATCTGCCTTTCAGACTCTTTTGGCGAGCTATGCAAAAACACTTAGTCACTTTGCTTTTTAGGCTCTTTCATTTGTAGCGAGCTATGCAGGGGTCGTCACCTCACCTGCTTTTTAGGCTCATTAGGCGAGCTATGCAAGGACACTTAGTCACTTGCTTTTTAGGCTCATTAGGCGAGCTATGCAAGGACACTTAGTCACTTGCTTTTTAGGCTCATTAGGCGAGCTATGCAAGGACACTTAGTCACTTTGCTTTTTAGGCTCTTTCATTTGTAGCGAGCTATGCAGGGGTCGTCACCTCACCTGCTTTTTAGGCTCATTAGACGAGCTATGCAAGGACACTTAGTCACTTGCTTTTTAGGCTCATTATTTGTTCTTTGAACTGTTGAGTCCGGAGCCCGTTAGCCTGGTGAGGAAAGTTGAATCAAAAACAGGGGAAGAATGGAGCTATCATTTACAATTAATCCACATTACAAATAATGAAAAACTTATTGATAATAAGGGCGGAGATGCTCGGCATTCCAAGCTCTGGGGACTTCTGCCCCATTTACATTAGCTAAGCGATAAGCTCCATTTCCCAAGGCTATTTTGACAACATATGGTCCTTCCCAGTTAGGGCCTAAGGATCCGTCACTTGGCTTGCGGGCTCCTGGTAGAATGAGGCGTAAGACTAAGTCTCCCTCATTGAATCGGCGAACCCGAGCATACTTGTTGTAGTACCTCGCTATTCTTTGCTGATAAACAGCTACCCTTAGCCTGGCCGTTTCCCTATGTTCTTCAAGCAGGTCCAGGTTTGTTGCAAGTAGCTAATCATTGTCATTTGGATTGAAGGTCGCTCTTCTTTGCGAGGTGACTTCAAACTCAGCTGGGATCATAGCCTCCGATCCGTATACCATTGAAAATGGGGTCTCGCCAGTGGAGCTGCGAGCTGTGGTTCTGTAGGACCATAATACTTTTTGAAGCTCATCTACCCATGCTCCTTTCTTTACTTCCAGTTTCATCTTCAGGGTCTGCTTGATGATCTTATTCACTGCTTCAACTTGGCCATTGGCTTGTGGATGATCCACTGCTCAGAAGCTTTTAACGATTTTGAGGTCGTTGCAGAACCTGAGAAACTGGTCACTAGCGAACTGGGTCCCGTTATCGGTTATAATCTGCTGTGGGACTCCGAATCTGCAAATAATGTTGCTCCATACAAACTTCTCAATCTTTGTTGTGGAGATTTCAGCTAGCTCCTTCGCTTCCGCCCACTTGGTGAAGTAATCTACCGCGACCACCGCATGTTTGCATCTTCCCCGCGCCATTGGTAGAGGTCCAATCAGATCCATCCCCCAGATAGCAAAGGGCCATGGGCTCACCATCTGTTGTAGGTAAGCAGGTGGAGCTCGTGGAATATGAGCAAATCTCTGACACTTGTCGCATTTCTTTACTAAATTGATGGCGTCCTGCCTCATGGTGGGCCAGTAGAAGCCTTGCCGAAGTGCTTTTTGAGCTAGAGACAGCCCCCCAGCGTGGTTCCCGCAATGGCCTTCATGTATTTGCCTTAGTACTGTTTCACATTCAGGACCATCAATGCATCTTAGCAGTGGAGCTGAGAACCCCTTCTTGTACAGCGCGTCGTCATAGATGCAATACCTGGCTGCTCTAGCTCGAAGACGCCGAGCTTCCAGCTTGTCACGAGGTAGCTTTCCATCCTGTAAATAGCTGAGTATCGAGCTCATCCAGGAGTCAGGCTGCACAATGATGGCCATTGTCACATTCTTTTCCTCTGTACTTGGAGCTGGTAGGAACTCAACTGGGATTGCCCCAAGGAAATCTGTATCTCGTGTGGTCGCGAGGCGAGCTAGCGCATCAGCATGCGAGTTCTGAGCTCGCGGGATCTGTTTCATTTCGTACTTGTGGAATGCACCTAGCAGCTCGTGAACTTTCTGGAGGTAGAGGGCCATTTTTGGTCCCTTGGCTTGATATTCCCCCAATACGTGGCCGACAACGAGCTGCGAGTCACTAAAGATCTTCAAGCGTTCAGCTCGCATCTCCTTAGCCAGACGTAGACCCGCGAGCAGGGCTTCATACTCAGCCTCGTTGTTTGTTGCTTGAAAGCCAAACCTTAGGGCACAAAGGATTTTGTGGCCTTCAGGACTAATCAGTAGAATTCTAGCTCCAGCCTTCTGCTCACTGGCTGATCCATCAACATATAGCTCCCAAGCCGGACCTTCAGAAGACTCAGCTTCATCATCCACAGATCCTGTAAACTCCGTAATGAAGTCTGCTAGAGCTTGAGCTTTGATAGCCGTCCTTGGCTTGAATTGGATGTCGAACTGTGCGAGCTCCACTGCCCATTTCAACAAACGTCCTGAGGTGTCTGCTTTCTGCAAGACTTGCTTCAACGGATACTTGGTGAGAACTTCAATTGTATGAGCTTGGAAATAAGGTCGTAGCTTCCGTGATGCAATCACCAGGCAGTAAGCTAGTTTCTCCATCTGCGAGTATCTGGTTTCAGCATCCTGTAACTGTTTGCTCACATAATAGACCGGAAGCTGCGTCTTGTCTTCTTCCCTCACCAGGGCGGCACTCAGAGCCTGCTTTGACACTCCCAAGTATAAGATCAGCTTTTCCTTTTCTTTGGGCTTGGAAAGAAGTGGAGCTCGTCCCATATACTCCTTCAACTGCTGGAAGACTACTTCACATTGCTCAGTCCACTCGAAGCTCTTTGATTTCTTCAGAATGTCAAAGAAAGGGACACACTTGTCTGTTGCTTTTGAAATGAACCTACTCAATGCTGCGACCTGGCCATTGAGGCTCTGTACGTCCTTTACCCTGGTAGGCGACCTCATGTCAATCAGTGCTTTAATCTTCTCGGGGTTTGCTTCAATTCCCCTACTATTGACCATGAAGCCCAGGAACTTCCCAGAAGCTACTCCAAATGCACATTTAAGCGGATTTAACTTCATCTGGTAACTCCTCAGAATTTGAAACATCTTTCCCAGATCGCTAACATGGTTACCGATCTGCTTGGATTTCACCAGCATGTCGTCAACATAGACCTCCATGGTCTTTCCGATCTGTTCTTTGAACATCATGTTCACCAAGCGTTGATAGGTCGCTCCAGCATTCTTTAAACCGAAGGGCATCACCTTGTAGCAATATAGCCCCCGATCAGTCATGAACGAGGTGTGCTCTTCGTCTTCGGGCTTCATTGGGATCTGGTTATATCCCGAATATGCATCCATAAAGCTCAGGAGCTCGTGGCCAGCTGTAGCATCCACGAGCTGATCTATTCTTGGCAGGGGAAAACTGTCTTTGGGGCATGCTTTGTTTAGGTCGGTGAAGTCGATGCAAGTTCTCCACTTCCCGTTTTTCTTTTTTACTAGTACAGGATTGGCAACCCAGGTCGGGTAGTAAGCTTCTCTGATGAACTTATTAACCAGAAGCTTGTCTACCTCTTCTTTTAGTGCTAGGTATCGTTCCCCTGTCATTGCTCTTCTTTTCTGACGAACTGGCTTGAAATGAGGATCAATATTCAGCCTGTGAGACATTACCTCTGGATCTATTCCCACCATGTCCTCATGATTCCATGCAAACACGTCCAAGTTCGCCTTCAGGAAGTCAGCGAGCTGGATTCTTAGCTCCGGAGTTAATCCCCTTCCCAGCTTCAAGCATCGCTCAGAATCTACCTCGCTGACTGGTACATCTTCTAACTCCTCAATTGGACCGGTAGCTCGGTCTGCATCTACCTCGCGAGGGTCCAGGTCGTGACTGACTCCCTTCTCGATCATAGCTCGTGGCTCGACTCTTGAGACCACGTTCACCTTCTTTCCTCTTACACCCGTCTTCACAGCATCTTCATAGCAACGACGAGCTAGGTGCTGTTCTCCTCGAACACATCCGATGCCATTAGGAGTTGGGAACTTCACTGTCAGAGTTCTGGTCGAAGTAACCATGTCCAACTCGTTCATAGCAGGTCTTCCGAGGACCACATTATACGCTGATGGGCAGTCGATTATCAAGAAGTCTGTCAAGGTTGTTGCCTGACGACCTGCCTCTCCCAGAGTCAATGGCAACTTAATCTGCCCCACTGGTACCACAGCATCTCCAGTGAATCCAAAAAAAGGCTCCGGGGATGGTTTCATTTGCTCTGCTCGCAGCCCCATTTGGTCGAAACAACTCCTGTACATCACGTTCACCGAGCTCCCGGTATCAATCATGATACGCCTAACTTCCGCATTGCTAATTTTAGCTCGTACAACGAGCGCGTCGTTATGAGGCCAGACCACTCCTCTAGCATCTTCGTCCTTAAACACAATCTCGTCTGAGGTCGGTTTTGCCCTTTTTGCAGGTCTTTCGGATCCATAGAGCTGAAAAGAATGATTCGCCTCTCGGACATACCTCTCATGCGATCTATTGGAATCACCTGCGATATGAGGGCCACCATAAATGGTAAAAATGGTCCTTATCGCCGGTTCGTGGTCTGGCTCGGAAGCTCGTTGGGGCTGTTGCTGATGTGTTGGCTATTGCTGTTGAGGTTGTTGTTGGTGAGGTCGCTGGTCAGCAGGTCTTGCCACATATTCTCCCAGGCGACCTCGCTTGATCAATTTCTCAATGGCGTTCTTCAATGCCCAGCAATCTGAGGTACTGTGCCCGACCTCATTATGATAGGCACAGAACTTGTTCTGATCTCTTTGCTGAATGGGAGCCCTTATAGGACTGGGCCTCCCGAAGTCCTCCTTATTCCGCTCCGCAGCGTAAATCCTGTCCGGTGATGTCGTCAGGACGCTGTATCCTTCCTGGCGACCCCAACGCTGAGGTCGCTCATACCTTGGCTCTCTCCTCGCTCTTTTGGCGATCTGATTACTTGAGCCATTATTCCTTCATTCTTCGTTCCTGCCATTGTTTCTCCTCTTTGGCTGGCTGGAACTGCCCGCTTCGTTTTTCTGATTCTGCTTTTTCGGGCCGAAGGTCTCTTCCCATCTGATCTCTTTCGCAGCTCGCTCGTAGAACTCTCCCAGATCCTTCACTGGGGACTTGTAAATACTCTCGTATAACTTTCCATCCTTGCGCAACCCAGCTGAGATCGCTGTCAGTATGCTTTCATCTGATGGATGCTCTACATTTGCGACCTCGCGTCTAAACCTGGTGATGTATTCTTTCAATGATTCAGCCTGACGCTGAAAAATCGTAGCTAGGTGGCAGAATGGAGCGAGCTGCCTTCTCAGTGCCCTGTACTGACCAACGAACTTCTGTTGGCACTGCTCCCAACTTCCTATGCTGCGAGCTGGGAGATTCTTGAACCACGTCCTCGGAATATCCCCCAATGTAGCGGGGAATACTCGGCATTTCACCATCGGACTTCCTGTCTGCAGGTCCATCTGAACGTTGAATGCGTCTAGATGGTCATATGGGTCACTGTCCCCATTGTACTGCTGAATGGTTGGCATCTTGAACCTTGGAGGGAGAGGCTGTGTCTCAATCTCCCTTGTGAATGGGGTCCTATCTCCGTAGAGCCCACGCTGCTCCAGAACTCCAGGTCGCGCTTCCAACTGCCGGACCCTTCGGAGGAGCTCCTCTACTTGGGGGTCTCGGAGCTCATATCTCCTCCTGTGATCATGACTTGGAGCCGGATGTTCAGGGTCATACCTTTCGTCTTCCTCAAATTGGTCCTCATGATGATGGGACCTTACCTGCTGCCCATCCACTTCATTGACATAACGAGCTACGGCTCGGACTCTGCCTTGGCCAACTTCTATCCGCTTGTTTCCATCCTGACTCAGTCTTGCTACCAGGCTGTCAGGACGTGCGACCTCCCTTTCGTGTTGAACAGGGTGTCTTCCGGCCCTCGAACGCGCATTAGATGAGCGAGCCGAGTCTGCAGGTCGCGGGACTTCCCTTGTTAACCTTTCAGGTCCTCGCGCCGTTTCAGGAAGCTGGGGCACTCCCGGTGGTGCCTGAACTTCCACCCTAGTCACGTTATGAGCCTGGGCCTGCACCAACATGTTGACGGCTTGTGTGAGCTGTCTAACCCTGTCCTCCAACGCTTCTTGCCTCTGCAACAACGCATTCTGCCCTTCGGCCATCTGGGCGACTGGAACCGTTTGACGGTGAGGCAGAGGAGGGATGCCTGGCGCAGCCCCGAGTATCTGTCCTTGGGACGGGCCTGCTGCATGCGTGGTTGCGTCTTGCCCAGGCTGTAAGTTCTGTTGAGATTGGTTCATATGACTTTCCGCCTGGTCATCATCTCCAAGGAACCTGTTTGATCTAGTCTTTGCCATATCGTCAGAAGTTGATGAACTGAGATGAAAAAGATTGCAGTCTGGGCCCCTCCTTCTAGCGCCAAAATGTCGACGTTGGAATTCAGTCGACGAGTAATCAATACCCAATACCTGCAATCAATGTGAGAAAGCACAAATACCAAGAAAAGACAAAGACAGAAACAGAGGATCAAACGAGGAACAAGGAGCTTTTACGTGGTTCGGTAATAATTGGCCTACGTCTACGACTGTCTGTCTCTTAATCTCTGCAGAGTGACAGTATATTATTGATTATTCTCTCTGATTCTGTTTACAATGTTCTTAATCCCTATTTATAGGGAAATAGGCGTTACAATTCTGGTTTTAGTAAATCAGGAAAAGAATCCTGAATTAATTACATTCCTCAAACAATTGGGAAAAACAAGAAAAAGAATTGTAAATTAATTATACTTCCTAATATGTTTAGATAATATTAGGAAATTACTATAATTATCTTAACATAAGGCTGATTTGAATTTGATTTTGAATAGATCTCCATATTTGATGAGGGAATCACGGTTTGACTGGGTACTTTCCATATTCGGAGAGAGAATCATGGTAGAACTTGGTAACTACCTTTTCTAGAAGATACTGTACTTATTACGTGTCTGAGCGAGCTGACGTGTCATGGTGAGCTTCGAGCTCGAGCTCGCTGAGAGACGAGCTGCGCAAGCGGCGAACTGCGACCTGGCTATGTTTATAAGTCTGTTGATGCAAGCTGGAAAAAATCTTAAACAAACTGGAGAACTTGCTGGGCTTAAAGTTAATACTGGGCCTCGTCTGATGGGCTTTGACTGGGTTGACCCTTCTGGGCCTGAAATGGGCTTAAATTGGACTTTTACCAGCCCAATTAATGAGTCCAAAAAATACGTATAACAGGAGGCCTTCAAGGTTGTTATAGCACATATCCAAAATCAGTCGTATATTTACTGCTCAGTATAACAATACAGATGTCTTTGATGACAAAGCATAACAAGCTACCATGTACCTATATTCTCTTTGAGCAAACTTGCCATTTAGATACTGAAAATAAACAATTATTCAAGTCAACTAGTATTCTTACATTTATAGTTGAAAGATTCCCTCATTTTGTTACAGCCGATGTGTTAGTCCCTGACAACAAGTTATTCTACGTAGAATGCAATAAAGCAATTTTTGGCTTGCAAATATGCCCATCTCCATCTCCTCACGACAAGGAAAATTTGATACTTATCAATTTGATTCGCTTTGTAACTGAAATTGCAATGACATACTATCTAAAAAGCAAAAATGCATATTAGGCTTTCGATTTAAAGGTAGAGAACCAATTTCAAAATCTTTGATAAGAGTATTGAATAGATTATTAAATTAAGAAAAAAAGAGAAGATGAAAATGTAACAATTTGTTTTAATGTAATAAATGGACATATCTGATTTGATGTAACTAGTACTCTAAATTCCTCATTCCTTAATTCCTCATCTTTTGATGCTTCCTTCTTCATAGTGTCAATTGTTTTGATGCTTCCTCCTCCATTATTTTGTCTATATTAAAATCAGATAGTAAATTTTCGAAGATTTTAGGTACAAAAATGCACCACCAAAATTCTAACATATGCACTCCACCGCAGGTCAACCAGCCATAGTTGATAACATCTATAACCAACATGTTCAAACAATACACATATGACTCTAACTCAGCAACTGAAAACAAAACCAAAATCCAGTTTTTTAGCAGAAGATAACAATATACATTTTTAGAGATGATTGCAACTTCATAAAGAATAGCAGGAAACTGGATTAGATTTGAAAGAAAATTATGCTATTTGCCGAATGGGCACAACACTATAGAATAACATCAATTAGAAACTGTAGTTTGGATTTTGGTACCTTAACCTTATTGGATAATAAGATCAAAGTTGATGCAAATCAGTTGCACAACTTGCAATTTTTTATATCAAAAAATTGTCTTTGTCTCTTGTATTTACCTTCCAATATGGGGAATTTGATAGACAAGTTACTTCCAAACTAGCTTTCATGGAAAAAGTGAACATTTTCTGAATCCATCTAAATACACCATTTCACCTACAAACATTCAACAAATCAATGACATGAAGAATCATTCAACACCAAGACCACCTCACTTCAAGATCCAAATAATCCATTGCTTTCCATTAAAGAGGATAGAAATAAAAAAGAGAAGAAAATAGCAATGGCCTCACAAAGAGTATCTCACTTTGGGATTCAAGATGTTATGCTTCTTTATTCAAGTCTCCCATCTGATCATTGTTGGTCCCCACTTTTATGTCATCACATGCAGTTGAAGAAGTTCTTTCACTAGCTGGAAAAAATTTTGGAACTTAACTTCGTAGCAAGGCCAACAATTTTGCAGCAAAAGCAACCTTAAGAAAGCAAAAATTTCAATCATCAATATAAACAGGAGTACTAGAATCTCGAAGTTCCTGTAACAAAAACAAAATTGCAAAGTATAAAGCTGCACCTTTATATGATATGGCCATAGCAGAACATCTCTCAGCAAGATTAGTGGGTAATACTTTTGTTGACCAAGCAAAATACAAATAAGTTATTGGGTATTCAATACATTAAAAGAGAGCATTGGAAAGGAGCATTGAAGTAATAATAAGTGTTTTGCTATTTTAAAATAGCAACGACCTCAAGAACAACACTTCATTTTGGGATTTAAGATGTAATGTTTTGTTTAACTCTCTTGTTTGTTCTTTGCCAGTCCCCACTATTATGTCATCACATGCAGCTCTCAGCAGCTCTTTTATTAGTTGGAAAAAGTTTGGAACCTAACTTTGTAGCAAGGCCAATACCTTTGCAACAAAACAACCGTAAGAAAGCATAAATTCAGTCATTAATATAAGCAGATAGTATCAGAATCTAGCCGTTTCTATAATAAAAAGAAAATTCCAGAATATAATGTTGCATCTCATATGATTCAACCATAGCAAAACAGTTCTCAACATATTATCACCAATTAAAATACAAAACCACAGAAACTTCTCTAGAAGAAAAGAATAACATCACGAACTCTTAAGTTCCAAGCCTCTAGGAAAGATGAGTGTAAGAATTAGAATATGACGAACATTCTTCCCAAACAGATGTACAGATGCTTTGTGTTGATGATCTTGGATGTTGCTAAGATGAAATGGTAATCCAAGCTTCTAGGCATTAGTTGACATCATGGAGTTCAAGGTCCCTCTATAGTAACAATATGATGATTAAACATAGCTATTATGGTCAACAAATATGGATAACAAAGGAATTGCGAAAAAGCAAATGAATTTTTTTGGGAAGATATAACATCATATCCTACATTTTCTAGGCGTTGATGTGGTGATGACAAATATGAATAATCACAACACCACACGTAAATATAATGAATATGAAAAACTTACCAATGAATTAATGTATCAATAAGTTACATAAGTAGTTCACATTTCGATGCAAAATAAAATGTCATCCATTAACAATAGGAATCCAAAATAATGAAAGGGACTTGTGCTATGATATCATAACAGGCTTGATAAAATCTTATATTAAATTTACACCATATATACTATCAAACTATAACCGGTGTTGTATGACTTGAATCACACGTAAGAAAATCAATAATTTGCAATAGACAGTGGAACAAAACCTTGAGATTTAACTTAAGGCAAATGCACAACCATGCAAAATCAATTAAAATATGATTTCCTTTTCTTTTCTGATTTGATCATATAATATAATTACTTACAAGAAAAGGTGGCTTCAACAATTTCAACATGAATTTTAAATCTTCCGTTAGTTCTTCCAATCTTGAGA
Source organism: Litchi chinensis (assembly GCA_019925255.1). Taxonomy (NCBI): domain Eukaryota; kingdom Viridiplantae; phylum Streptophyta; class Magnoliopsida; order Sapindales; family Sapindaceae; genus Litchi; species Litchi chinensis. The sequence goes on along the minus strand of CM034462.1, from coordinate 4,968,729 downwards.
TTACTCCGAAACCTTTTAGCCTAATTCAAATACATTGATGTAAATTCAGTACATGACATAACACTTAATATTCGATCTTTCAAGAAAACATATGGAGCACTAGTAGCTACTGATAGAACATAATCACACATACACTTCATACAAAAGCTAACATCTAAAGGTAGCTATGCAAAGAGGTTTGAGTTGCAAAAAGAGAAAGGTTGTCGGCTAAAAAGATAAATCTAAGGAATTTTATGGAGAAATTTTACTTTAGCCCCTAACATTTAACAAAATATTAATTTTTTACATATTTATACGTTTTGAATATCTATCATCCCTAATATTTTAAAAATTCATCAATTTGGTCTCTTTGACCAAAAACCTGAAAGTCAACTGTTACAAGATACGTAGAAAGACCAAAATATCTTTAACCATTTTATTTTTATTATAATTAAATTTTAAAAATTAAAATATATCTAATTAAAATATATATTATTAAATGAGTAAAAATTAACTAAAATATAAAAATAAGTAAAAAAATCTTTTAAAAAATGAAAATGAATACAAAATCTAAAAAAATAAAAATTGAGAAAACATATATAATAAAAAATTGACAAAAAAAATCTAGGTTGTGATGAACTTCAAATCCAAACTTCACCCTTCTCTGGTGCTCTATTGTAACCAAAATACCCTTAATCCAAACCAAAACTCTCTCTTTCTCTCCAGAATCAACTTTCCCCCATCTCTAGTGCTCGATCCAATGTCCCATCTCTCTGCATTCAAATACATAAGCTCAATCCAAAACTCTCTCTGTCTCTTCAAATCCAAAGTAGCATCTCTTCAGATCCAAACCAAATCATCCTTGTTGCAGTCATCTTCATTGCTCTTCTTCTTTTTCTTTTTTTTTAAATTTTTTTTTTTTTTTGCCAAAACCAAAGATGGTTCTTGGTTCCATTGAATGATTGACAGAACTTAAGGTTTTGAGTTCGTCTGGGTTCCATCAAACCCAAAGCCAGAGATTGGTTTTGGGTTCCATTGAACCCAAAACTAGAGATGGATCCTAGAACTTCATGAACTAGAACTAGATTGAGACACCTTTGAAGGCACATATGAGAAGGATGGTGGTAGCTTGGACATGCATGCAAAAGACTAAGAACCAGATCTTCAACTAAGTTGATTTTTTTTTTTTTCATTTTGGTTTTGTATTGATTTTTTTATTGTAATGTTGTTAGAAACAAATGGAGGAAAGATTTGGCTTGATTTTATGGGTTTTGTTTTTGGTTAAAGATAAAGATGAATTTTTTTTTTTGGTTCATGCTAGATGAAGATGGATGTTTTCTTTTCTTTTATTTTTCTTTTTTTTTTTTTTTAATGCTAGATGAAGATGGATATACTTTCAAAAAAAATAAAATTGAGAGAGATAAAGATGGATGTTCTAGTTGGGTTGTATGAACCCAGTTGGGTTTCATTTTTTCATTTTTAATTTTTCAATAGAAATTCTTTTTATTTAATACTTTTGATCTCTACCGTCCATCTAAAGATGGATGATGGAGGTCCATTATTTTTTTTTTTAATTGTATAATTTTTTTATTTTAAAAATTTTTCATTTTTTATAATAATTCTATAATTTTTTATTTTTAATTTTATTTTAATTAAAATTATTAAATCTCCATCATCCATCATAACTTTGATGGATGGTAGAGATCTATAGTTTTTAATTTATTAATTTTAAATGATCAGTGGAATAAAAAGATTAAAATACCCTTTAATTCATTAAGTTTGACTAACAGTGAACTAACCAAAGGACTAAATTGATGAATTTCTAAAACATTAGGGATGATAGATATTCAAAACGCATAAATGAGTAAAAAAGTAATATTTTACTAAATATTAGGGACTAAATTGAAAAGACTCTCACATCCAAACACAGTGCGGAATACATGTCCAACATTGATAGTGAAGAAAGTGAAAATGATGTTCTTATTTTTTGATTTTCTAATTGGAGCCATAAAATTAAATACATAGAGGGCAATATAGAAATTGCTGAGATGATAAATATAGATAACCCATCCTCGTAATTAGAAAGCAAAACTATTTAGAGATTGAGTACTAATCTACCCATGTCTCATTATTAAATAACAACTCCTAAACAACTTAAGATAAACATAAAACAATGTTCGATAGATTGACTCAAAATGTTGTGACAATAAGCATTTGGAGAACATAAATAACACTCTTCCTTTTTCCTTTTTTTTTTCTCTAAAAATTCTTCCATATGTCAGCAACATTGAGCTTAAAACAATGAGAAATTAAAAAAAAAAAAATAGAGCATATAATTATAACACATCAAAACAGAGATAACACCAAAATCTCATATGTAATTATCAAAAAGCAACTATACAAATAAGTTGAACAAAGAACACAAAACCAACTAGTTTGATGGAAAGAGAGTGATTTTCACACAAGAGGACCAACATGGCCTACAAACAAGAAAATCTCCAATTATCAATTCTGCTAGTACTTCTATCGAACAAGCAAAATACAAATAATTTAGTGGGCCTTAAATACATTAAAAAGAGTATTAAAATAGAACATTGAAGTAATAATAATGAGAAATTGTTTATCATGCAAATGAAACTAAGTGTTTTGCTATTATAAATGGGCATACCTAATGTAGAATATGAGCATGAATGAGCTAATCCTCTCATGCTTCCTCCTCCAGATCATAGATGAATTTGTCTTCTATCTCAATAGGAGGGATGTCGGCTATTTTAGACCACTCTTTTCCTTTATCACTTTTATAAGCTTCTTTCAGCAGAGGACAGCTCTCTATATCTAATTGGCAAAGAGAGGATGGTAGGCTTGGAAGTGATGTGAGCTTTGGGCAATCATTGATCCTCAAGAAGTTCAAAGAGGATGGGAGGCATGGAAGTGATATAAGCTCTAGGCAATTACTAATCGTCAAGTACTTCAGAGAGAGTAGGTCTTGGAATTCCTTGAAAGCCAGGTTCTTCAACTTTGGGAATCCTCTAATCAACAGTTGAGTTAGAGTAGAGGGCAAAGTAATTGTCATGTCTTCCTCCTGGGTACACTCTCTATCCGATCCTCTATAAATATGGAGGGATTTGAGAGAGGTGAAATTATGTAAACCCCTTTGCATGAGCACCTTATATTGTTTATGATGCTTAATTGAAAGCATTGTAAGTTTGGTAGGCAAACCTTCTTCAGACAACGACATATTTGAACAATTGTGTATTTGTAAAGAGGAGAGAGTGTGTATTTCGCTAGGTAGGGCTTCTACTTTTGAACATTCCCAGAGGAAAACTCTTAAATTACTAGAGGGGAACCCTCCTTTTGGAAAGGAAGTAAACCTTTACAATGAGATATGTGGATACTACGGAGACTAGTTAGAGTGTTTAGGCCCTCTGGAAGGGATTTGAGTTTATTACAACTAGAGATGTAGATTTCGTAAAGAGTATTGCTATTATGAAATTTGTCAACTATTGACTCTAATTTTCCACACGAATAAACAGTTAGGGTTGCAAGAGTCTCAGGTAAGTGGCCATTTGGTAATAGGGTTGTAAGCTCTAAGCAACTGGAAATTCGAAAATGCTTGAGTGTCATAGGTAAATGACCTATCAATGACAATTTCGTGAGATTTGAACAACTTGAAATAGAGAGGCTTGTGAGTGCGGCAGGGAGTTGGTGTATTGTTGTGAGATTTGAACAGAATGAAATAGAGAGGCTTGTGAGTGCAACAAAGAGTTGGTGTATTGAGGGCAGACATGTGAGAGATGGACATCCACTTAAAGACAAGTGTACAAGATGACACGTTCTGGTGTTGACTTTCTCTAAGTGAGGTAAAAATGTTGGAGATGAAAATGATGACATGCAAGTATCCTCAGTTTCATCCAATACACTGTCTAATTTCTCACAATTTTTAATACAAAGCTTCTTTAGCGATTGAAGTATCTGTCCTTTGAAAATGAGATTTAGAAAATGACATCTCTTAATACTAATTTCTTGTACAAGTATATTCTTTTGTTTAATTCCCTCAAGCAAAGTTGTGAGTTGGACATCACAATCTTCAAAAACAAGCTCTTTAAGGGAAATGAAACTATGTAATCCATGTTGTGGCTTCTCCATGAAAATCTTATTTTGCCATAATTCTATTACTTCTTCACAACCCTCAATTCTTGGACTTTGAACTTTCTTAAATTCTTGCATTGACCAATCACCAAAATCTGAAATTTTTGAAAGAATCATGGATTCTAATAACTCGGAGTAAGTTGAGCTAGTGCACACAATCTCCTTACATTCATCAAGCTTCAACTTGCATAGCCTTGGGATGTTTGATAATGAAACCACTAAATGCTGACATTTGTAAATCTCAAGCTTCTTCGATGAAGGGAGATTATTAGGCAATCTTTTAGAGAGTTTGGGACAATTTACAATGGAAAGCTCTTGGAGCTTAGGAAAACTATCATTTTCTTTGACAGGATCCCAAGACTCCCATTCTTCTAAATCTTTAAAACAAAGAGTCTCCAAAGATTGAAAAGGTTTTGCATAATACTCTCCATAAAATTCGAAACCAATGCTTTGAATCCCTTTCATACCTTCAATAGTGAGAATTTTGAGTGAGCCTAACAACCCAAGTAAAGGCAAGGATGTGCAATTCTTATAATCTACCAACTCTAGGATTGTTATTTTAGACTCTAAAAATGAACTATCTCCAACCCAAGAAGAAAATTTTCTACCCCTATAACATCTTATTATTAGCTTTTCTAGCTTTTTATGAGGTTGAAACATATCAAGTACTCTCACATCTTGTGATTCCACTTCTTCAACTTGTGATTCATCAAACTTAGACCCCTATTCTAGTAAGAGCACTTTTAGGTCTTTCTTATCATTTAATATGACCTTTTTGGTGTCTTGAAAATTTATTGTATTCTTTAATCTTGAAATGTGAAGTTCTCCACAAAGTAATTTTAAATCCTCTAAATCTTTCAGATTGGCTCTAGAACTTTTGCTAACAACAAAGTTAGATAAGGTTCGAAGGCATTTCCATTTTCTAACTCCTAATGGCATGTCTTCTATTAAAGATGCACCTAAAATGTCAAGATGACGTAACTTGATTAAATTCCCCATATTATTAGGCAACTTCAAGAGCTTACGACAGTTTCTTAATAACAAGGTCTGTAAGTTGCACAATGAGTTTATTAACTCAGGTAAACTTCTAATACCACTAAAAGATAAGTTGAGATACCTAAGAAGTCTCAAACATCCAATTGAATCAGATAGTTCAACAATATAATAATGTTGTAATGATAACACTCTTAACCTTTTGAACCTTGACAACAAATTGGAAACAACTTGATTACTAATGTAACAGTATTTCAGCTTATAATATTTTCTTATGTTATAATTTATAGGAGACACTGACAAGTGTGTCCTTAAGTAATGCTTAGCATCATTCAAGACTTCAGTTTTTCTTTTGCCATTATATTCATGACATATATATGAAGCATGGCGAGTCTTTTCAAATAGCCTTAAACAATTATTTGACTCCAACTCATCCCCCAACCTAAAACATATTTCTCTAGAAACCATTTGAGCCAAATCATTAACAAGGTCATACATTATAAATTTAGAAGTGTTGCTACTCGATATTTGAAAAATTGACCTTGGTAATAGATCATGAAAATACTAACCTTCCAAATCTTCTAATTGCATATTGCTGTTTGATTGTTGAATCAAGCATTCTGCCATCCACAAAAGAATAAGTTCTTTCTCTTCAAACTCGTAATCTTTTGAAAGAATTGAGCAATAGGCAAAACACATTTTTAGATGTGAAGGAAGGTGGTAATAGCTTAATCTTAACACTGGGAGAATATTACCATCTAGATTCCATATTTTGCTATTCGATATGTTCATCCATTCTTCTTTTGTGTCTTTGTAGTATAAAAGACCTCCAAGAGTCTTTGCTGCTAGGGGCAACCTTTTGCACTTTTGTAAAACTTGCTCACGAATTATATCTAAATTACAATATGTATGGGTACCTCTGACATCGAATGCATGCTTGACAAACGTCGCCCAACAGTTATCATCTGATAAAACACTCAATGTATAGAGCTCACGTGGTCGCATAGTCAACGCAACTTCAATGATGCGAGTTGTCACAATAATCTTGCTACCAGGTGCTCCAGCCACAAAAGGAGCCTTAAGAATTTCCCATAAATCACCTCTCCTATTCCAAACATCATCCAAAACAATTAGGAATTTTTTTCCCATTTAATGCATCTCTGAGTAGATTTTGCACTACATTGAACTCTTTATTATCACACGGATTGGAAGTGATGCACTCAAGTATTGACTTCGAAATTTTCATTACATCAAAATCATCAGAGATGCAGACCCATGCTTTTGGGGTGAAATCTTTGATCACCACATCATTATATACTTCTCTAGCCAGCGTTGTTTTACCAATCCCTCCCATCCCAACAATGGGAATCACACCAAGTTGGCATCATCTACTTCATCCCTCAACACCAGTTCAAGAATTTTGGCTTTATCTTCATCTCTCCCATAAACAGCAGGCTCAGTGCGCAAACTGGTTGTTGGTGGTCTCTGAAAAGGAGCATGCGATCTCCCTCCAGCAATCTCAACCAACCCAAGTTCAGTTTTTTGTTTGTAGAGATCTTGTAACCTACTAGTAATATCATCTATCTTAGAGCGCATACTGAAACCAGACCATAAAGCAGTTGGAGTGCAACTAATGCAACAAGCAGGAATGAGCTTCCGAGCCCCGCTAGTGCTAGCTTGATGCTCTTCTATCTTCAGCTTTCTTCTCAAAGCCTCAGTTGTGTACTCATCCAAGATGTCCTCCGCATCATAAGCCAGGTCTTGCAGCTCCTCCAGCCACATCTTCACAGCTTCATCCTCCAGCTGCTTCTGCTCCGCATCATTCAGCAGTGCCTTAATCATCTTCAACATTTTTTCCCACTTTTTGAGCTTCGGACGTACACCCTCTTGAGTTGCAAACTTAAGTAGTTCAGGAGGGGTCAGTTTCTCAAACAACACAGGAAGGATAGCAGAAAGAAAGAGCTCTGCCATTGAAATGATTTTAATTAGTTTGTTGAAACAGAGAAACGATTGAACATAGACAAGACTGATGCTTCATATAATTTTCCGAAAGAGCTCTGCCATTGAAATGGTTTTAATTAGTTTGTTAAAACAGAGAAATGATTGAACATAGACAGGAGTGATGCTTGATATAATTTTCCTAAACCGTGTGGGCTTCAGCTCCATTACCATTATTGTTATGGACTCCATCACTGAAATGGACCATCATCATTTTCTCTATTACACTATATTATTGTAATTTTCTTCTATGGAATTATATCATCTAGTCATCATTCAAAGTCGTTTTGATTAGCATGAACTCTGTTATTAGAGATGTAGTTCTCTTAAAAGAATTGAACTACAATATGAATTAAGAAATTGTTTTGCATGAACATCTACTATAATTGATCGAAATAGCTTAATGTGAGCTTTATAAAATTTAAAATCTAGATTTCTGTATGATAAAGCCAATATTCTACAAAAATATACATAAAATCCTAATTTAAAAAAACAATGCATGATTATAAGATTTTGGTTTATCTTAATTATACTTTATTCATATTTTTGTTATTGCATTACATGCTATGACTTGTATAATTTTTAAAATATGTCATTCTAATTTATTGTAGTTAAAATTTTTCCCATCAATATTTACTTTTACAATGTTGAAGTTAAAATATGATTTTGAACAGTGAAATATTAGTAAAAAGAGATAGTATAAGGTTTATTGTTGAAAGTTTTTTTAATTTCCAAACCGAGTAAAGTCCACTCATATTTATCATAAATTTTGGAACATGGCTATGTGGAATTGAGGTTGATTGTCTAATGATCTGTTTCCATTATAATAATTGCACGGACAATAAATTTATTCATTTAATTGTCATAGAAATTAAATAGAAAATTAAAAGAGGTTTGAATGCATTTTATGTGACTGATACAGGAGCTCTAGTGTGCACATTAGTACTCAATTGTTGACTAACTGTCTAGTTACCATTTACCAGCTATATCGTGATGGAACAAAAATGAAAAAAGAAATTGGTATTTAGTTTAAAATAAAAATGTATTCATTTTAAATCTCAAACGAAATTTCAATCTTTTTTTTTTTATTCATAAAACATTCTACTATGAGACATGTATAAATTGAAAACTTTCAAAGATAATTGAAATTTTATTTATGGTAAAAGTCAAAATGAATTTATATATGTTCTTTAGAATATGTTTAATAATTTCTACTTTAATGATATGTATATTAACTATGAATCAAAATTCAAGAACCATGTAAGCAATAGTTATTGGTAGTTGAATATCTTTCCACACTTTTTTGTATTTAAATTTTTCTTAGCTTTTTTACACTAACAATAATATTGATATAATTAAGAGGCCATATACACTATGTACAGTCTTATGAAAGAACAATTTTGAATGCATATTTTGTGACTTTTAAGTATAAATTTGAAACTGAGAAATGAAAGGAAAACGATGAGAGAAAGCAAGAAAGAACACAGACTGACAGGAGCGGCACTGCCAGCTCCATTACCATTATTGCTGTGGACTCCATCACTAAAATGGACCATCATCATTGTCTCTATTACAACTCGATTCTTGTGATTTTCTTTTGTCGAATTATATCATCTAGTCAACATTCAATTTCATATATTGATTTGATAGTTCTCTTAAAAGAATTGAACTACAAATATATATTATGTATATAAAATCTGTAAATAACTTTCCATATACAAAGGGAGAATATAACAGTCGTAAAGCACATTTACATGAAATGTGTAAGTTTAATTGCATATTCTATAAGTACAGTCTAACCAACATCTACTATATTCATCAAATTAGCATAGTGTGAGTTTTATAAATTAAATTTAAAATCTGAATTTCTGTTTGATGAAGCCAATATTCATAAAAATTCTAATTTAAACGAAACAATGCATGATTATGAGATTTTGTTTCATTTTAATTATACTTTATTTATATTATTGATATTGCATTACATGCTATGACTTGTATACTATTAAAAGATGTCTTTCTAATTTATTGTAGTTAAAATTTTTACCATCAATATATACTTTACGATGTTGAAGTTAAAATAAGCTTTTGAACTATGAAACATTAGTAAAAGGAGATAGCATAAAGTTTGATGTTGAAAGTTCTTTAATTTTAAAACCACATAAAGTTCACCCATATTTATCATGAATTTTGGAACATGGCTATGTGGAATTGGGGTCGATTGTCTAGTGATATCTTTACATTATAATAATTAAGCGGACAATAAATTTATTCATATCTATATGTTGATTATCATGGAAATTAAATATAAAATTGAAAGGGATCTGAATGCATTTTATGTAACTGAACATGAACTCCAGTGTGCACACCAGTTCTCAATTATTGACTAGCTGCCTAGTTTCTATTTACATGCTATATAGTGATGGAACAAAGTTGTCTTTGGCTAAAATGTAAAAAGAAATTGGTATTTAGTTTAAAATAGAAATTTATTACTTTTTAATCTCAAATGAAATTTCAATCATTTTTTTCATACATGCAAAATGTTTTACTGCATGACATATTGTACAAATTGAAAACTTTCAAAGATAATTGAAATTTTATTTACGGTAAAAGTCAAAACGAATTTATATATATTCTTTAGAATATGTTTAATAATTTCCACTTTAATGATCTATACATTATCAAGATTCAAGAACTATGTAGCTAATAGTTGCTGGTAGTTGAATATTTTTCCATAGTTTTTTGTGTGTAAATTTTTCTTAAGACTATATACACTAGCTAATAATATTGATATAATTAAGAAGTCATATATATTATATACATTCGAATTTGCTCTTTCTTTTTTTTTTTAATATTAGTTGTGGTACGACTAATAGAACCTAATCATTATAAACTAGATGTGAACATTCAATTTTATACTTTAAAGGGTCATATATACTATATATAGTCTTATGAAAGAACTAATACTAGCATAAATTATGTTAATTTGACCACATATTTTGTTACTTTTAAAGTGTAAATTTGAATGTCTACATCTAGTTTGATATTGATTTAGGTTCGATTAGTCTTATTGTAACTAATATTTAAAAAAAAAAAAAAAGTGTAAATTTGAATGCTACTATGCTTTTACAAATTTTGATCTTGATGCAACAAAAAAAATAGTGCATTACACGTTACAACTCATATAATTTTAAAATATTCTAAATTAATTTTAATTGAAACTTTAACTATTAATATTTACTTTCGCTTGTTGAAAGTAAATTAAGTGTTTTAAAAGCAAAATTAAAAAAGTGCATTGTGTTTAAAAGGACAAAAGACAGTATAAAATTTGATGCTACTAGCCCTTACTTTTCAAACTGTGTGGTCCATTTCTAAATAAAGTGTGGTAGGTTGCTCTTTGCAATTTGGGTGGTGTTTTTTTACTGGAAATTGACTTTGGAATCTTCAGCTTAGCAAAGTCGATTACAGACAGTTAATGATCACAACCGTTGTAACAAAAAATAACAGGCTTTTCTTTTGTCAGCTGAAGGAAATTCTTAGGAAGCACTCTTATTGGTTCAAGGCTCTAAGGAAAGCCAATCTCTAGGATATAAATAGAGGCTTGAGAGGAAACCAAATTAAAGGTTTTAGAAAAGAGATAATAGAAAGAACTGAAAGTTGGGAAACACAAAATAGAAGAGGGGTTGGGAATTTGTATCTAAGATTTGAGAGAGAGAGTTAAAAACAATGTATTCTCTGAGTGATGTGTTCATGTAGCTTGTAATGGTTCTTGTTAATTTCTGAATAAAGAAAGTGAAGTTGAGATTTAAGAGAGAGAGTTAAAAACAATGTATTCTCTAAGTGATGAGTTCATGTAGCTTGTAATATTTCTGGTTGATTTCTAAATAAAGAAAGTGAAGCTGATTCCTTCCCGTGGACGTAGGCAATCTTGTCGAACCATGAAAATTGTTGTGTTCTCTCTTGTTTTTCATTTACAGGTTTCTTTGTCATCGAATCATTCTTGCTTTACACGGTATCATTGTTTTGGTTTCTGGGTGGAGTTAGTTTCTTGGTAGATAGGTGGAACTCTTATTGATATATTATAAGTGCAGAGGGGCCACAGTGAGTCATTGCTTCACAATTATTGAAAATTGTCTATGTACAAAAGCAAAGATAACTTGCAAGGCAATAAACGATCCCTTAATAAAAGTGGTTAAATACCTCTCTTAATTCTAAGAGATCAAAGGTTTGAGTCTTATCCTTATTTTATTAAAGCATAAGGTGTGATGTGAGTCTACTCTTGTATGAGTAATTATCTCCCGATTATAGGAATAATGATCCAGGTGTGCCGACAGTCATCTAGTGTAGGAATAACCATCCGGGCCGTGCTGGCAATCTTCTGATCTATAAGTTTTAATGATTTAATAATGTATTAATAAGATAGGATTGGTCAGTAATAATAGAGGTGGAAAGAGTCTGAATGCATTTCCGAAAATTAGTACATTTGGCTTGCATTTACTTAAAAATTAAAATTTTCTTTTAGCCCCCAAAAATAAAAATTCTAGCTGCACCACTAAGTGATACAATCTCACACTTGCATCTCAAAGGTCATTAATTCAAGTAATCTCCTCCCTTTCAAAATCCTGCATTTACAACAATATTTCAAAAAATACTAATTTAATAATAATATCTACCATGTAAATCATATCACCAACTGGACAAAATTAACATTCTTCTCAATCACCAAAGGAACGAAACACCTCCAACTTAGTTATTACTATTGCACTCCTCATTGCAGTAGATAACCACTTTGATTGAACCCATTATTCTAAAGAGCAAAATACACAAAACCCCCCTGAGGTATGACATTAATCAGAGGGAAACAATGTTTTGTTTTTAGAACAGAAAAGGCTGAAGTTAATAGTCAAATATGGTTAAATCAGACGGTTGACTGGTTTTTAACTTGCAAAGAGTATAATACCCTTACTATTTAAAATTGTAATTTAAAATAATTTAAAATATTATTAAAATAAAATAATAAATTGTTAAAAACCTCCCATTTTCCACTTTCTCTCTCTCTCTCCACCAGCCTCCACCAAACACCACCACCTCTTTTTCTTCTTGTTCTTCTTTTCTCATTCCAGAGACATCTGGGTTCGTTTCAAACCCAAAGACATCTGGTTTCAATGAACCCAGACGGACCGTCTGGGTTCGTCGAACCCAAATGTCTCTGGGTTCGAAACGAACCCAGATTTGGTTTTCGAACCCAGATGCTGGGTTCGTTTCTGGGTTCAAAATGAACCCAAATCAAACCCTAATCTGGGTTCGTCAAACCCAGATCTGGGTTCAAATCGAATCTAGATTTATGAAATCTGGATTTGATTTGAACCCAGAGATGTCTGGGTTCGTGAATAGGTTTGTTGATTTTTTGGTGATGATTCTTTTGTTTATGTTTGAGTTTGATTTGTTGTTGATGACGATTCTGAGATAAGTTTGGTTTTGGAGTTGATGATGATGATTCTGAGATAAGTTTGGTTTTGAAGTTGATGATGATGATTCTGAGATGGAGTTTGATGATGATGATTCTGGATTTCTTTTGTTTAGTTTGGGAACCAATTGTGTTTGTTTTCTTTTTATAATTTATTTTGTAATTTTCATTTGATAATGATGTATCATCTTGTTCCCAGATGATGTTCACCAGATTTGGGACGAACACAGATGATGAACATCATCTGGGAACATCATTTGGAAACTCAGATGATGTTGATCTGCGAACCAGAAGTTCATCATCTGGGTTCCAGTTCTTTTTTTTTTTTTATTTTACAGCTGGTTTCCTAATCACAATGACAAAATTACCCTTCATTGTAGTAAAGTGGACTAATAGTCACAAACGGTGGGGGGTTAATCTATTATAAAATCTGAACATTGACTCCGTGTCTTTAAAGGCTTACCTCAGAGGGGGTTTTGTGTATTTTACTCTATTCTAAAATACAATGAAAAAAATTAGTTCTAACATTTCAACACATTGACCACGACAACATGCCATCTTGTCATAGTTAATCGTGACAAGTTGCCAAACTTGTCACGATTTTCATAGTGACTGTGACAAGGTGGAATTTTATCACAATCAACTGTGACAAGATGACATCTTGTCATGGCATCCTACTTGTAATAGAAAAATTACATCTCAACCTATAATGACAGGATTCATTCTAACTCCTCTATTGAGTTCAAAAGAATCCCGTGAAAATTGATAAAACTCATCCTGACTCATTTCTTGCGTTCAATAAAATGTTGTGAAAACTGTTACCTTTCAAATTGAAATATGCATTCACTAAAAATCTTTTAGAAAAATTTTCATATATCTCATGATTGTCTCATAAATTTAATTTTAACAAAATCAAAAATCAATACATTTCTCGTGTTGAACCCTATACTAAATATATAAAATATTTATAAAATATCTAAAAAAGATATTTCATCTGTAAAATCATTCTTGAAACACATTTAAAAAATATGGTTAATTAAAAATAATATACACTAATGTAAAATGTTTCTAATTAAATTAATCTATGTAATGATTCATTTTGTTATCACCATATGGCTCTTCTCACAATATGCGATAATCTGCACGCAACTGCAGCAAATACCTGGAAAAATGAGTTTTATATAGAGTGAATGCTAACGTCCAATAAGTGGATGTAATGTTTCTAAAAATAATATTTCTAAATAAATAAGAAATTATTCTCAATGATTTATACACAATCATATATGAAAATAAAGCTAAATTCAAGTCTCGAGTCATAATAAACAACAAACATCTGCATGAATCATTTTTTTTTTATAACTTTAATAAAATATAATATGAAAATATTATCTGTATAAACTACTCTGAAAGTAATAAAAAATCATTTTGAATCCACTCTATAAAACATAAACTAGAAAATTGCTTACATTTGATAATATATATATATATTCTTTCTTACCAAATAATTTACCAAAAATCCTTGAATAAATCATCAAATATGCTTTACAAATAATCTTATATCTTTTCTAAAACTCTTTTCATCAAATATCTTATAACATTTTTGAAATCACTTTTTGTCAAATCTCTTATATAAAACCAATATTCTGAATCTCTTTCTTTACTTATCAAACTTAGTATATAATATCTGTAATATACAAATATACACCAACTAATACCTCAGGAAATTTGTCATAAATGGTGAAGATACTTAACATTCATGTAAAACAAGAGATAATATTTGCCACACATGGAGGAAAACATTATCACATGCACAGAGCAAGCATAACATCTGTTATATACATGTCAGGCGACTCAATGACTCTCCTAATATCTATCATAAACATGTTCGACAACTCAATGACTCACATGTGTATAGTCTAATTGTTAAAAGGGAGGGTAAAATCTTAGTAATCTGAAAACATAGTTACTTTGCTTTCAAATCTTAAACAATCTCCTTGTGTAAATATACATAATTATCTTTCTGAGTATACATATAATTCTGAATAAATACTTTTCTCAAAGCATAAATCAATATTTTTTCTCAAAACATAAATAATATTACTTAAAATATTCTGAGCATTTCTTATAATAAACTCAAGCTAAAAACATAAAATTTTAGTTAAAATTTCTAATACATATACATATTTATATATATGTGTGTGTATATATATAAATACGTAATAAATTATCAAGTCAATCATAAAACACAATTGATAACTCAAACATGTTATTTAAAAGAATAAAGATTTCATTTCTAATAAATAATAAAAATTGAAATATAAATAATCATAATTAAATAAATTCAATTTAGCTCTTGAGCTCATATCTTGGTATAATATGGGTTCCCGTTTAATTCCTTATAATCTTGGACCCATCCTAAAATCACATAAAACTTGATTTAGAACTTATAAAAAATAATAATAATAATTTGTCTTATTCTCCAATTTGACTATTACTTTTTAAACAACATGTCATTTATTCATTTCTTTTAGTTGCATTAGTGTACACAGAACCATTGGCTATTTATGTTTTTTAGACGAATGGTGGGCTTTAGAAATAAACAAGGGTGTATCCAAAACAAGGCTACCTCAATATTATTTGGGCTTGCACTTAAAAATCGAGCCTATTTATTGATTTTTGCTTGGGCTCAATTTATTTTATGGATCCACTTGGATTTGAGTCTTACATACAATCTCATGTTTTTATATTGAATCATCCAATATAATTAGACTCATAACCACAATTAGTTTACACAACTATAATTAAATAATTTTAACACATAAATTATATTAAAAAAAAATAATAATAACATCCCTTCTAATTTCTTCCAAAGGTAACTTTTTCTTCAAAACTTAAATTCAAAATTTTTGTCTTAAAGATATTAATGGAAGAAAATGTCTGTTTATTGGAGATAAAATATATATATAAAAAATAGAGTTTCAAGATTTTGCATGGAAGAAAGAAGAACGAACAAAGAATGAAGAAAGAAGAAGAACAAAGGCATTCGGGAGGCTAGAAAGAAGAAACAAAACCCTAAGGGCAAGAGGATCATTGCACATTGGGGTTATTTTGGTAATTGAGGCTAAAGACAAGAGAGTAATTTAAGGGTCATTTGAGCTTAAGAGTATTTTGGTAAAAAGGGACATAGAGTACAAATAGTTTATTTGAGGAGTCAAAAATAAATTATATTTTTGTTTGGGCTAAATGCGATTTTTTTTGTTATATTTTGACTAACTATGAATTCTTCCCTTATATACCTTACACCATTTTAGATGTAATTGTTGACACATAATCTTACTGTTTTTGATGAAATGATATTACTCAAATAATTATTTATCATCATGTTGGGTGTCAACTCAAATTGCTGATTAGTCAATGTCCTAGCTAGTTGTCATGATAAGTAGAAAAAAAAAATTAGGCCTTGTTAAGATGGTTTGTAAGAAGAAAGTATGTTAAAACAACAAGGGTCCATTTTTTTTTTTAAGCAGACACACTTTATTCAAGAAACTCTATAAATATAATATTAGAAATGCAATCTGGAATAGAATAAACCAAAATCGACTAAAATTGCTTTTGAAAACCAAAGTTGTAAGCCTATAAGTTGCCTCATTACCCGTTCAAGGAGTAAATTGACACCTAACATTGTCTAACAAGAATAACATTAAAGAAATATCCCTAATGAGAAGATCTATTACAGCTGAAAAATTAAACCTAAATTGCCAAGATAACCAACCAAGTATCTATTTCCACAACTTTAGACTTTAAGTCATAAGCCAAAGCAAACTTCAAACCCTCTCGAACTATCACACATTCAACCGAAAAAAAGGTGGAAAAACTAGTCATCTTCATTGAGAGAGCATTTTTGACAACCCCAAGATGATCTCGAACTAAAGCTCCAATCTTCACCAAACTAGACATAGTACCATTTGCTACATCCACATTCAATTTAAGTATACCCTTATTAGGAGGTTGCCACTTTACATGCAAAACAAGAGAATATACAACCGGAAGTTCTTTATTAAAACCATTTAAGTTTTGGTACTCAAAAAGATAAGAGGCAATTTCTTCCAAAATTAGCTCTTCCTTCTCGAGTGCTCCAAAACTTGACATGGAAAAACATGAGAAACTCCTAAATTGAGTCCGAAAAATGCTTTTTAGCCAACAATTCTCAACCTGAGAACATAGAATAAGGGGATGGAAAACTGATTTCTCCTCTCACAATAGCAGTCATAAATTTTAGAACAATTTACCCCTCTTCGAGATAAATTAACACCCATAGGCAACAACTCATGGAATACTCACCTCCCAAAAATTTTAATCTTACTAGAATATTCGCCACCCCAAATTTTAATCTTAGAATTTTAAAACCCTATAGAAAAATCCAATGACGTCTATTCATACTCCCATCAGAAGACTCTTTATCAAAATAGGAAGTCATAAAAGTTGAATAACTTATTTTAACCGAATACCTACCCTATGAATTGAAATACCACACTATGCTATCACAATGTCGAGAGCTGCTTAGTGAAATCCCCAAAATAGAAGGTAAATTAATTGGCCAAAAAATCTGATTTACTAAAACAATGTTCTATTCGCCATTAGTAGAGATCAAATCATCTACTCTCAAATCTGCACAAAGGGGATTTAGCCGAATGATGAAGCGAGAAAAAGATGGTTTGGGAATCCAGGGACCTGGAAAAACCCCATATAGATTGATCATTACCAATTTTCCATCTACATCCCAAATAATAACCGACTTGCTCCACATAATACTTTGTCAAATTACGGAAGACCCATTCTCACTTTAAGCAACCATAAAACCATCTCCTAGATAATATTTATCCTGAAGCACTCTCACCATTACAGATGATGGATAATAAATAAGTCACCATGTTTGTGGAGCAACTAAAGCCTGATTAAAAGCCCCCAAATGCCAAAAAAAAAAAAAAAAAAAAGCCATTCCTCTAACCTTCTTCTTCAGACACAATTTATCTCAACTCCACCAATGTATCTTTTTGGTAGTTTCATCTTCTGCCCACCAGAACCTTGCCGCTAAGGATTGAAGTTCATGGCAAAGAATAGAAGGAATGCAAAAGATACTCATCGCATAAGTGGGAATAGACTAGACGGCCATATTTATCAAAATTTCTCTACCTCCAATGAAAAATAAAATAAAATAAAATCCCTTGGCTCGCCACATCTGTAACTATTGAAAGACCATCTCTTTCAAATGCTTAAACACATCCATCTACTCCTCCTAGTAACAAAAGGGAGACCCAAATATTTCTCATGGGAAGAGAGAGCTAACAGCTGAAGAGAAGCTTAAATGGTCTCTTTAAATTCACCTCACAATAAGGGTACATTTAAGAAATGGGATTGGATTGAGTTTGGACAATTTTCAATTCAATCCCATGTTTGGCATGAGGCATTCCAATCTAATTCCCATTAATTTAACCTATTATGATAGGTTTATTTCATCCCACCACAACTCCTGAGAAAAGCAATAAAATGTTGTCCCTTGCTTTATCATATTTATATATATTTGTATATTTTTTTCTTCATTTTATTTTAGATATAATATTAAATATATGTAGTTTTTTAAGTATTAGGTTAATATATTTATTAATTATTTTTTAAAAATAATGTTCTTTATATTAATTATAAAATAAATATTATTTTATCTAAAATTGATAATATATAGTTATATTTATTTTTAAAAAATAATTTAATATGTTATAAATTAATTTAATTAATTTAATTATAAAATATATTTATTCTATTCATATTTTTTGATCCAATCCCAACCCCTGTCAAACAATAGATTGTACTATTTTTATTATATTTAATACTACACCAAACATATCACAATATTAATTTATACAATCCTATTAAAATAATTCAATCTAATCACACGTGTCAAAAAAACCCTTAATTAATAAAGGAGGAATAATGTTACATTGTTTAAGTTGTCTTTTTTTTTTTTTCAAATGATGTAAAACTTTTGTAATAACAATATTGATTATAAGATGATATATTAGTTACAAATCAACTTACCATAACATTTAAATAATAAATTTAGGTAAATGTTTAAACAAGCATTGCTCTTCGATATTGTGATACATGACCATTATTTACTTATCAATTTTAATCTTTTGATATTGATGCTAATTTGCCCTAGCTATTTTACACGCGTCACTCATACATGATTTCTTTTCTTTCATTTGTTCCACACGTCACTCATGCATGTCTTCACCTTTCCACCTATCCAGCATGCATGGATCCTTTTATCCACTTTTCTTTCATGCGTCCTCCTCTCTCTCTTCAGCACGCCACATGCTCTCCATACACTCCAAT
Source organism: Litchi chinensis (assembly GCA_019925255.1). Classification (NCBI taxonomy): domain Eukaryota; kingdom Viridiplantae; phylum Streptophyta; class Magnoliopsida; order Sapindales; family Sapindaceae; genus Litchi; species Litchi chinensis. The sequence goes on along the minus strand of CM034462.1, from coordinate 4,949,753 downwards.
CACACTTTTTATTCCCAAAATGCCCTCCTTGTACAATGGAGTAGCCCAACCTCAGCTAGCTAGTCCAGCACATCACTACCCAGTATGCCCTGTGAGCTACTATCCAAGCCCAGCTCGTTATGCAAGCTGCGGGCACTGCCAAGCTCACCTCTCAGCAGCTTGCCACTTAGCCCATTTGACAGCTCCCTAACACAAGGTGTCTCTTTCATTTTTGGTTAATTCCCTTAAACTCTATTCTAATATAATCCTTAATCCATCTCCATAAATAACTATAAGGGCATTTTCGACCACTAAACTTTGGATTACTCATAACCTTGTCGGACAAACTCATTTTCAGTCTGATTCAATTTTCCTAAACTCTAATATTAATTTTTTGAAACTTTTGCTTTAAGGTTCTTCTTTTCAAAAATTACTATTCATGCGGATGGTTTTCGTCCAAAAAATACTATTCATCGAAAAATAAGTCATTTTTCAGAAGATCAAGTTTTGGGTTTTACATCAGCGGTCTTATCACTAATTAAAATACAAAGCCACAAGGACTTCTCTAGAAGAAAAGAAGAACACCATGAACTCTTACTTACAACAAAAAACTGGGAAAGATGCTTCAGTATATACAAAACAATTCTCTGCTAAGGTTTAGGGCTTTAGGACAGTTAAGTGTAAGAATTGGAAGATAATGAACATTCTTCTCAAATAGATGTACAAATGTTGTTTTGAAGATTTTGGATGTTGCTCAGATGAAACTGTAACCCAATCTTCTAGGCATTAATTAAGATCATGGAGTACAAGGTCCCTCTGAAATAACAACATAATGATTAAACATAGGTATTATGGTCAACAAATATGGATAAATATATAATTGCAGAAAAGCACAAGAATTTTTTCGGAAGATATAACATCCTATTTCAAGGCATTGATGTAATGACAACAGCTGAATAATCACAACACCACACATATGTAATGAATATAAAAAACTTACCAATGAAATAATGTATTAATAAGTTACGAAAGTAGTTTACATCTTCATACGAAAGAAAATGACATCCATTGATAAAAGGAATCCAAAATAATAAAATATAATAATAGGCCTAATAAGTTAGTGGATTAACAAGTTATAACACACCATAATTAAAATTAGGAATGGATTAACAAGTTGACACCACAGAGCATTAAAGAAAACAAAGAGTAAGGTTGATAGTATCTTTTGCAATCGAATGGGAAATTACCTTAGCTACTTTGTTCAACTTATCTTTTACATTCTTCAACAGTTGGGAAAGTCACCATCCCACTTATAGAATTCTAAATCCATGTTATCAAGTATCTTTTCAACAACCTAGTGTTGAAGGGGAAGAGAATGATGTGAGCATGTAACTTTTGACTAATAAAAATCAATGACGCCCAAACCAACAACATGACAACAATGTTACAAAATTAACAGATTCGTCTATAATTAATTGTTTTCAGAAAGAATAAAGAGAAAAAAGAAGAAAGATTGATCTAATTACAAAGCAAGGAAAATTTCACTCAAGTCTGACACAGGATGTGCATGGATGGTGATACGTCAATTTGCTGACATGTTAGATATATATCAATTATGGCTAAAAACCAAAAACATATTCTTGATAAATATGGAACTTTACGTTGATTATGTGAAGACATTTAAAACCAATACCTTTTTCCCAATCATTCAACCATAGGCTAAGTGAGCAAAATATATATTGTAGAAATGGCAAATAAATGCTTGAGGATCCTTCTTTGACAATTCCTTAAGATAGTCTACATAGGTGATACCAGGAGAAGATGGTTCAAGGATAGCATAGCCCTACTCTTTGAACTACTCCAAATTTTTAGCTAAATTTTCAGACCATTCCAATCCAGTGTTTCCGAATTGAGCATCTAAAGTGAAGTAATGTAACAAATCATTCTTTATCCTGCGAATGTAACATAATAAATATAACATACATAAATAGGCTTGAGTTGCAGAAGAACATAGGATAATGAAATTGCTATGACAATGAGCATCTGGAGAACAAACCATTGAAGCAAATTATAACACACCATAACATAGCATAGCACCAAAATCTCAAATGTAGTTATCAAGAAGCAAAGCAAGTATAATTAACAAAGCACATGAAACCAATTAGTCTGACTAAATGATGAGAAGCAATCAAAGAGAGTGACTTACAAAAGGACAGACATATCACACAAACAAGAGAATCTCCAATTATTAGTTCTGCTAGTACTTTAGTCAAACAAGCAAAATGCAAATAAGTTAATAGGTGTTCAATACAGTAAAGAGAGTATTAGAACAGTGCATTGAAGTAATAATAATGAGAAATTTTTTATCATGAAATTGAAATTAAGTATTTTGCTATTATAATTAGGCATACTTGACATAGAATATGAGCATGAATGAAATAATTCTCTCATGCTTTCACCTCCGGATCATAGATGAATTTGTCATCTATATAAATGCAAGGGATGTCTGCTATTTTGGACTACTCTTTTCCTTTATCCCTTTTACAAGCTTCTTTCAACAGAGGACATTGCTCTATATATAATTGCTCAAGAAAGGATGGAAGGCTTGGAAGTGATGTGAGCTCTGGGCAATTACTGATCGTCAAGTGCTTTAGAGAGGGGAGATCTTGGAATTCCTTGAAAGATAGGTTCTTCAACTTTGGAAATCTTCCAAATCGTAGCGTAGTTAAAGTGGAGGGCAAAGTAATAATCATGTCCTCCTCTTGGATACACTCTCCATCTGACACTCCATGAATGTTGAGATATTCGAGCGAGGTGAAATTGTGGAAACCCTTTTCCATGAGAGCTTTATATTGTTTGTGACATTTAATTTTAAGCCCTATAAGTTTGGTGGGTAGACCTTCTTCAGACAATGACATATTTGGACAATTTAATATATGTAAGAAGGAGAGTGTGTATTTTGCTTGGTAGGGCTTCTACTTTAGAACATCCCCAAAGCAAAACTCTTAAATTATTGGAGGGGAACCCTCTTTTTAGAAAGGAAGTAAAACCTCTACAATCAAACACCTCAATGATACGAAAACTAGTAAGAGTGTCTAGGCCCTTTGGAAGGGATTTGAGTTTATCACAACTTGTGATACAGATTTCATAAAGAGTATTATTATTATGAAACTTGTCAACAATTGACTCCAATTTTCCACAATATTGAATGTTTAGGGTTTCAAGAGTTTCAGGTAAATAGCCTTTTGGTAACAAGGTTGTGAGCTTTGGGCAATTGGAAATTTCAAGATGTTTGAGTGTCACAGGTAAATGACCTGTCAATGAGAACATTGTGAGATTTGAACAATCTGAAATAAAGAGCCTTCTGAGAGTGGTAAAGAGTCGGTGAATTAAGGGCAGACATGTTAGAGATGGACATTCATTTAAAAACAAGTGTTCAAGATGACATGTATTGGTGTTGACTTTATCCAAGCAAGGCAAAAATGTTGGAGATGAAGATGATGATGTACATGTGTCATCATTATCATCCAAAGCACTTTGCAATTTCTCACAATTTTTAATATAAAGCTTCTTTAGAGATTGAAGTATCTATCCTATAAAATGAAATTTAGAGAATTACACCTCTCAATACTCATTTCTTCCACAAGAGTATTCTTTTGTTTAATTCCTTCAAGTAAATTTGTGAGCTGGACATCACAATCTTTAAAAACAAGTTCTTTCAGGGAAATGAAACTATGTAATCCATGATGTGGCTTCTCCATAGAATTCTCATTTTGCCACAATTTTATTACTTCTTTACAATTGTCAATGTTTAGACTTTGAACTTTCTTAAATTCTTGTATTGACCAATCACCAAAATTTGAAATATTTGAAAGAGCCATGGATTCTAATGACTTAGAGTAAGCTGAGCTAGTGCACACAATCTTCTTACATTCATCAAGCTCCAATTTGCATAGCCTTGGGATGTTTGATAATGATACCACTAAATGCTGACATTTATGTATCTTAAGCTTTTTCAATGAAGAGAGATTATTGGGTAATTTTTCAGAGAGTTTAGGCCAATTTACAATGGAAAGCTCTTGGAGCTTAAGAAAGCTATCATTTTCTTTGATAGGATCCAAAGACTCCCATTCTTCTAAATCTTCAAAACAAAGTGTCTCCAAAGATTGAAAAAGTTTTACACAATGCTCTCCATAAAATTCAAAACCAATGCTTTTAATCCTCTTCATACCTTTGATAGTGAGAATTTTGAGCGAGCCTAACAATCCAAGTGAAGGCAAGGATGTGCAATTTTTAAAGTCTACCAACTTTAGGATTTTTATCTTAGACTTTAAGAATGAACTACCTCCAACCTATGAAGAAAATTTTCTACCCTTATAACATCTTATTATGAGCTTTTCTAGATTTTTATGAGGTTGAAGCATATTAAGTACTTTCATATCTTGCGATTCCACTTCTTCAACTTGTGATTCATCAAACCTAGACTACCATTCTAGTAAAAGCACTTTTAGGTAGTTCTTATCACTCAATATGACCTTTTTGGTATCTTAAAAATTTGTCACATTCTCTAATCTTGAAATGTGAAGTTCTCCACAAAGTGATTTTAAATACTTTAAATCTTTCAAATTGGCTCCAGAACTTTCACCAACAACAAAGTTAGATAAGTTTCGAAGGCATTCCCATTTTCTTACTCCAAATGGCATTTCTTCTAGTAAAGATGCACCTAAAATGTCAAGATGACGTAAATTGATTAAATTCCTCATATTATTAGGCAACTTCAAGAGCTTTCTACAATCTCTTAATAGCAAAGTTTATAAGTTGCACAATGAGTTTACTGACTCAAGTAGACTTCCAATTTTACTAAAAGATAGGTTAAGATACCTAAGAAGTGTTAAGCCTCCAATTGAATTAGGTAGTTTAGTGATATAACAATACTGTAATGATAACACTGTGAACTTTTTGAACCTTAACAACAAATTTGAAACAACTTGATTATTAATGTAACAGAATTCCCACCAACAAGTGTGCCCTTACGTAATGCTTAGCATCATTGAAGACTTCAAATTTTCTTTTGCCATTATATTGATGACATATAAATGAAGCATAATGAGTCTTTTCAAATAGCTTTAATCGATTATTTGACTCCAATTCATCCTCCAACCTAAAGCTTATTTTTCTAGAAACCATTTGAGCCAAATCATTAACAAGGTCATGCATTATATATTTAGCAGTGTTACTACTAGATTTTTGAAAAATTGACCTTGATAATAAATCACGAAAATATTGACCTCCCAAATCTTCTAATTGCAGATCATTACTTGATTCATTGTTATTTGATTGTTGAATGGAACCTTCTGCTATCCACAAAAGAATGAGTTCCTTCTCTTCAAACTCATAATCTTTTGGAAGAATTGAACAATAGACAAAACATTTTTTTAAATATGAAGGAAGGTGGTAATAGCTTAATCTTAACACCGGAAGAATTTTGCCATCTAGATCCCATATTTTGCTATTCAATATTTTCATTCACTCATCTTTTGTTTCTTTGTAGAATAAAAGACCTCCAAGAGTCTTTGTTGCAAGAGACAACCCTTTGCATTTTTATAAAACTTTTTCACGAATTATATCTAACTTCCAATGTGCAACTTTTCTCCATTATTAAAAGCATGCGTCACAAACATCACCCAGCAATCGTCATCTGATAAATTTTCAAGTTATAACACTTACATTGTTGCATAGCTAATGCAACTTCAATGCTGCGAGTCGTCACAATGACTTTACTACCAGGTGCTCTTGCCAAAAAGGGAGCTTTTAGCCGTTCCCATAAGTCACTATCCCTACTCCAAGCATCATCCAAAACAATTAGGAACCTCTTTCCATATAATACTTCTTTCAATTGATTTTGCACTTCACCCAACTCTTTCATATCACATGATGAGGAAGTGATAACCTCAAGAATTGTCTTTGAGATTCTCAAGACATCAAAATCATTAGAGACACATACCCATGCTTTGGGTTGAAATCTTCCACTTTCTTATCAATGTACACTTGCTGAGCAAGAGTTGTTTTATCGATTCCTCCCATTCCCACAATGGGAATTACATCAAAGTTGACCACCTCCTTTAATCAATGATTCTCACTTTTCTCAATCTCTTCATATCACTTGATCTAACTTAATCACGCCTTGATTTGATATATATATTGAATCAATTGATGGTTTGATATAGAAAAAAAAAAAAAAAAAAAAGCATTTCTTTCTTTGTAATTTGCAGGAACCAATTTGAATGGACTGTTCAGAAGGCAATCTAGGACCACTACTGGGTATTTATACTCAGTTGCTAACAAGAACATGGTTGTCATTTGGGAGGAGAACACTTTGTATGACTACTTGCTCAACCCCAAGAAGGTATTATTAATGTTTTTGTCTTTGTTATCGATTGAGTTTTTATTTTAATGATATCTACATCCTATCAATAATTTGTCAATTACTTGCTCGACTCCAAGAAGGTATAGATCATTAATGTCAACAAATTACTAATGGTTTTGAGGCTTTTGTTTTGGATTAAATTTTATAAAAGATTTGGAATTTATTAGTAATTTGTTGATTTGCTTGCTTGACGTTAAGATGGTGTCCATTAATTTGTCTGACATCCAATGACTGAAGTTAGTAAAGTTTTTGACTTACCAAGTTTTGTTTAGAGATTCGGATTTGTAGAATCTGGTTGTGTATGTGTGTGTGATATGGCTTTTTGTAGTTATAGTATGAAGATGACTTTAATGATGGCATACTATTCTGAAATAGTATACAGTTTGGTACTATGTTGCGTTTTTCTTCTTAAATCACTAATGTTTTACATATTTAGCCTATGATGCAATTATGCGACATCGGTCTTGTAAATTGAACTGTTATTTCCCTAGGCGATATACATATATATATAGTGGTGCCTGTAAAAGGTTACGGTGGATGATTATTATTATTATCTAGTAGCGTGAATTGAGGTTTTGGTTCCTATGAGCATGTCAAGATTATCGTCCAAGTTGTGGATAGCAGTCGATATGATCAATTCTTGTAGTTGATATGATCAATTCTTGAGACAACTTGCCGTTTCTCATTTCTTATCAAGATGTTTGTTTGTTTCAATTCTGACACTTTTGATGATTCAATTCTCGGATTCTAACACTTTTGAACCTTACGGTGTAGTACATCCCTTGAACAAAGATTGTTTTCCCTGGTCTCAAGAAGCCACAAGAACGTGCTGATCTCATTGCATATTTGAAGCAATCCACAGCATCTTAAATAGTTGTGCAAATGCTCTGTTACATCGTGCCATTTTGCAGTTTTTGGAGATTTGTTTCGCATAGGTGGATATAATACTCTTTTTTTACCAATAAATTAGACCATTTTAGTCAAGCCATGCTCTCCATACAATGAGGGCATTGCTAGACATTGCTTGTTTCAGAGAAGGTTGGTTGCCATAATTGGCAAACATGACTTTCAATTCAAATTGTTAGTTCTAATTACATTATATGAATTTTTGGTGAATCCTCAATGGGAAATTACTTTTCTTTTTAGTTTGATTGTTGTTGGTGTTGTTAGATATGCAATAGTATTTGCATTTTTCATTACCTAATGGAATTTCATGAAATGGCCTTTTCAAAGAGGATAATGTCCTAAAAAGTATTTTGCAGCACTATCAATGGTTTAGAGGTTTAGGGTATAGATAAAGTTGGTGAATTGGATGGACCGTGTAAAACTATATGTTATGTTTTGAACGGAAAGTGTTATGCGAGTAAGTAAATCAAATTATGCTAAATGTTTGAAGTAAAACTGCGAGAATCAAGTTCTCTCTTCTAAAGAAATTTAATAAATGAAGAGGTTCACTAATTTTAATTCTTAAATATATCTAGTCAATATACTAAATAGTACTAAATAATATAATAGATGTTAGGTTTAAATATTTCACTTATTTTATTAAACATCGTAGATTAGTAAATAAAAGTAATTAGAAGCATTTAACAGTGAAGACATAATTATGATTGATATCAACTGCACCATGTTAAATTTAAAAATATTTTGTTAACTATAGGGTTCTAGTAGTCTTAAATTCCATCTTGTTAAAGAATCGAATTAGGGTTACAAATTCAATATTCATATAGTATTAACTTCTAAGATCAAAATGCTTTGAACAAGAACGGCAGATAAGCAATAATACTTTATGTTGCAGCCTTAAATTTGAAAAACAATGACAGAAGCCTTGCTAGAATGGATTTGAACTGGATAGATAAACATATTTACTAAAGCCTTTTTACATTCAAGAATCTTCTTCTGACCATTTATGTTAACACAACCAAAATCAGTAAAAAAAATCACAGAAATAAGGGATGAAGCTTTGTTATTGGATTTGGTAAAAGACAAAGAGTGCAAACCATTGCATTTCTCTGCAAATACTCGGGGTTGTTTTGATATAGCTAAATATCAAAAATTATGACTGCGATTGCAATGGCCGACGTAGTCCTGGTATCTGCAACACAATGGAACCAGTGACTTCATAAGAAATTACGCAGAAAAACAAAGTGGATGATTGTCTCTCACTATTCTTCAATTCACAACATCAAATAATCAAAATAGTACCACTAGACTATTGAATCCATCCTAAGTTGATATACAAAGTAAATTATTCCAAATTCTTAATGCATGCATCATAATTCATTATTATTATTATTATTTTTTTCAATATCATTTACTGGTTCATCAAGTGAATAGTTTTACAAGAACACATTAAAACAGAAAGCATTTTCGCAAGTATAAGAAAAGTAGAATCCTAATTTGAATAGGATGCGAACACCAACCTCAAGTCCATGAGGACCAATCCGACCACGAGATATGAAATTGAATATTAATGTAGCAAATTCATCAGGTGTATCTTCCTGCAATAATCAGTAATACATCTTGCTAACTTTTCAAAAGCAAATAAGAAATATAAAGGACATGTCAAGAAATATATTGATGAGCACCTGTATAGCATGACCAGTATGTCTAACAACCACCATTTGAAATTTCCCTTGCATTTGACCAATAGTGAGAGTTCTAACACAAAGCCAGGGAATTCTCCAAATATTAACATCTTGTGATGTATACGGTATGCATAAAGATGTCCACATGAATGTGTACAAAATGAAAACAAGAAAACATATAGTTTATTGCAATCAAACATGCCTTTAGAGTCTAGACCTATTAGGACTTTCGACAGTTATCAGCATATGTATGTGTGTGGCAGTATTTGCCAATTTAATCAAGACCATATCCTAATTCAAGTCCATGATACACCTGTAGGTCTAGATGGATCTAATAGTATTGTCATGGCATCCATGTATTGACTACCAATAATATCAATGCACAACTTCTAAAAATTATTTAGAAAAATCCAATGAAGGCAACCTGTCCAGTCTATCAGTTCCTGCTAACAATAAGAGCTTTGGAACAGGAGGGGACCAAAATTTCTCTGAAAGGCCTTCATACCTGCAAGATTAAAAACTAATTTAATAAGGCCATGAGTTTACATAATTAAAGAACTCCTGTAATTATAAACATCTCTATATAAACTGAAATCAGCATACATTTTTACTAAAGTCTATTGCAAGTATCAAACATCATGTGATAAGAGATTTGAGAAACAAGCTGAGGAGACATGATAAGTTTCTTTCTTTTATGATGATTAACGATGGGCCTTGATAGCCAAAGCAATTTAAGGTTTCAAAAATGTAAAAGAGGTATAGCCAACCAAGCCAAAATCCTTAACAATTGGGCTTGGCACACGAGGTGTTTCCTCATTATACCAATTCACCGAATCTAAACCCACGTTTTAGATAATTTGCAAAAGGAGTAAAAATCATAGTAAATTGACTGCAGTATTATAGGATGAAGAAATCACTCAACATAAGGCTGGCAACTTAAGCAGCATCTATGTAGACCTACTAATGTAAATCTATAATGGTGTTAAGTTCAAAGATGTCCCAATAGGAAAATAAGAGAAATTCTTCAGCATATTTGGAGCCGAACAAATGAGGTAATGGCATAAAAAATGCCACACCCTAAGAAAACAAGAGAAAGTTACAAGACAGACTGGTTAGTGGTCTTATTCGACAACATGCATAATTGCAATGCATCTCCAACTAGAAATGTAGCCTGTCTCTCTAGCTTAATTTCTCATCAGTATTGGGATTAATTAATCCTATGCCCAAGTTCAAGATCAATATACCAACAAATGGATGAGAAATTGAAGATGCAATTACCAAACAAAAGAAAATCATAAAGTCCAATTATTTCATTGTAAGTATGCAACATCAAACACAAGTACAAATATGCCAAAAAAATTGGTTTCAGTTGTATTATCCTAAATAATCCTAATTGTAAGACTCTGTTTTTCAATGTGTAAATTAATAACAATCATACCAGTCTTTCCAATATTGTTTAGTTTCTTCCAATCGTGATCAGTAAACATAACTGCAGCATAGATTTCGAATTATGAATATTAACAAGTTGTCTTGGAATTTACACAGTGACAATATGTAGTGAGCATGAGAGAAGCACTTACCAATTCTTTCATTCATCAAACTTTAGTGTAGAAGGGATGGATATACGAGCTGAATCAATATTTCTCAAAGAACCTCCTTTGACACTCCACTCAATCTGTGCAGTTTCAGATTATACATGACAGTCAAACTTCAATATTAACCATAAACTTAAATTAAGAAAACAACATTCTAGCTTAGCACTACTCTCTGAAAAAAGATTGGTCCATGACATGGTAAATCAGATTGACTAATGTGCAACTTGCCTCCCTAGTATCAATAGGGATCAATTGTACAATTAATTTCACACATTTCAATTAGTTAGTTAAATATATAAAAAATTCTCCATTGTTTCTTATAAGAAAGAAAGAGAAAGATAATTGTAATATAGACGAATAATTGATAACAATAAATTGACTTATGTGAAAAATTTACTTCAATGGTAACCCAATCAAAATGATGAAGATTTTCCAATTGGTTTTACCGCTTTCTCAATGCTTGAAAAAGGCTGCATTCTACTGCTTGATAGAATTTTCTGCAAATGAATCAATGAAGCCATAGCTGTTCCCTGAAAGAATTTATATGGCTTCAATATACAATTTGACTATTTGACTACAAATGGTCCCGGAAAACAATAATGAAGCTGTTATGTAAAAGCAACCTCTACAACATCCACAACAAGAAGCCCAGCCAAGCTACTTAACGCTTTCTTGGCAGCAACATGCACAGCAACCGAGCCTCCCATGCTGCACAACAATGATAAGGAACTATTGAGTTGCTGGAGTAATCTTTACTTGATGTACAAACAGATGACATACTTTGCACTCCTACGAAGCCATTGTGGCAGTAGTATGGATATCTGCCTTGAGTATAATTGTCTAGAATCAACAACCAAATGGATCTCAATCTGTTGTATGCTAGTTTGTGGGATATCCTCAGTATATCTTTAGTTATTTATGTTACTCACATATTCATTCAATTTTTATGTTATGTGAGCACTGAAATTATCATGTAAAAATAAAAAATAAAATATAATTTGGGCTAGAAATTCACTAATGGAAAAAAAAAAGAATAAAGCCTCTGCAATTAACAAAACCCATGTTAATGAATATGTACAAGTGTTAGCACTTTGTTTTGGCCTCCTGACAATACATTAGAGTTAGTATATGACAAGAAAACCATGAATTAAATAACTTATCAAAGGAACAGCACCTGTGGCCAACAAGCACAATTGCAGGAGGGGAATCTCCATACATTGCCTTCACAACAGCAAAAACATCATTGCACATAGTCTGCACATAAAAACCACCTTCTCTTAGTTTCATCTTTTAAATAGCAAGGGTATGATTAGGAGTGCTTCGGCATTAAACAGCTTTGCCCAGCAGCCATTCTCCCAAAAATACCAGGTAGCTTCCTGGAGAAGCAAATCATTTTAAAGACTATTTCTATCTATTTCAGTGCAATGCTATTAAACAGATGAACAAACAGAATGCTTCGGGCAGCTTTGTAGAGCTTTGGTGGCGACAACAAAAGCCACTTATAAACGCAACGTAAAACAAGATAACTTTCAGATCCTAAAATCTTGAAAACCACTTTCCTATAAATATTAAAAAAAAAAAAAAAAAAAAAAAAAAAAAAAAAAAATTGAAAAACACATGACTGGTGGAAGATATCCTGCATTACATATTTCTGCTAACTCATTATCAATACCTCAACAGAGAGGTCAAGATCATTTTCTGTGGACGATTTTCCATGTCCTCTCATGTCCATCGCAACTACCCGAGCTTTTTCCTTGATTATCCAAGCAGACATAGCAAATGAAAGCCTTCCAAAGACAAATTAGGTTTATTACTTCCGTTCAAATATCAAATTTGACAATAATAACACACCATATTTTATTTCCTCTCCATCCATATAAACTAAAAACCAAAAACATACCCAGAATAACCTCCACCATGAAGACAAAAAACAACCGGTCCTTCTGTTCCTGCCATATATACATGGAAGACCTAAAATGATAAAGCATATTAGATGCGAATAACTTCCACAAAAAATTAAAGTATCATCAACATCCACAACACTAACATCATCCGCATCCGCGACGGAGACATCCCCACTCTTCGTCGAAATAACCCATCCAATCCAAAGCAGAGTACTTCTCTGAAGAACTCCTACAACCAAAAAAACACTCAATCAACACAAATATCTATCACTAAAACTACTTCATTTTCAATTCTCACAATCTTTTCCACAACCTATCAATTCTAGTTGTGTGTCACCATTATCAACCGATCAATTACACACGAAACCGATAAATTTCAATTGTCAAACAAACAAAAGCAGTCATCGAAAACCTAAACGCAGCGTTTTAAAGCTAATTAGGAGATGATTTCAGTCTATCAACAACAGAAACTACTCTATAAAGCGATACAATGAGTAAATGAATGAGTGAGTGAGTCACGAGTTGCGAAGTTACTGCATTAGAGTGTGAGTGTTGTCGTTGTTCTTATTCTTGTTCCAAGCTCTCTTCAGATAGCGAAGCGAGATTCGTCGTCGAATCCATTTCAAAATACGAAAGCTTTGCCAGAGACTTTTTCGAGTTTCGACATCGATCAAGTGAAACCAAACCAACTGTTTCGATTTTCGTCGTCTTCTTCATCGAGAATTGGCCCAAGAAATGGGTTCATTAGTAAATGGGCCTGGAGGCCAATAATGGGCTTGTTTGTTGTTATTTTGGGCCTCTCCAGCACTAGTGGAGGCCCAACGTTGAAGGTCAATATACAGTAGCAGATGTTGATGGCCATGAATTTGTGTGGGATATTATAATTGGGTTTTGTTGAAAACTAACCCATTTTTAATGACTCAAATGAAAAATAACTCATTTTTTTTTAATCTTTCCAGCATGACTTTTTTGGGACAAATATACCCTTAATAGTGAGAAGAATTATCATTGACCCATTTTTCAGCTAACCCATTTTTGCAACCTCTCCTCCCTCTCTTCTTCTTCTTCTTCTTCTTCTTTCCTTTTTTTTTCTTGAGTTGGTTCTGGGTTCGTCGCCGAACCTAGAACAGGCGACGAACCTCAGAACCATCTGGTTCTGGGTTCAGCGAGGAGCCCAAAACCAGACGGTTCTGGGCTGGTCGCCGAACCCAGAACCAGATGGTTCTAGGTCACGAACCTAGAACCAGATAACCCAGAACCATCTGGTTCTGGGTTCGGTGATAAGCCCAGAACCGTTTGGTCCTGGGTTCAGCACCGAACCCAGAACCACCATGTTCTTCTGTTTTTTTTTTTTTTTTTATATTAATGTTATGATGATTTGATAATGTTGTTATTGTTGTGGGAGATAATGTTGTTGATGAATTGGATTGATGATATTGATGAATTGTGGTTAATGATGTTGAATTGTAGGAGATTATGGATTTTGATATTGAAGAAATGGGAGGACATTTTTGTTCAAAAAATAATAATAAAATCAGTTTTTATAATTCAGAAAACAAAAGTGTAATTTTATAATTTTAAAAAATATTTTTAAGGGCGCTTCTTGGGTAGGAAGCGTCCTCTATGATAAAATATTATAATTACGAAACAACCCTATAAATTTGTTTAATTACGAAATATATGTATCTTTTGATTTTTAAAGTCAATATTAGAAATCCCAACCTAGAGGTTGAGATTCTCAACCTCGAGGTTGGGATTCCCAATTTACAAGTTAGGATTGGTAGGGAATCCCAACCTTGAAGTTGAGAATCTCAAACTTGAATAAACATCTAAGGTTAGGATTCTCAACCTTCAGGTTGGGATCCCAACCTTGGATATTTATGATTGGTAGGGAATCACAACCTTGAGGTTGAGAATCTCAAACTTGAATAAACATCTAAGGTTGGGATTCTCAACCTTCAGGTTGGGATCCCAACCTAAAAGTTGTTAATCCCAACCTTAGATATTCAATCCCGTTTAGGATTCCCAACCTCAGGGTTGGGATTGATTGTACAAAATGACTCTTAAAGGCATTTTTGTCCATTCATGCTCTTTTTTGTACTATAAAAAACAAAAAGGTTAGTTTTGGAGTGGGCTCTCCAAAAGATGTCAATTTATGCATTTTCTCATTATAATTTTATGTTATACAAAATCTGTAAGATAAGTTGATTATCACAAAGGAGGTTACAAGTTTTAAAAAATTTTTAGAATAATTGATTTTTTTTTAAAAAAAAAAACCTTTTGAAATGGAATTCTATATGTATTAATTATAAATATATATGTCTTTTATTTGGTAGAATAGTCCAGATAATGTTACATGAACTATTCATCTTTATGAGAGAAAGAACATTTATGTGTGTGAAAATGAGTGTAATAATGACAAATTAATGGATATTAAAACATTAAAGAAATAATAATAAAAGTAATGTATACAAGAAATTTATATGATTCAATCTTGTGATCTATATCTACCAACGATGAAAAGAGTTTCTGTTAATAAAACAAAGTTTACAAAAATTGAAGTTGGAAACTCTCAAACCCAAAGCCCTAATGCATCCATACTTTACTCACATAGAGAGGAAAGTTTAGAATAATATTCTAATTAATTGTTACTTTTACTTAGATCTATGGCTCTTTTTGAAACAATAAAAATAAACTCACAGTCACAAGTAGGCAACCCCACTCCAGGCATAGCTCTCAATAACTTTCAATATTTCTACTGATTCATGAGCAATTTACTACATGTACTGATACTTATATTTTCCTTTCGAAAGGACAAGAGTACAACCATGATCTATTTTAAAATACAAAGGAAAAATATAACTGAACATTCATATCATATAATGTTGATTATGATATTACCCCATTAAAAGCTTCATTTTGTTAGGCTAAAAACATGTTTGCATAATTGATCCTATCTCTGAGAATAGATTAGTAATCTCACTATAGTATTTAAGAGATTTTCTTCCCTTTTTAAATACTACTCTATTGCCATTGATAAGATCAACTATCTAAACTATCAAGCAAAAGTCCACTGATAAAACACATACATGGTAGTTTTCTTTCTTTAGGAAATTTCTTCCTTCGACTTGGCTTGGTTTTCCAATATGGTGGTTGTAACTCCCAGCATGTCCAACTGTTCCAACATTCCATAAACCGGAGAAGAAAAATTGTGAAAATACTAAGGGTAAAAGGATGAGGATGTTGCAGACATACCTCCTACATGTATATCGCGTCTTAGCATTTTAATCTGAAGCCTCCTCATATCTTTGAATATTGATTTCTATGAAGAGCTGAAATGCAACATTACTTGTCAGGATTTTGGATGACTGGCCTCCACGGTTTGTTAGAAAACACATTCAAAATGAGCCATAGACTTTATTCCTCAACAACAATGCATATCTTTGATGACAATGAATAACAAGAAGATGCCATGTTAGTTACGTTCTTTAAATGCAAATAGTCTGTTCATACAGTGAAAACAAGCAATTACTTAAGTCAACTAGTATTATTAAATTTATAGTTGGAAGATTCTCTGGTCGTGTTGTAGCTTACGTTTAGTCCTTGACAACAGGTTATTCTACATAGAATGCAATGAAGCAAATTTTTGCTTGCAAACATTCCCCTCTTCTTACAGTACAAAAAATATGATACTCATCAACTTGATATGCTAACTAGACATAAAAAATGATAAACAAATGTAATGATATTTTAGTAACACGCTAGCATGAATTTAATTGAATCAATAAAAAAAATATACAAATTAAAAATTTATAATTACTTATTAGATTCAAAATTTTACCAGTCTTAGCATCTCCAGAGTTTAAAAATCAGAGTAGGTAAATGAAATTGTAATGACTTACCATTTGAAAAGCAAAAATGCAAATAAATTAGTGAGTCCTTCAATAAAGACAGATAATTTAAAAACACTAAATAGAGTATTAGAATAGATGATTAAAGCTATTAAAAACAAGATGATGAAAGTATAACCAATTGTTTTAATGTAGAATGGGCATACATGAAATAGAAGATGGAAATGAATCAGATAATCCTCATACTTTTATGCGTTCTCCTTCGGATTGCACATGAGTAGCTGCAATTAAATCTCCATTAAAACTAGATAGTAACAATTGCTTTGAAGATTTCAAGGACAAAATGCCACCAACATTCCAGCATATACACTCCACCTCAGGCCAGCTAGCTATAGCTGAATACGCCTCTAACCAGCATGTTCAACACCAAACAAACGACTCAACTCAACAACTGAAAACCGAAGCAAAATCCAGCCTCTCTAGCATAAAGTACCAATATACAGCTTTAGAGATGATTGCAACTTCACAAAGAATAGTAGCCAACTGAAATAAACTTGAAGAAAACCCTGCTATCTACTGAAAGCTAGACATAATATTGGGCAATAACATCAGTTACAGAATGAAGTTTTGGATATTGGTACCTGAACCTTTTTGAGAAAAAGATCATTGAAGTTGACCCAAATCAATAGGGCAATGTGTAATTTTCTGTCTCTTATAGTTGCCTTGTAATATAGGGAATTTGATCAACATGTTACTTGCAAACCAACTTTCATAGATAATGTAAAAACTTTTTGATATCTTCATCAAGACAATGCTCTTTCATTTCATCCACAAAAGTTCAACTAATCAATGAAGTGAAGAACCATCTAACACCAGGAGCACCTTAGTTTGAGAGTCAAATAGTCCATGGCTTTCCATTGAAGGAAAACAAAAAACAAAAGAAAAACAATATACTAGAGTCGACATTTCCATGATGCCAATGCCAACGTCTAGGAGAGCTGTAAACCAAACAACGAGAGCATCAATCTTTTACAAAGAGAAAAGCATTAGATAATGTTAATGGAAGAAATGAATTAATTTTCCATGATTGTTTAATGCTTGGAAAGAATAAACGAGATGCAACACTTTTATGTTAATTCTTCCAAGCATATCATAAAAATATCAACACGTGTAGATAAATAAATAAATATATAAAAGCATGGGCATGGCACAAGTGTGGAAGAAACTACTGAACAAGGAATACATTTCATAACAGATTTGCATCTCCATTCATTTAAAAGGTAGTTTAAGCTTATAATAAAGAAGCATATTAGAGCATGATTAATACCATTGTGAGACGAATGAATATCCTAATGTCTATAATTTATTTCTATAACTTTAGAACTTGTATTTACAAAACAAACCTTTGTTGAGGCCCAGGGCTCTTCTTCCAGGATTGTATTTACAATGTAAAAATTTTCCTAAACAGATAAGCAAATCCTTTGTGTCGAAGATTTTGGATGTTGCTAAGGTGGGATGGTAACCCAATCTTGTAAACATTCCCAAATAGATATACAAATGCATTATGTTGAAAATCCATGTATGTTTCAAACCAGAAAAGAAAAAATCCAACCGAACTTTCAAATCACACAGGCGAGATTGTTTACTCCATTATAAGCTTCATCTCGTAGGGCTAAAAAACAAATAAGTGCAGGCTGATTGATCTATCTCTAATAACATATTTGCATTTTCACTATATAGTTCAAGTGATTTTCTTAACTTTTATCAACATCGTTGTATTACCATTGACAAGAAGATCAACTATCCTAACCTATCAAGAAGATCAACTATCATAACCTATCAAGCATAAGTCCACTGATGAAACATAAATTATGAAACAAAACAACCAAAAGATAGAGTATCACATTGTTCAAGTATCTTGAGCAAGATTAAAAGCAAGTGGCCTAGCTTCTGTTTTCTTTCTTGAGGACTTAATGTCTTTCGTCAGCTCAAGTTGGCTTTCGAAATGGTGCTTGTGATGTCCTGCATTTCCAACTGTTCAAATATCCAAGAAAATGTATTTGATAAAGAAAAAGTGAGAAAACACTAAAGGAAAAATGATGAGTATAGCGCAAACATACCTCCTGCATCTGAAATTGTTTTGAAATTTTGACGTGGAGCTTCCTCATACTTTGTACGGATTTCTGTGAAAGACTGAAATAGAATATTACTTTTGGTTGTGAATTTGGACGGGAGACCTTCATGGGTTGTCATAGCACATTTTCAAAATCAACCACTGTTCAGCACAACAATGCAGGTGTCTTCAATGACAAGGCATACAACGAGTACCATGTGGCTATACTCTCTTCGAGCACACTGCCATTTAGATAGTGAGAATAAAGAATCATTCAAGTCAACTAGTATTCTTACATTTATATTTGGAAGATTCCTTGGTTTTGTTGTAGCCAATATGTTAGTCCTCGCCAAAAAGTTATTCTTCATAGAATGAAATGAAGCAATTTTTGGCTTGCAAACATGTCCATCTCTTCACAGTACGGAAAATTTGATACTCATCAACTTGATCCGTCATCTAACATTTAAAACAATAGGCAAACACATTGATACTTTAGAAGCAACCAATTCATCAATTCAACTAAATTAAGCAAAAATGATATAAATAAAATTTCTAATTAGTTGCATCAAAATTTTGCAATTTGAGCATCTGTAGAGTTAAACAACATAAGATTGGTAATTGAAATTGTAATGACATACTATCTAAAAAGCAAAAATGTAAATAAGTTAATCTTTCAATTTAAAGGTAGAGAACCAATTTCAAAAGCTTTGATTTGAGTATTAAAATAGATTATTAAATTAATAAAAAAATGAACAGATGGAAGTGTAACCAATTGTTTTGATGTAATAAATGGGCATACTTGATTTGATGTGATAAGTTCTCTTAATTCCTCATCCTTCTATGCTTCCTCCTCATACTGTCGATGAATTGTTGTTATTTAGTCTCCATTTGAACCAGATAGTAAATCTTGCAAGATTTTTTGTACAAGAAATGCACCACCAAAATTCCAACATATACACTTCACCTTACGTCAGTCAACCATGGCTGAAAACACCTATAAGGCCATAACTGACATTTTCAACCCCGTATATATGACTCCAACTCAAGAACTGAAAATGAAACCAAAAACTAGTTTATTAGCAAAAGATAACAATATACAACTTTAGAGATAATGACAACTTCATAAAGAATAGCAGTAAAACCGGACTAGATTTGAAGAAAATCCTACTATTTACCAAATTTACACAACACTATATAACTGTAGAAAAGCACAAGAATTTTTTCAGAATATATAACATCCTATATTTCAAAGCATTGATGTAATGATAACAGATGAATAATCACAGCACCACACATAAATGTAATGAATATGAAAAACTTACTCATGAAATAATGTACTGATAAGTTACATAAGTAGTTTACATCTAGATATGATGATTAAACATAGCTATTAAGGTCAACAAATATGGATAACTATAGAATTGCAGAAAAGCACAGGAATTTTTTTAGGAGATATAACATCTTATATTTCAAGGCATTGATGTAATGATAACAGATGAATAATCACAACGCACATAAATGTAATGACTATGAAAAACTCAGCAATGAAATAATATATTGATTACATAAGTAGTTTACATCTAGACACGAAAGAAAATGTCATCCATTGACAAGAGGAATCTAAAATAACAAAAGGGGCTTGTGCTTTTTATGATATCATAACAGGGCTAATAAGTTAGTGGATTAATAAGTTATAAAACACCATAATTAAAATTAGGAATGGATTAACATAACATAAAAAAAAAAAAAAAAAAAAAACAAAGAGGATGGTTCACAGTATATTTTGCAATGGAGTGGCAGATTACCTCAGCAACTTTGTTCAACTTATCTCTTATATACATTCTACAATAGTTAGGAAAGGTCACCATCCCACTTATAGAATTCTAAATCCATGTTATCAAGTATCTTCTCGGCAACCTAGTGTTGAAGGGGAAGA
Source organism: Litchi chinensis (assembly GCA_019925255.1). Taxonomy (NCBI): domain Eukaryota; kingdom Viridiplantae; phylum Streptophyta; class Magnoliopsida; order Sapindales; family Sapindaceae; genus Litchi; species Litchi chinensis. The sequence continues at coordinate 4,929,360 of CM034462.1, read as the reverse complement.
GAATGATGTGAGCATGTAACTTTTAACTAACAAAAATCAGTGATGCCTAAACTAACAACATGACAACAATGTTACAAAATTAACAGATTCATCTATAATTAATTGTTTTCAGAAAGAATAAAGAGAAAAAGGAAGAAAGATTAATCTAATTACAAAGCGAGGAAAATTTCACTCAAGTTTGACACAGGATGTGCATGGATGGTGATACATCAATTTGCTTTCAATTTAGATATATACCCACTATGGCTAAAAACCGAAAACACATTCCTAATAAATATGGAACTTTACATTAATCATGTGAAGACATTTAATACCAATACCTTTTTCCCAATCATTCGACCACTGGCTGAGTAAGCAAATATATATTGTAGAAATGGCAAATAAATGCTTGAGGATCCTTTTCTGACAATTCTTAAGATACTCTGCATAGGTGATATTAGGAGAAGACGGTTCAAGGATATCATAGCCCTGATCTTTGAACCACTCAAAATCTTTAGCCAAATTTTCAGACCTTTCCAATCCAGTGTTTCTGAACTCAGCATCTAAAGTGAAGTAATGTAACCAATTATTTTTTATCCTGTGAATGCAACATAATAAACATAAATTACACAAATAGGTATGAGTTGCAATAAGAGAAAGGTCATAGGCTGAAAAGATGAATGTGATGAATTTTGATAGAGGTTCACATTCAATCACAGTTTGAAGTACATGTCCATACGTTGATAGAATATATGATAATGAAATTGTTGTGACAACGAGCATTTAGAGAACAAAGCATTGAAGCAAATTATAACAAACCATAATAGAGCATAACACTAAAATCTCAGATGTAATTGTCAAGAAGCAAGTATAATTGAACAAAGCCCATGAAACCAACTAGTTTGACTAAACGATAAGAAGCAATCAAAGAGAGTGACTTACAAACAAGAGGACAGCCATAGCCAGAAACAAGAGAATCTCCAATTATCGATTCTGCAAGTGCTTCTATCGAACAAGTAAAATACAAATAAGTTAGTGGGTCTTCAATACATTAAAGAGTGTTAGAACAGAGCATTGGAGTAATAATAATGAGAAATTATTTTTCATGAAAATGAAACTAAGTGGGTATATTTTTGCTATTATAAATGGGCATACCTAACATAGAATATCAGAATGAATGAGCTAATCCTTTATCTCTTTACTTTCTTCCTCCTCCAAATCATAAATGAATTTGCCATCTATGTAAACGCAAGGGATGTCGGCTATTTTGGACCACTCTTTTCCTTTATCTTTTTTGCAAGCTTCTTTTAGCAGAGGACATTTGCCTATATATAAGGACTCAAGAGAGGATGGGAGACTTGGGAGTGACGTAAGCTTTGGGCCATCACTAATGCTGAAGAACTTCAGAGAGGATGGGAGCCTTGGAAGTGATGTGAGCTTTGGGCAATCTGCGATCTTCAAGGTCTTCAAAGAGGGGAGGTCTTGGAATTCCTTAAAAGACAGGTTCTTCAACGTTTGGAATTGTCGAATCTCTAGCTGAGTTAGAGTGGAAGGCAAAGTAAATGTCATATCCTCCTCTTGGCTACACTCTCCATCTGACCCTCCTTTAATGCAAAGGTATTCGAGAGAGGTGAAGTTGTGGAAACCCCTTTCTATGAGTGCTTTATATTGTTTGTGACGATCAATTGAAAGCTTCGTAAGTTTGGTGGGCAGACCTTCTTCAGATAATGATATATTTGGACAATCGTATATTTGTAAAGATGAGAGAGTGTGTATTCTACTAGGTAGGGCTTCTACTTTTGAACACTTCCAAAGGCAAACTCTTATGTTATTGGAAGGGAACCCTCCTTTTGGAAAGGAAGTAAAACCCCCACAATAAAACATCTGGATTCTACGGAGTTTGGTAAGAGTGTCTAGGCCCTCTGGAAGAGATTTGAGTTCATCACAACCATCGATGAAGATTTCATAAAGAGTATTGTTGTCATGAAACCTGTCAACTATCGACTCCAATTTTCCACAATATTGAATGTTTAAGGTTTCAAGAGTCTCAGGTAAATGGCATTTTGGTGACAAGGTTGTAAGCTTTGGGCACTCGAAAATTTCAAGATGTTTGAGTGTCACATGTAAAGGACCTGTTAATGACAATGTTGTGAGATTTGAACAACTTGAAATAGAGAGGCTTGTGAGTGCGGCAGAGAGTTGGTGTATTGTTGTGAGATTTGAACAGGATGAAATAGAGAGGATTGTGAGTGCGGCAGAGAGTTGGTGTATTGAGGGCAAACATGTGAGAGATGGACATCCACCTAAAGACAAGTGTTCAAGATGACATGTGTGGGTGTTGACTTTCTCCAAGTGAGGCGCAAATGTTGGAGATGAAGATGATGATATACAACTATCCTCGGTATCATCCAAAACGCTCTTCAATTTCTCACAATTTTCAATACAAAGCTTCTTTAGAGATTGAAGTACCTGTCCTTTGAAAATGAAATTTATAGAATTACACCTCGCAATACTCATTTCTTCCACAAGAGTATTTTTTTGTTTAATTCCCTCAAGCAAAGTTGTGAGTTGGACATCACAATCTTTAATAACAAGCTCTTTAAGGGAAATGAAATTATGTAATCCATATTGTGGCTTCTCCATGAAAATCTCATTTTGCCATAATTCTATTACTTCTTTACAACCCTTCATTTTTAGACTTTTAAGTTTCTTAAATTCTTGCATTGGCCAATCACCAAAATCTGAAATATTTGAAAGAGTCATGGATTCTAATGACTCAGAGTAAGCTGAGCTAGTGCACACAATCTTTTTACATTCATCAAGCTCCAACTTGCACAACCTTGGGATGTTTGATAATGATACCACCAAATGCTGACATTTGTGAATCTCAAGCTTCTTCAATGAAGAGAGATTATTGGGTAATCTTTCAAAGAGTTTAGGACAATTTACAATGGAAAGCTCTTGGAGCTTAGGAAAGCTATCATTTTCTTTGATAGGATCCCATGACTCCCATTCTTCTAAATCTTTAAAACAAAGTGTCTCCAAAGATTGAAAAGGTTTTCCATAACGCTCTCCATAAAATTCAGAACCAATGCTTTTAATCCTTTTCATACCTTCAATAGTGAGAATTTTGAGTGAGCCTAACAACCCAAATGAAGGCAAGGATGTGCAATTCTTACAATCTACCAACTCTAGGTTTGTTATCTTGGACTCTAAGGATGAACCACCTCCAACCCAAGAAGAAAATTTTCTACCCCTATAACATCTTATTATGAGCTTTTCTAGATTTTTATGAGGTTGAAGCATATCAAGTACTTTCACATCTTGTGATTCCACTTCTTCAACTTGGGATTCATCAAGCCTAGGCTCCCATTCTAGTAAAAGCACTTTTAAGTCTTTTTTATCACTCAATATGACCTTTTTGGTGTCTTGAAAATTTATCACATTCTCTAATCTTGAAATGTGAAGTTCTCCGCAAAGTGATTTTAAATCTTCTAAATCTTTCAAATTGGCTCCAGAACTTTTACCAACAACAAAGTTAGATAAGTTTCGAAGGCATTGCCATTTTCTAACTCCTAATGGCATTTCTTCTATTAAAGATGCACCTAAAATGTCAAGCTGACGTAAATTGATTAAATTCCCCATATTATCTGGCAACTTCAAGAGTGTTTTGCAATCCCTTAATAACAAAGTTTGTAAGTTGCACAATGAGTTTATTGACTCAGGTAGACTTCTAATACTACTAAAAGATAGGTTGAGATACCTAAGAAGTCTTAAGCCTCCAATTGAATCAGGTAGTTTAGTAATATAGTAATACTGTAATGATAACACCCTCAACCTTTTAAACCTTGACAACAAATTGGAAACAACTTGATTACTAATGTAACAGTTTCTCCACCAATTATTTATAGGCAACACTGACAAGTGTGTCCTTAAGTAATGCTTAACATCATTGAAGACTTCAAATTTTCTTTTGCCATCAAATTGATGACATATATATGAAGCATAACGAGTCCTTTCAAATAGCTTTAATCGATTATTTGACTCCGATTCATCCTCCAACCTAAAGCTTATTTTTCTGGAAACCATTTGAGCCAAATCATTAACAAGGTCATGCATTATATATCTAGAAGTTTTACTACTAGATTTTTGAAAAATTGACCTTGATAATAGATTATGAAAATACTGACCTCCCAAATCTTCTAATTGCAGATCGTTGTTTGATTCATAGTTATTTGATTGTTGAATCAAACCTTCTGCCATCCACAAAAGAACGAGTTCTTTCTCTTCAAACTCATAATCTTTTGGAAGAATTGAACAATAGGCAAAACATCTTTTTAAATATGAAGGAAGGTGGTAATAGCTTAATCTCAACACTGGGAGAATTTTGCCATCTAAATCCCATATTTTGCTATTCAATATGTTCATCCACTCGTCTTCTGTTTCTTTGTAGTATAAAAGACCTCCAAGAGTCTTTATTGCAAGAGGCAACCCTTTACACTTTTGTACAACTTTCTCACGAATTATATCTAACTTCCAATGTGCAATGGTTTCTCCATTATTAAAAGCACGCATCACAAACATCGCCCAACAATCATCATTCGACAAAATTTTTAAGTTATAACACTTACGTTGCCGCATGGCTAATGCAACTTCACTGCTGCGAGTCGTCACAATGACTTTACTACCATGTGCTCCAGCCAAAAAGGGAGCTTTTAGCTGTTCCCATAAGTCATTATCCCTACTCCAAACGTCATCCAAAACAATTAGGAACCTCTTCCCATTTAATGCTTCTTTCAATTGACATTGCACCGCACCTAACTCTTTCATATCACATGATGAGAAAGTGATAACCTCAAGAATTGCCTTTGAGATTCTTAAGATATCAAAATCGTCAGAGACACATACCCATGCTTTGGGGTAGAAATCTTCCACTTTCTCATCGTTGTACACTTGCTGAGCAAGAGTTGTTTTACCGATTCCTCCCATCCCTACAATGGGAATTACATCAAAGTTGGCAACACCTGATTCATTCGTCAACACCATTTCAAGTATTTTGGCTTTGTCATCCTCTCTCCCATAAACAACAGTTTCGGTAGACAAACATGTTGTGGGTAGTCTTTGTTGTGAAGCAGTTGATCTCCCTCCAACAATCTCAACCAACCCAAGTTCAGTTCTTTGCTTGCAGAGACCTTGTAACCTGCTAGTAATATCATTTATCTTGGAGCGCATACTGAAATCAGTCCATAAAGCAGTTGGAGTGCAACTAACGCAACAAGCAGGAATAAGCTTCTGAGCCCTGCTAGTGCTTGCCTGATGCTCTTCTATCTTCAACTCTCGTCTCAAAACCTCAGCTGCGTACTCATCCAAGATGTCCTCCGCATCATAAGCTAGGTCTTGGAGCTCCTCCAACCACATCTTCACAGCTTCATCCTCCAGCTGCTTCTGCTCCGCGTCATTCAGCAGTGCCTTGATCATCTTCAACGTTTTTTCCCATCTTTTGAGCTTCGAACGTATACCCTCTTGAGTTGCAAACTTCAGCAGTTCAGGAGAGGTCAGCTTCTCAAACAACACAGAAAGGATAGCAGAAAGAAAGAGCTCTGCCATTGGGATTTTTTTTTTCTTTTTAAATATTATTGTTGAAACAGAGAAATAAATGCAAAACAAAGGCAGGAAGCAAAAGAGAGTGGTATAGTTTTGGTTTGTGTGTGGAAAGAGAGAAATGAAAGGAAAGGGTTAATTGCAGAAAGAGAACAATGAACTAAAAGCGAAACAAGAGCTGGTTCACCGAGAAAGCAATAATGTGGCAACTAATGATGCTGCCATTAACTATATCTCTTTTATGGAACCCCTCAAAAGTAAAAGTACTGTCTGCTTAGATTGAAGTTAAAAGTTATTTAATGTGTAAAAAAATTTTGAGTGGCGATCTGTGTGTAAGCTGTGAGAAAATGTGATTGCAAACGGGTAAAACAGAGCATTGGATTCGAATAAACTACACATGCCTTCAACACATTTCAAGACAATGGCATTCAACTTTAAATATTTGAACATTACTTTAATTGTGTTATCTTTAATGATAACACCAACATAGAACTTTTAATGATAACTCCCTTAGATTCTTTAGG